>JAXDDW010000003.1:1537500-1782500 GCA_034670385.1 Hoplostethus mediterraneus | reverse complement strand
TGTCTCTCTGCCTTGGTGTCTCAGGATGGAGGAGAGTCGTGTCCTGCCAGGCAGTATGAAGGATAACTTCTGGGAGATGGGAGACACCGGGCCCTGCGGTCCCTGCAGTGAAATCCATTACGACCGCATCGGAGGGAGAGACGCCAGTCACCTGGTGAACATGGATGATCCCAACGTCCTGGAGGTCTGGAACCTGGTGTTCATTCAGTTCAATAGGTAACGGGCTCTCGCACATACGCACACCCACAGAGCATGGATTTACTTACAATATCATGAATGGATCAGCTGCTTTATACATGAAGACACGTCCTCTCTGTATTGTATCTGTCTTGTGCGATATGCAATACAGCTGCTGAAGCAAACAACATATTGACCATTTCCTCCTGTCTCTCCTACCTTAAGAGAGTCTGAGACGGAGCTTAAGCCGCTGCCTAAGAAGAGCATTGACACCGGGATGGGTCTGGAGCGCCTGGTCTCCGTACTGCAGAACAAGATGTCCAACTATGATACTGACCTCTTCATCCCATATTTTGAAGCTATTCAGAAGGTAAAGAAACATCCTAGTCGTGTGTAACTGAATGAAAATTGAGGCGAGTATTGGCATTTTTCTTCCAATGATTTACAACTTTCTGACAATCAGGAAACTAGTACCTCCTCAGATGACCCTGCTAGGTTCGGGCTTCCCCAGCTTACTTCCTAAAGGATTTAGGGCACCTGAATCCAGAAGAGAAATGCCAATACCAGTATATTTGATAATAGTTTCTCTGAATTTCTCTGTGTGTTGCAGGGTACAGGCGCCAGGCCCTACACCGGTAAGGTAGGCGCTGAGGATACTGATGGTATCGACATGGCCTACCGTGTGCTGGCTGACCACGCCCGCACCATCACCATCGCCCTATCAGACGGAGGCAGGCCTGACAACACAGGAAGAGGGTGAGATAGAAACAACTTTTTTCATTTAAATGTTACGGTTTTGAGTGTGAACTGTTTGCAAGCTGGTAATAGAAAATATTGCATGAAACACGTAAGAGAATGGGTCCTGAACAAACGAGTCAGCACAGGGACACCTTGGACTTATTACTACACATGTTGACGTTTAATTGTGTGCAACTCTTTTGTCTTCTATCCATGTTTCTGCTTACCCAATATTGCTGAAACTGTCATTTCTATGTACAGATTTATGTACATAAAAATATCAGCACCTTTTTGCACAGCATCTAACATCAGCTCATATATTGTACTACTACTATGCAGTTTTCTGTGTTTTTGTGGCCATCTGGTTATTGCATATTCAACCTCTTGCATCTGTTCTCTTTGTGCAGCTACGTGTTGAGGAGGATCCTGCGCCGTGCGGTGCGTTACTCCCATGAGAAGCTGGGAGCTCAGAAAGGCTTCTTCGCCTCCCTGGTGGACGTGGTGGTCGATTCCCTGGTGAGGTTTTCTATCCTCGCTTGTTTTTTTTCTTTCCGCTCTTCCATATTCACTAGCTCTATCATTTAGACAGCTTTAGACTTAAGTGATAAACCACAACATTTTCATGAAAGTGAATGTCCTTTTTGCTACTCGCACCAAAGACATGGCCAAAAATAAACCCACAAAAGACTAAAGTCGTTCTATAAATATCAGCCTCTCTTTTCAATTCTGTCTGTTCTTCTGCTCTAACATCCCCTTTCTCTTCCCTCTCTAATTCTCCCCTACCTCTCTTCCTCTCCTCTCCTCCCATCTTGTCTCCCTGTCCTCCCTCTCTTCCTCTCTCTCCAGGGCGATGCGTTCCCGGAGCTGAGGAAAGACCCAGACATGGTGAAGGACATTATCAACGAGGAGGAGACGCAGTTCCTCAAAACCCTCAGCAGGGGGCGCTGCATCCTGGATAGGAAGATCCGGAGCCTGGGAGACTGCAAGACCATCCCAGGTGAGACGCATACAGACACAAAACCAAGGAGAGTTGGCAGTCCTACAGAGGTGCATAACATAGTCCAAAGCTCTCAGAGGAATGAGCTCAGGTTGCATCCAGAAAGAGACAACAAAACAGCTTTCTATCAAGGTTGTTATATGGATGGTAGTATTTCTCCCTCTCCTGCCCGACCTCATTTCCACTCTTCCCTTCCTCTCATGTCTCCTTCCTCCCTCATTCCTGCCACCTTTCTCTCATTCATCCTCTTGCATGCTCTTTCTCCCTCCCTCTCTTCCTTTCCCCTCTTTTCCTATGGACAATGGATTGGTCTTCGTTCATCCATCTGTCTGTCCGTCACACGGGATAGGGAATTCATGTTGTGTAATTGTAAAGCCTAAGGGGGGTTTACAAAAATAAAAAATAACATTTTTAATAGCCAGTCGTATCTCACACACCGCAACTTTGAATGACACAAAGTTTGATGCTCACATCCAGCGCTACTTGTTTCTACAAATTGTCCTCCAGACTTGTGAACTCACATGAACTCCACCATTTTGAGTTTTCTTTGAAAAATATTTCCCCCCCGTAAGGCTTTTACATCATTTGTACAAGCAACCCAAACTGGATGCATCAAATGCCAAAAGAAAAGAGCAGCTAATGCAGTTGCCCTGTGGCATTTGTATTGTTGAAAATACAAATATAACCAGACTTGAACTTTTTACTCATTGGCCAATGTTTTTTTCATTTTTGCATGGCTTGATTACGCAACAAATACTACAAATCATTGGCCATATTACTTGAACTAATGTAATGACCAGAATCTTTGCAATTTGGCTGCAGACAAGACACCTCTGCTGCATACCAAGCATTTTTCTTTGTCTCTCTTACTGTCTGCATGTCCAGGTGACACAGCATGGCTGCTGTACGACACCTACGGCTTCCCTCTTGACCTGACCGCCCTCATCGCCGAGGAGAGAGGCATGGGGGTGGACATTGCTGCCTTCGAGGAGGAGAAGAAAGCAGCACAGGTGAGGAGAAAGGAGAGGAGGGGTTGAGAAGGAAGGGAGGGAGGGCAGAAAGGGATGGGGTAGATGGCATGGCTGTGGACATGGTGTCTATGAGGAGGTGCATAGGTGAGGATGGAGTGAGTTGGGTGGGGAGATGGAGGCTGAAAGGGAAGGTAGAGGGGGAAGGATGTCATGTTTTCTGCCTTTTGAGGATGAAAGTCCCTTTAGTCCATGATTGGTGGAGGGAGAGAGGGATGACAGGATGCGGAAAAGTAAAATAATTTGAAAAACAAACAGGAGCTTGTGATTAGTTAGCTTTATTGTCAGTGTTCGGCCTTGAGCGTGCAGTTAGAGAAACTCAATACAGAATAATATGTTCTGCTCACTCTCTTGGGCACACAGGTTTGCCTTGTGTCAGCATTCTCCAGTACTGCACTGTAAGTCAGAATCGGGAACCATACACCTGCTGTTTAAATAAACCTGTTTACTTTGCAGCCCAGAGCTAATCTCCGAGACGTGACTTGCCACAAGGAGCCGAGCCTTCAGTCATCCTAATTAAAATGTCACCTTTGGTCCATTTGGATGAATTGCAGATGAGGCTCACAGAACTATAATTGGCTTTCCTTATCAATAATGTTGAAATATTTAATTATCGTTGGCCAACTCAGCCAGTAAAAGTCTGATAGTGGCTTTGAGTTTTAATTTTAAAAAAATTAAAAAGCAACGTTTGTAATGTTGAGTCTACTGAACTAAACATGTTTTGTGCTCGAGCACACATGCACTGTATGTATGTGTTGAGAAAGAGAGAGAAAATAGGCCAGCAAGCATAAAAGATGATCTTTTCAAAGTGAGGACATCTTGTCCTCTGAAGCGCTATTCAGACGTGATTAGTTTTACAGCAGGAGGTGTGGTACTGTAACATAACCGGAGCATGTCTGTAATTTTAGTCCCATCCCAATCTGTCATGTCAGTAATTTTTATGGACTGCTCGTGTCAGTAATAATTCCAGCCTCTTTTCCCTCGGGGAATATGTCCAGTAAAAATAACCTCTGGTAAAACCGGTCCCGTCCATATCGACCTCCCTGAGACTGTTGGTGATTATTGTGTAATTTTCTTTGGGAAAGGACACAAACATGGAGCCACGCTGTCTTGTTATTGTTCAGCCATGCTGTCTTGTTATTGTTTGAGCACGTCAACGTCAATTGCAGAAGTTACGTAGGACTCATTTTTGGTGTGATGACATGTAACTAGAGTAGACACGCCCATCTCTGTAATAGTGGAGACTCATTGCAGAGATCTGTTATCCTGTTGTCCGTTTGTTAACAATTACTTTACACACATTATCCCGAAGACTAATCCTGTCCAAATAGGGAATATAGTTAGAATGAAAGTAAGTCAATCGTGTGTGTGTTGTGTGTGTGTGTGTGTGTTGTGTGTGTAGTTGAAGTCCCAGGGTAAAGGCTCAGGTGATGAGGACCACATCATGTTGGACATCTATGCCATTGAAGACTTGCGAAACAAGAATGTACCAGCCACCGACGACTCTCCCAAATACATATACACCTCAGACAACAAAGGCAACTATGGTGAGAAATGAACATTACACACACACACACACACACACACACACACACACACACACACACACACACACACACACACACACACACACACACACACACACACACACACACACACAATGACAGCTAAATACGAATACAGCTCTGGTTACAGTAGGAAATGCAGAAGGGGAGACACACTCGTACCATACCTCTAAATCACTGTGAAAGAGGTGGTAGTTCTGTGAAATTTCGTTTGAAAACCATTGTAACAAACCTGTTGATCCACACACTAGCTTTTACTAGAAGATTGTTCCACAGATGACTTTGAGTTACACAAGTCTGTCCTAATGAAGACGCTGTTTTAGCCGGCATCACAAGCATGTAACACATGCGCTCAACATTGCAACACTTTTTGTAGTTTCACTTCCCACCGTTCAAACGCACCTCCTTGTGTGTCAGTTAGAGAAAACCGATGAGGAAAAAAACGATATAAACTTAAATGTAGCGGTTTTATTTCTACATTTCATCATATAATTTCACATAGTGTATTAGTTCATTTTATCACGTTCAGTTCAGTGGTTTGGAAGTTCAGTTTGGAATGTAAGCTGGGTAGTTTTGGTATCATGACAACATTTTTACACGCAGTCCTTAAGTTCACATTCACTAACTACTCCCGCTGATGCCGTCTATCTCCTAGTCCTCAATCCTCAGCGCTGCATAAGGATCTGTGTTTTCAAGACAATTCACACAGTCCTCCCTCCCCCCCACCCCGATCTAGTTTTTGAGCAGGCTACGGCAACAGTGCTGGCCCTGCGTCATGACCGTGCCTTCTTCGACGAGGTCACCACGGGTCAGGAGTGCGGCGTGGTGCTGGACCAGACGTCCTTCTACGCCGAGCAAGGCGGGCAGAGCTTTGATGACGGCTACATGTTCAGAGGGGACGACAACACCGATGACGTGAGTGTAACACCATAAAGGAATGCAGTGTGAATGAGTTTGATATTGCCTTCACTCAGCGTCTTCCTGGCTCACCTGCGACCGTCAGGTTGTCAAAGCTTTCATCAGGGTCATTTTCAATGTTGGCTAGTTGATTCTTTCACTAGGTGGCTTAGTAAAGTATCAGGATTTTGAGCACAAATGACTGATGTTAATTGAATGGTTGGCAATTTGCAGTAGATGACCATCTATGTCTAAAATAAATATTTCCAATGCAAGAGAATGCATCCAAATATATGATTTGTTATGTGAAGCGAGTCCAACATAATCACCAGGATCTGTCATCTGTTCAAACTGTGATTTTCCCCCAAACTTGGACTGGCTGGGTCACATCGAAGCCTCTAGCTTCAGCATTTGAGGCACACTGTCATTTTTGACTAGAAAAGCGATTCGCTGAAAGGCCATTTTGGCATCGTTTCTGGGTCATCACAACCAGAGCAATGGTGGACGAGGCCAAGTGGATGCTGTCAAATGTATTCCTGACAGCATCTTCTCTTTTGTGGTTTTCTTTTGTGCCTCTTCATTTATTTTTTTCACTTCTTTGTTTTTGCTGAGGATGTGAGGACTTGACAAAGAAAACTTGTCTGTCTTGGTATTGCTCCTGGTCTTTCTACCCCCCTATGTGCCGAACCCTAACCACTCAAGAACTTTGAAGTGCAAGTTTAAAAAGTGAACTCATATATATATATATATATATATTCCCTGAATACCAGAGCAAAGCTTTTTCACAGAGGAAAGCCAGCGTCAGAGACATTAAAGTGCAAAACAAGCACAAGCTGTTGCATCTCAACGCCCCCCCCCCCCCCTCTCTCTCTGTCTGTGCAGCGGATGGAGTTTACAGTGAAGAACACCCAGGTCAGAGGAGGCTATGTTCTCCATATTGGGACAGTCTGGGGAACGCTGAAGGTTGGAGATCGCGTCACCTTGCGTGTGGATGAGGTGAGTGCTCACACACACACTCAAACTCATACACACACACACACAGGTTTTAAAAGGTTTTATTTGAGCATATTGAGGTATAATGAGGTACATGGACACATTCAGTACGAGGCGGTGAAGCAGCATGATGAATCAACTCCCCTGCTACTCTATTTGACATTACATTTTTATGGCACATTAAGAAGTGGAAGCCTGTCTTCACACATATATATCTTTTATTGCCTCTAGATGTAGCAGCGTGTTTTCCTACGTCTTTTCCAGGCTCGCCGTAGACCCATCATGAGCAACCACACCGCTACGCACATCCTCAACTTCGCCCTGCGGGGGGTTCTGGGGGAGGCGGACCAGAGGGGGTCCCTGGTCGCCCCCGACCGCCTGCGCTTCGACTTCACGGCCAAAGGCGCCCTGAGCACCGGGGAGGTCCGCCGCACCGAGGAGATGGCTTGCACCATGATCCGGGACGCCAAGGTCAGAGGGGGAGGGGTGTTCTGGGGTTGATTCTGTTTGCTGACGGGCCCATAACTGATCTGACTGCCGATTTTGAAATTATGTTTTCCCCAGACTTTCCACCAACAACAGCACATCATGTAGTAGTGCCCACTGCCCAGCATAAATGGTGACATTCCAATATAGCACTGTGTTTAACCGATTGTTATTATGGCTGCATGATATGACTCAAAACGCCTTTTCAGCTGGAGTTATGAAATCAAAACCGGCAATTATGAAATGAAAAACAGCAAGGCCACTTAAAGAACAAAGGAGCCTTTAAATGCAACATGCTACTAACGTTGGCTCATACTTTTTACGACACATGTTCCACCGCTTCCCTGAATCCAGCAATTGAAGCCAAGATTTACAGGCACGTATTTGACAAGACCTACCCTAACATTCCCTTCTTCCTCTCTTTTTTTTGTTTTTTGTCCATCTCTCCATTCCTCCCTGCAGGAGGTGTTCGCCATGGAGGCCTCCCTTGCAGAAGCCAAGGCCATCCAGGGTCTGCGTGCCGTGTTCGACGAGACCTACCCCGACCCGGTCCGAGTCGTGTCCATCGGCGTGCCCATCCAGGAGCTGCTGGACGACCCCAGCAGCACCAAAGGATCCCTCATCTCTATCGAGTTTTGTGGTGGAACGTGAGTATGCACCCGCTCGTTTTTCTTCTCACATGTGACAATCCATGCAATCCAGATTCTAACCGCATGCCCACTGAGCTCCTTAAACGTAGTACAAGTAGTGAAAAAAGCCTGATTACTAGGTAGGACATAATTCATGAGGGGAATTTAGTCAGAGCCTGTGTTCTTGTGTGGTTTGAGCAGGGTTTTTTTTATCCCAAAATATCAGCTGTGGCCAAGTACTGGTTGCTTTAATGATTTGTAACTTGATTCTTGCGCCATTTTTTTCACGTACGTGGCGTCGACGTGCAAGTGGCTTCATCTTGGCTTCAGCCTGCCATCGTCTGAACTCCCATGCTCCATAATTGTATGCTATCACAGATAATGACGATGTGCATTGTCGTGCCTCGTCAAGCATTCGTTTCAGTTAAGTTTCACAGATGTTTCAGTAAAACGTGAGACAGGATACAGAAAGATGCCGTGGCACGTGGCAGGGTGGAAAATTCACAAGCATCACATACGCTCTCCCTTTTAACACGCCACTTATCTGGGCTCCCGCGTTGATTGGTCTTGTTAACCACTAGTTTCTGAAGTGCTGTCACTGATTACACTGAGCTTCCACTGTGTTCTGTCTGGAGTCGAGACAGACATTAACATGGAGCAGAAGATATACGATATCTGTCAAGAATGGTCTGCCTGAAGTGTCAGAATCACTCAGTTGTGGTGTATGAAATGGAAATCATTAATTGGATTTGTGGGTCTGAAAGTGAGACAGCTGTGTCCCTGTAGGCCAGTAGTGTTTTATTTACCTTAATCAAGTGAATGTTTGCTATTGGCAGTCAATTTCACCTGAATGACTGGATGCCTGGTCAGGTCTTTCCTCCCCTTATATGCACTTCAACAAGATCGCAGCTTTGTTGTTGTCATTAGACCGAGAACAATTGTTGGCGCTCTAATAGAAGCAGTGGTTTATGTTTCTGTGTTGTTTTTTTTAAATCAATATTTCAAGTAATGGAGGAAGCAGATTTACAGCTTCCATCTCCAGCCACGTCAGATCTTAAAATGTTCCAGTTCAGTGAACCGTTGTAGTTCACGGTGTTGTCTTAGATGTTGTCTCTGTAACTGCAGCCACTTAAAAGACTTGTTTCTGCTGCTGTCGCTGTTGTTTAATGTCTTCTCTCCTGCTCTTCCTGTTCTCCCTCTCGTCCTCCCTCTGCTCCACACAACTCATCCTCCTCCTCTGTCTCCTCTTTCTAATCTGCCGCTGGTTCCTGTTATCTGCAGCCATCTGCAGAACTCGGGCCACGTCGGCCAGTTTGTCATCGTCTCGGAGGAGGCCATCGCTAAGGGCATCCGCCGCATTGTCGCGTTGACGGGAGCAGAGGCCCAGAAGGTCAGAGCATGTAGAGACACACACACACACACACACACACACACACACACACACACACACACACACACACACACATTTGCTTGTGCTCACATACATGCAGCCAGCCATATTATTTGAATGCGCCTGGCTCTCCGAGAGAGAGAGAGACTACATTTCCTATTTGGGTCCTTGGCAAGAAAAAGAAGCCCAGTGCTGTTAATGTTAATGAAACCGTTCTAATGAAACTTTAATGAAGCTTGTTTGAATTGTGGTGTACTTGGATCTGGGAGGGAACATCGTGCATCTTCCCCACTTTGCAAGCCCTGAGGAAATATTTATTTTTACTATTTTTACTGAGCAGTTGCAGTTTGATTGCAGTTCTACACCGTTTCCTCCTCTTCCTCTCCTGTCTGCTCCTCTCCTTCCACCTGTCCCTCTAGTCTCTCTCACCCTTCTCTCTTCTTTATCCCTCTCCCCGGTGCTCTCTTTCTCTCACCCTACCTCTTTAACATTTCTGTCTCTCACTCCTCAGGCCCAGAGGAAAGCCGATGCTCTGCGTCAGTCTCTGTCTGTCCTGGGAGAGAAGGTGAAGGCCCAGACAGCCCCGAACAAGGACGTACAGAAAGAGATCGCCGATATGACAGAGGTGTGTGTGTGTGTGTGTGTGTGTGTGTGTGTGCGTGTGCGTGTGCGAGTGCGAGTGTGTGTGTGTGCGCATCAAAGAGAAAGAGAGAACAGATGAAGTCAAAGAACTGTCTACCTGTCTGCTATGGTTTCAACATGTCAGTACCGAGGCACAGCGGTGATTTTGGTTGTCTGTCTGTCTGTAGTCCATAGGCACAGCAGTGATTTCTCAGTGGCAGAAGGACGAGATGAGAGACACCCTGAAGGGCCTGAAGAAGACCATGGACGACCTCGACCGTGCCAGCAAGGCCGACGTCCAGAAGAGAGTCCTGGACACGACCAAGGAGGTGATTGACAGCAGCCCCAACCAACCGCTGCTCATCATGGAGATGGAGTCCGGAGCCTCAGCCAAGGTGAGAGTTACCTCAGAGTTAGAGTGAGAGTTACCTACTATCTTCTCTTGTAAATGCATTGAAAAGGTAATGGACATGGACATAATTGTCCTTTCTATCCATTGAGATTGTTTGATTCCATCAAAGCTGACACGCTGCTTCTTACCAGAGCCTGGCTTGCCTGAATGCAGGAACACTTTAAATGCACTTCAAATAAAGCGAGGTAGTTTGGAGTTCATCAGGAGATAAAAAACAACATTTTAATTTGAAATTACAATATAAAGCAGGTTGGTTAGGGAGGCTGCCTCTGCCCATGTGGTCCAACATCAGCTACATATTTAGTTAGAATTCAACAACAGTTGCTTGAATGTATCATGTGTCTGTCCTGGTGAAACAAAACTAAATATCCATACAGTAGTACGTCTATAATCCAGGCCGTAAAGGATGAATTCAGGCCTGGATAGGAACTGAAAACAAAGCTTTTTAATGCTTTATTAGGAGAGGCCGAGCAACAATTTTGTAGACACACATATCTCGGTGGTTTACACTTAGTTGAACGAACGCAATTGGTGTCGAGAAATGAGTCATATGATTTGTCTCTGATAATAGCAAGTTAAAACCCACAGGTATTACTAGAAGGGGGAGAGGGCTGGAAAATGGGCTTAACAGTCACTGTGGCTGGAATTACCCTTCAAGACTGCATCAGCATAAGGAAATTAAATAATAATAATAATAAACATAAGGAAATGAAAGGATGTGCAGTATTAAGATGCAGTGTAACTCCAGATCTCCCCCGGCTGGTCGCCACCGCATCACTTCTCTAAATGGGTTATTGCCATGGGAACAAACAAGTTCTCTGGCCCATTAGTTCTGACCTTGAGATATCAATAGTGCTGATTAGGACTCTCTCCCTACCCTCCTCCCTACTCTCCTCCCTTTCCCCCTTTTCTTCTCTCTGTCTCTCCCCTTCCCTCCCTACTTCTTTCTCCCTCATCTCTCCCTCCCTTCTCTATCGCTCCTCTTCCTTTCTCTCTCTCTCTCTCTCTGTCTCTGTCTCTCTCTCTGTCTCTGTCTCTGTCTCTCTCTCTCTCTCTCTCTCTCCCTCCCTACACTCCTTTCTCCCTCCTCATCTCTCCTCCCGTCTTCCTCTCCCTCTCTACTGTCTTCACTTTTCTCTCCCTCCTTCTCTCCCAGGCTCTGAATGAGTCATTGAAGCTGTTGAAGACTCACTCTCCTCAGACCGCTGCCATGCTCTTCACTGTAGACCCTGAAGCTGGGAAGATCATCTGCTTGTGCCAAGTGCCTCAGGTAGCACACACACACACACACACACACACACACACTGCTGCTCAGTGCCACATATTCAGGCACTGTGTGTTAATTTGACCTCCCACCCCCTCCCCCCACCAACCCGTTCTTCTCCTCTCCTTCCAGGATGTGGCTAACCGTGGTCTGAAGGCCAGCGAGTGGGTTCAGGAGTTGTGCCCCCTGCTGGACGGTAAAGGAGGCGGCAAGGACATGTCGGCCCAGGCCACGGGCAAGAACACACGCTGCCTGCAGGAGGCGCTAAACATGGCCAACGAGTTCGCTCGCCTCAAACTGGGGGAGAACTAGAAGTGGGGGAGGCGGAGGGGGAGACAGGAGAGAGGGATGGAGGGAGGGGGTGAGGTCGGGAAAACTAAAGCTGAGACAGAAATAGAAAGAATGAGAGGAAAGTAGAAGTGGGATGGACGGAGCGCTAAAGCTGTCAGACGTCCTTCCTTCCCTCGTTTCCTCTCCTCCCTCCCTCTCCTGTTCCCTTCCTCTACATCACATCGCTCCGATCCTGGTCTGACCGGATCAGAGGATGATCCGCTGGGTTTTCACCATGTTGAAATATGACCACTGACGCTCGGCAGTAACGGTAAATGAGCCAGTGGCAGATTTATTGGGAGTATATTTGTAGACTTGCCCGAAATGAAATGCGTTTCTCTGGAAATTAAACTTGCTAACACGCGTAGGGAACGTCCTCTCATGCGGTTATTTGAAAAGGGACGCCACAACAAAAAGGCAGATGATTGGTCCGCTCCACAATTGCATGTTTGTGTACAGACTGGGATGAGGGGGGGCATGTGCTTTTGTTGATATGTAGTCATAACAGCTAATACTGTTCAACAGCCTCTTACCCACCGAGTTTCCTCCTCAAACGTCTGTCACCATGGAGTCGGTTCACCATCAACGTGGACGCTTTTGTCCATTCACTGCATCTCTCTTTCCCTCTCTCTCTCTCTCTCTCTCTCTCTCTCTCTCTTCCATCCTGCTCTCTCCACACCTGTGTTTGTGTTTCATTGTAGCCCTGTTCATTTGGAAACAACCCCTAGAGCACTCTCGCCCTTCACGCCTCTCAGGGCTGCATTCAACCCCCGTGAAGCAGTTGTCCCTTTTCGTTTCCCCCCCCCACGCCACTGATGCTGCTTCACGGACACAGTAAGCTAGGTAAAGAGGATGAGGGCGGGGAAACGGAGTCAGCCTGGGTCTGAAATTATTGAGACGAGCGTACCAGAAAGCCCTCGGATGTGTCGGATGGGAGAAGTAGCCCTCTCCTTCATCCTACTCCTCCTAAAGCTACTAAAACCACCTCGGGCTGAAGAGTTTGGGTGTGATTTCTGGGGTCCGTCCGTCCATCTGATGTTCTCCTCTGTGACTGTTTGCCAAAGGACTTGTACATGCAGTTCTAAGCCAATCAGGGCTGCCGTCTCGTTAGCGTCAGAGCCAGTAGCTGTATTATAGTCTTTACGGTCCAGATAACAAGCCACTGTCTGTCATATGTATTAAATCAATGCTGTTCATTTGGTAAATTAATAAACTGAATAAAATGAACATGCACTTATTATTATTGTTATTCATTTTACCTCACGATTGATTGGCAAAGGGTTAAAATAGGTTTTATCCTTGTCGCTGTTCCATGTCAGAGAAATGTCATTATGGGTGCAGAATAAAAACTACTGGTAAATACCAAATACCTGCAGCGTTGTTTCTTAATGTTTGACATTTGTATCTGGGATTGTTTTCAGTCGGACTACTTTGAACTTCAAGTATTGGCTCGGTACAGATCCAATTAATTATCTCAACTCAACAGGTATAGACTGAGATCACTGCAGTGGTGTGATGCCTTCATTAGATCTACCGCCCACCTCTTTCTCACAAAAGCGCCAGACACCAAGCTCGTGTTTCATGAAGCTTTTATTTGTACAATAGCTAAGATAGATACAAACAATCTGTGATCACATATCATACAGAGGTTTCGATGTAAATACAAGTGTACTGCCTTGACCCTATGGTAGTCCTACTGAACAATAAAGCAGGGACTGGGCAATGATCGTAGGATGCCAGATTTCACTGATAAATTCAACGACTTCATTGATCAATTGTATTTATCTGTGGCTAAAATCCTCGTCCAGTGTGTTTTGTTGTACTGTTTAGTGAGCTGCTCTAGGTAGATTCACTACACAGCTTTCTTCCTGCTAGTATTTTGTAGTCCAGTACTAGTACAACAGCAGTAGATGACAGCAGGCCACTGACTGAACTGTTTCTACTGTATGTGGTGTTCTAGTGCATAGACGCTGATGTGGCCAGCCTGCAGGGTCTGTGGAGGGATAAGACTGCTCTGTGTGTGTGTGTGTGTGTGTGTGTGTGTGTGTGTGTGTGTTACTGGTCAACACACACACCATTGAACTGATAGGGGGAAAGACATGCCTGAAGCCGTTCCAGCAGGACACATCACCTCCGTCTGAAGAGCCACAATACGACCGAGGCAGAGGAAGTCATTTAGCCCACTCCTGTGACCACCAGCGTTTTAGTGGTGATGTTGGTTCCTTCAAGCTCTCTCAACCAGTAATTTAAACTTCATCCCTGCTGCAGGCAGCGCTGCTCTTCCCCGCTGCCTCAGAAAAATGCCTAGCTACCCCCCATCATTGTAAATCACCGGGGTGAGGTTAGTGGTACCTATTTATCCGGCTGCAACATTTGGGATTTTTTAAAACTCTCTGACCCAGATCTTACTTTCTTCTGTCTTAACTGGACAGTAGATTCAGATTTTTTCCCCCATCACATTTAAACAACCATGATTAGATGTGTAAATTGAGACTGGCATGGATTTGGGAGATCAGGCTCTGATTATTCTATAGGACACCGGCAAGAGCAAACCTGCACCATTTACAGACTCCTGAGCATGTGATGAGATTTCCCCCCAAACTATTCTTGGCACCGAGAGTAATCTGGATTCCACTGAAAGCAAGTAGGACAAAGACGATCTCAGTGCCGGGGGTGTTTTGGGAACCCTGGCCTAGTAATGTAGATGCACACCTTTACACCGGCGTGCTTTTAAAGCCCTGCTGCAGTAGCCGGTGGCACACGGCCGCTTCCTTCCGGGGCAGCGCCAGAAATGGGACACGGGTATACATGTACTGAATGTGCTATTCTCCTCTGGGCTCATTTACGACAGCGAGGCAGCGACCTTTGGATCCCGGACACATTTAGCACAGATTACATGTTTAGAGCGATTCATCTCGCTTTACAATCTGTGCTCAATGTTTTCATCTGCTCATAAATAATAAATACATTTTTTTTCCAGTTGTTTCTATTCGCTGTTACTAGAGAACTGAATCATTTCACCTGAGAAAACAGATTACTCTCTGGCCAAAGAACCATCCGACTGTCACCTGTGGGTTTTTTGGGGGGTTTTTGTGTTTGTTTAAAAATCAACACAGACTAGGGACAGCTTTTCCAAAAATGCTCACAGCGAAAAATGACCTCAAAAACACGCACTTAATGATCATCCCAATTATTTTAAGAAAAACATTTGAAATAGAGGATAGTTTGAGTGTACTGGGTCAGCGAGAGGAGAAAAGACCTACTTTAGATTATGAATGCCTCAGTAAACACTAAACTGGTCTGTCTTGTTGGTGGAAAAAAAAAAAACAGCTGTAGTGAAACTCCACTCTAATTTGGGATAGCACAGTAGAGAGGGATCCTCCCCCCCTCCCCCACCCTCTCTCTCTCTCTCTCTCTCTCTTCCTCTGTTCATGATTGGATGGTCTGAGAGGCGGCAGCGGTCTATGGAGCTAAAGCATTACACAGTCACAGCCTCACTCTGAATCTGGTTAAGAGAGCCAAGGGAACCAGAGGAATCCATTTCTTTAAGTGTTGTTGTCCTGGAACGCTGGACCTTGAGGACTGTTACGGCCATTGCAGGCTGTTATGTGTTATTGTACTGTCAGAAAGTCCATACAACAACAAAAAAACTTTGATGTCTGATGTCAAACAGTTTTTACCCCCCCCGATGCAGTCGGATGAAAACCTTGTATTCCCAAAAAACATTTTAGGGATAAAAGAAAAACCCCTTTATTTATACCCAAAATACTTGTTTAGAAGCAGGATTTAGGGAGTGTTGTGGGAAGGCCCCAGCATCACCAAACACAACGCAGGACTGTTAGCTGGCAATTCCAGTAAAACACTGAACCATGCCCGGGTTTTTGTCAGCAGCATTACATTGATATGTTCATGTGACCTCTAGACACGTTGTCATCGTCACCATCTCTTATTCTACAGTTTGCTGAGTAGTTCAAAATCACAGACACAGAAAGATAAGACGGGTTTCAGTAAGTAGCCAACAGGGTGTCCAGGGCCGCTTAGAGGAGGTCACGGGGTCGAATCTGCCGGATGACCTTTTCGACCCTCTCTTTGTCCCATCTTTCTTGCCGTTACTGTACGCTATCTAGTTAAGCAGAAATGCATGTATATGTTGAAAAAGTCACTTTGCGTTATGAGTTTACATCCTCTCCTCTAGCCTACAGCGCTCCTTAGAACGTGTACAAAGCAAGTAACAAGTGACGAACGGGAGCCGTCTGTGCCCCTAGCGAAAGGCAGAGTGTGTTTTCATGTATATATATATATATATATATGTGTGTGTGTGTGTGTGTGTCTGTATGTGTGTGTGCAGCTCAGAAGGCACCGCTCTCAGCTAGGCAGAGGTGTGTGCATGTGTGTGTGTGTGTGTAGATTAAAAAAATGCAAAGGTATGTTGCCGATGGAGCAGCTGTAGGAAAGATACGTCCAGCAGCAGGACAAGGCACAAAAGCATGAGTGTGTGTGTGTGTGTGTGTGCGCGCGGTGTGTGTGTGTGTGTGTGTGTGTGTGACGACACAAACAATACGTCTGGAGTCAGCCACACTCAGACTCTTAAAACGAGCCCAACTCAACGCTAAAGCATCCTATAAAACCCATTATGTGCAAATAGGATAAAGACATTGAAAGCAGTTTAAGTACAATGATAATACATGAGAGTGGTTACGCAATATCATCAAAATACAATATTTCACAAGCTAGAACTGATACCGGCGTAGGAGGCACAGTTCTCTCCACCGCCTACGGGGGGCAGTGTGACACCCAGTAGCGCGGGTGACCCTTCTGACTGTGGTGTATTAGCTCTCATTCCTTTGTACTAGTGTGTGTGTGTGTGTGTGTGCGTGTGTGTGTCTACGCCACTCCTTCAGCTAGAATAACGGTTTAAAATAGAAGCAAAAATGAAAACATTGTTAATAAGGAAGCTTCGTAATGTTAGGTGGTTATATCCCTGTACTCAGGTTTGACCTTTAGTAACGACGGTAGCGTCCTGCTCGCGACGTGGGACCGACTCAGGAGGATGTGCGTGCGTTCGTCGGGGCGTCCTGTTCTCAGCGCTCCTGGTTTCTACACAGTTTCCACGGACAAGTCGAACACTACTCCGGACCACAGGTTTTTAACACATTTCTAAACTATTCTGTGTGGGTTTTTTTCATCGTTTTTAAAGACTTGGACCTGTGTAGGAACCCTGAGTGCTCTTCCTCGTCAGTCTTCACGTCTCGCCATTTTCTGGATGGATTTACAACCTCAGTTCAAATCAAATTCTTTTTTTTCCCCCCAACCTGTTTCACCGTTTCCATGACCGATAATTGTCTGTGCCTCCGTGTTAAAATGTGAATAGCTCTTTGTACAGTGAGCTGAAACTAACACGTGACTAGTAACAACGGTAGGAAACCTTCAGGTGTCACATAGGTGGGATAAAATCTCATCTGAGCCGACAGTGTAAATCCAGCCACAGCGATGTCGACTCAAGGCTTTGACCAGCATACAAAACGAACCAATCAAATCTGCAGTCTACGAGCGGGTATGGTGGTCTGCCATCGGTTGCCGTCACGATCAGAACAGAGGAGATGCGGCTTTGTGCGGCAAGGAGGCGGAGTCTAAGGCATCTGGTGGCCCCGCCCCCTTCCAGGCTGGGGTCAGGGATCAGCGGCTAGTGGTTAACGGAGCGGAGTTACTGACAGGTTAAAGAGTTCCAAGATCCACGGGGAGTCGCAGGCCTCTTCTACCCCACCACAGGAGCCCTAACCTGGAGGGAAGGTGTTCCAGACGGCCCCTAACTCCACTGGGACACAGCGGTGCAACACCCTCATGCCCCCGTTGTCCTGAGTTCACCCCAACCAAACTGGCAGGCCAGACCCAGTCCATCTGGAAAGCTGAACTGGGGTTTGCTGAGTTTGCTGCACACAAAAAGCACAAGACCAACTTCTTTTAGCCGCACGCTTTATTTTCATCCCTCTGAATAACACTGGCGCAAAGCATGCTGGATTTCTCATGCTGGATTTTTGTCAGATTGGTTCTTCACGCCTCAGTTCTCCGTCTCTTATCCTCCACCACCAAATTAGGCCTACCCCTGACAGACCACACAGGAAGTGAACTCCGGGCCAGAAACCAGCCGTCCAAACATCGAATCCCAGGAGAGGGACTTTTTGGCCTCATTAAAGCCCCGGGCAGTCAGACGCACACTCTCTCCCACAACATTTCTCCCTGTGTCTGTGAGTTAGGACCGTGGCGGGGTGGTGGTGGTAGTGTGAGACACCAGGCTAGCTGGCGCTGCGGGGGCTGGAACTCATGCTAGGGCCGCAGTGAAATGGAGTCCAAATGGCCATGAGGCAGCAGTCTTGATCCTGTTGATGTGAGGCCTGGCTTCGTGTGGCCAGGTCCCGGGAGGGTAGAGGGGGAATGATATGATATAGTCCCACCAGCCAGAACAATCACCGTAATCCATATTAGAAGGCATCACAGTCAGACAAGGTCCCCGTAACATTGCCCCCGAGACAATGAAAAAGGGGGCAGGTGTTGTTTTCCTCTGCAAGAGATGGGAATCAATTCAGGAAGGGGCTAAAAAACGATCCGGATTACCACGGCGTCTAACAGTCCCGTGGTTCTGAGCCCATAGGTCGGATCTTGTCTGGGGTGGGGGTTGGGGTTGGGGGGCTTACAATTCCTAGTGGAGTCCCTGTTTCTGGCTACTGTCTCTCTACAGCCCCGCGTTAGATGGCGATGGTACACCGTAAGTTCATACTCACTTTGTTACTGCCAGAAACCAACGGCTGTGGAACAATGGCTCCATAAACTGCTGATGTAGCACTTCCTTTCTGTGTCCTTTTCAGCTGCAGCTATAGTGTACCTCTCCACATTTTGATACTTGTTAAAAAAAAAAAACTAGTGGTGATGCCAGCGTGAAAGTATATCCAAGGTGTAAGCAGGCCAACATACAGTAGCTCAGTTCCACTGGATGCAGTCCAGGATTGGGACAGATGATCTCTCAGTGCTGATGAGGACTGTCAATCAAAAGCCAGTCTTAGTGATGATTGGTTCAAGTTTTCTGTCTAAGCCTTCCAGAGTGAAATTGCCCCTTGACTACTGAAAAGGCATCAGGTTTCCCCCTGTCCCCCCAATCCTAGCACTGACCATCAGTGGACTGCTGCTTCATTGTTCAACCGATGGCTCACCTCCCCACCACTAGGCCAGTTTTAAGGGAGAAGAAGTACACTTGGATCTACTTCCTTTTTTCCCCCCAGGTCTACAGCGTGTTATCCAATCAGAGCCGTGATTGCCGGGCCACTTCCCAGGTAAGAGGGGAAGTGATCTGTCTGGCATGACACTTCCTGGTACCAGTTGAGGAGGCGGGGATCCTCCATTTTCACTTGATGCCGTTTTTTGCGATGGCCATTTTTTGTCCCCTTCAGTAAGCGTTTGGTTTACTTCTACTGGGAACCCAAAATGGTGCAAGTGAAAGCAAGAATATCTAGCAGACTCTAATCAGATCCTATAGTGTCTGTTGCCAAAACAGCATTCTAACATATAATCTTAGATACGCAGGGTGTTTTTCGCTGGTTATTTTCCAGGGAATACAGTGATTTTGCCGGCCTTGGCCAACCGCTGGATGATCTGGGCTTCGTAGTCGGCATCGTGGACGCCGGTCTTCCTGAACTCTCCGGAGTAGCGATTCTGCTCCCAGTAGTGGTGCCAGTTCCCCCGGCTGTCCGCCCCGAAACCAAACACATTCACCTGGAACGTAACGTGTGAACGCAAGATAAGGAGAGGAAAAGACCAGTGCCAGTACATGTGTTCGTGCATGCGGTATGTGAATGTGTAAACGTATGAAAGAGTAAAGGAGAGAGCCAGATAGAAAGAAGTGAGCATGAGAGAGAGAGAGAGAAAGAAAGAAAGAAAGAAAAGGAGAGTTAACTGACCTCATCACAGACATGCAGCGCGAAGAACAGCACCAGCATGCCGGTGGACGGGTAGCGCCCGTGATGTCTGGTCCAGCGATCGTGGATGTACTTGAAAAACGCTGGGTTGAAGATCTGGACCTGCGTGGCGGGCAGAGACAGCCGAGACGGGAAAACACTGTAACCAGATGCTTAAGGTTCAGGACAGAGGCGCCAAGCTCTAGAGCCTGGGAGGGAGGAACGAGTAGGCCGTGGACTCGGGACTTGACTTGGGACTCGTCTGCTGTGACTTGAGACTTGAGGCAAAACCCCAAACAATAGCTTTTTATTGCCTGAAAACATCGTAGGCCGCAGTACCTGTTAAATAGGCTGTTAACTGGTCACAAGCTAGCAGGCTGTGTGGATACACCTAATGGATAATGGGTAGAGCCAAACCCTGATGGAAATAAAGTATAAATGCTGAGTTTCCTCTGGCCAACCAAGCCTCTATCTAGAGAGAGGGAGGGGGAAGGAGTCAAATAACATCCACAAACATTACTGAACAATAAAAAAACATTTTGCCGATGCACAGCACAGAAAGTTGGGCCAGTAGGCTTCGACTGACTTGAGTTGTTGGCAGCTTTTCCCCCGGTGCTCCTCAAGTCGTTATCTGGATCAGCTACTTTTCATTATTGATGAGAGTTGTTTTTCATTTCTCTAAATATTTGAACATTATTACTGAGGCCTCTTCATGTGTATATTGTACCTGCAATTATGCAAACCATGAATCATTTATTGTGCAGTTTGATCTCCAGTCTCCCAGGATTACTGTCAAGAGTAACACAAGTAATGAGCTTTATTCTGTCCTGAAGATTCAAACCAACATCATTTTATCAGCTGCAACTTTTAAAAAAAACACTATTTTCAATGTGTGCTCGTCTTTATCCTGACAAGATGGCTGATGTGATCATTGTCACCCAAAACTAATTAAGGCTCAAGATTAGATTTAGGGCCTAACTGCATCTGGGGAAGCAGAGATAACACTTTTCTATTCTGTTTATTCTATTATAGGAGGAAGGCATCCAGGTTGTGCTGAGTTTGAATTGAACACTTGATTCTTGTGCGGAGGATTAAACCCACTGATAACCACGGGAACATTGGCCCCGTATCTCCAGGTAAGTCCCGTACAGATTCAGAGCAGTAAAATCGTACAAATCTACATTTTTGGGTTCGTTCCAACGACCGCACAACAGCCTCTCTGACCGACGCCGAGATAGTCACAACATCTTTGCGCGGCGGGGGGATTAGTTTGGGTTTATTTATTTTCATGGATTAAAAAGCAAGCAGAAGATTATTAAAAACAAAAGGGAAGCCTTATAATCTAACTGTAATCCCTCATCGACAAGGGGGAGATCATGTATACACGTGGCAAAGCAAAGGGTCACGGTGTGTTTGTGTGTGTGTGTTTTTTTTTGTATGTGTGTGTGTGTGAGTGAATGTGTGTGTTGGCATGTCTGTGTTAAAATTGGAAAAGTGTGACAGCAATGAATGTCGACGATATATACCTTGTCTTTATCCACGCGGAGAAACTGCTTCACAGGAGCGTAGGTACTGAGAGAGAGAGAGAGAGAGAGAGACATTAACTTGGTACTCTGTGTGACTGTAAATATTGAATGATTGACGGATGACAGATTGTTCCCGCCCTGTGTCTCCCTGGGTTCTCACAATTTGTGTGTGTGTGTGTGTGTGTGTGTGTGTGTGTGTGTCTTGACACTACATTGTATATCAGTGCTGTGTACGCGCCTTACTGTCTGAGGGTCAATTTATGTGCTCTTACACATCCATTATATCTTCATCAGACTGTGTGTCTCCACTATATGCCTGTGTGTGTGTATACATGCCCACCGTGTATCCATTTGTGTGTGTGTGTGTGCGTGTGTGTCCTCTCACAATCGAATCTGGCCGGTGGACAGGGCGCTGGTGATCCACAGGAGATCCAGCGTTTTGAAGGGGACCAGGACGAAGCTGACGTTGGCCGCCAGGTTCTTGGCGCTCTCCGGGTACATGAAGTGGTGAGTGGTGCGGCTGCCGGCGTCTTCCTCGTAGCCCACCGTAGGGGCCAGGTTGATCCTGAGAGAGAGAGAGAGAGAGAGAGAGAGAGAGAGAGAGAGAGAGAGAGAGAGAGAGAGAGAGAGAGAGAGAGAGAGAGAGAGAGAGAGACGCGGTCGAGATTGAAATCATAAAAGGTAACGACAACCGAAACCGCAGAGACGAGAAAACGCAGCAGATGGAGGTGGAGGCTGCCCACACAGGTCCCCTGGAAGAGCACTGCTAATGGACGCTGATGCTTTCAGTAAACAGTAACACACACACACACACACACACACACACACTGCTGAAAATACTGGCTGGCTTTTGTGGCACCGACACATGGAAACACACACTGGTTGGAAGCAGCTGTTTACTTGGCCTCTGTCTTGGTTGTTAATTGGTTTCGTGAGCGTTTGGTCATTTGATTGTTTCTGATTGGTTAATAATTATTTCTTTTTAACATTTTTTTTTAACGTTTGGCTGCTATTTCCAACGTCTGTTCGTGGAAGCCTGTCTTGGTTCCCAGTGATGGGGGGTTACAGCTTGGTTCTGGTTCTGGGCTCCTGGTCATACTAGTGCATCTTGTGTGTTGACATGTTGAGCGTGGTTGCGTGGGTGTGTAGTTGCGTTGTGATCCATCACAGTGCATCACAAGTCGGTTGACGGATGGAGACGGAAGGATTGACGCTGTGGAGCTGTGCTGCTGGGAATGTGTGTGTGTGTGTGTGTGTGTGTGTGTGTGTGTGTGTGTGTGTGTGAGGGAGACAATGTATAGGTTTCATCTCTTCTTAAGCCTGCGGCGGCCTCACGTTGACCTCTCTGTCAACCAATAGGAGGGCGGAATGGACGTCAGCGTCAGTGAGATTAAATGCAGTACCACACACACACACACACACACACACACACACACACACATCTACTCTCTCTGACTTTATTCACCTCTTTCCTCGCACACTATGATGTAACTTTAATGTTATGTACAGCGTGACGGTGTAATGCTCTCCACTCAGATGAACTCTCCACCTCCCTCCCATCTTGTTCTCGCCTTCTTCACTCTCCCTCCCTCCTCATCCTATCATCTCATCTTTCTGTGTCCCCCCCCCTTGTCTCTCACTTCACAGTGTTGGTTTCGTATCTGTTCGTATCTGTCCTTCCTCCTTCCTCCTCTCTCTCTCTCTCACACCTCCACCCATCTCACCTCATGATGTAGTTGTGTCCGTCGATCGTCTCCCCGTACCCGGCCCCGCGGAGGTTCCCGGAGTTCCCCACCACAGGCGCAGCGCAGGCAGCGTCCCGGATCCCACGACCCGTACGGGGACCGGCCGGGAATCACCTGGGGAGGACAGCCACGAGCGGATCAGACGAGCGGATCACACGCCTGCTAGTGTTGGCAGCGTGGATTCAATCTTCAGGCGTGAAATCGGACTAGGGCACCAGCGCTAGGATTGGCAGCGGACGTGAGACAGCCTGACCTGGAGCTCAAGGCTGGTTGTCAAAATATATCCTGCTCACAAAAGTGGGGTGAATTCTTCATGACGCCCCGGCATGAAAAATAAATGAGTCTCTTCCTCCCTCGGGGAGCCAAAACGAGATATTCAAACTTTGGATATTCAAAGTCGGACTTAGATATTCAAAGTCGGACTGAAAAAAAGGACTGATATATTAAAAGGAAATGAGCTGAAGGTACTGTCTAACAAAGATAATCTCTTCCCCTCATCCAGTTATGACGTGGTTGATTTGAAAGCTACCATTTAAAAAGAAAGATGCATTAATAAGAGAAAAAATACCTGGAACAAGCGTAGCAGCACCTGCTGAATGCTGTGGGGCTTAAACTGGGGCTGTAGCATCTAGAGAGAGAGAGAGAGAGAGAGAGAGAGAGAGAGAGAGAGAGAGAGAGAGAGAGAGAGAGAGAGAGAGAGAGAGAGAGAGAGAGAGAGAGAGAGAGAGAGAGAGAGAGAGATGGTTAGCACACATTTATGAGATGAAGATGCTGATGCTGAGTCCAGGTGAGGACTCGACCTCTTCCACCCTCCGTTGTGCCTTTTTCCTCAGGTGTTTGTCTGCACATCAAATGCTGTAATTACAAGGAAAAGAGACAGAGCGCAAAGTTCTCCAGTTTCCTCCTACACTACCTGTCACCAGTAATATCCAGGTATCCAAAGGACCAACTGGTTTAATTGGAGAATTGTAAGGATAAAGAGAAGCAGCAGCAAAGAAGACGAGGAGGCTCTCCAGACAGAACAAAGAGGCAGAGAGAGAAGGAAGTGGCAGAGAAAAGGAAAGAGCAAAGGACATGAGATGCAAATAGAGGTGAGAGGAGTTTCGGGAAGATGAAGAGAGAGAAGATAAATTCAAATAAAATCCAAAGTGACAGAATGGCTGTCTAGCCCCATTATCCACTTCCACAAACTGGGGCAATATATAAAAGGACATTAAGAATATATTGATGTTTTATTGTGAAAAACCTCATAACAACTTGATATTTTCTACACAGTGTTATACGCGCTGAGCCCATGAACCCATTCAACTACAAAACAAGTGGATACTTTGAGAAAACTTTTGGAGATGCAGACTTTCCATCTGACAGCAGCAATATAACACTATTTATTGATGGCCTGTGTTGCAAAATCGATACTCTAGGTATCATCTTTTTAAATAATGGCTTCAGGGTCACTGGGCTCCGTGTGCCTGCTTTTAATGTTTACTGTCCAAATCTTTTCATCTTTGTTTTATGTGTTTGTTGTGTGACGAATCCCTCCCAACCAATCAGATATTTTCTGATCATCAACGTACAGAGACCATGTGAGTTTTCTTCCCCCGCCACAGTTAAGTGTATATTACATCGTGTCACATCGGCGCTTTCAAAGCCTCACATGTAAAGTCATCTCGGATTGACAGATCTGAGCGCTCCTGAAATATTGTGAAACATTACTGGGCCCAGATATCCCAAAACTCGGTCACAGACAGAACGAGCGTCGAGGTTGCGTTTTCCGCTTTTGTCCCGTGAAGTGAAAGCTTTTTGAATCCAGGAGGAGCTGCTTCACGGAGAGAGAGAGAGAGAGAGAGAGAGAGAGAGAGAGAGATGTGACGAGAGTGATGACACACTCTCGCGGCGGATGACAATGAGAAGTTGTCGGATTATGACTTATTTATTTATTTATTTATTTATCCCGTTCCAATTTCAGCATCTGCCAAACCACACGGGGGGGGGAGGAGGAATGTGCATTCACGCGCATGAAGAGAAGGCGAACACCTGCAAACAAAATAACACGCACAGAAAAAAAACCAAAACGCTCACGCAAAGTTGCATCAGGATATTGGCAGCCACTTCAAACGTCCTTTCTCTCCGACGCCCCGTCTTTTCCTTTCTGTCTTTCTCGTTTCTCCCACACAGCGATCTCTCAATTTTCTCTCTCCCTTGTTTTCCTTTCACCCTTAATTCACTTTTCCCACCGCGGCCCTCTCCTCCTCCTCCTTCACACATCCTCTCTCCCCTTCCTGTCTAATTCCCTCTCTTTAATTTCCCAGGCTCCCTCTCTTGTTTCTCCTCACCCCCCCCCCCCCCCCCCCCCCGTTGTCTCTCTTCATCACTCCCCTCTCTCCAGGAAGCTCATCGCTGTTGATCAGAGACCACTAAATCTCTTTTCTTTCGCTCCCCTTCACTTGGCTTACCTTTGTGTCTCAAAGTGGTACCTCTGTTTCATGTGAAACTGCACCGGCAACCGATGCTGCTGAAGGGTGGACCGACTCCCTACCAGCCTCCTCCTCCTCTCCTCACCCCAGGACCATCTCCATCTCTCTCCCTTCCTTCTCCCCTTTCCCCCCCTCCCTCTCTTCCTTTACCCCATCCCTCTTTCAGTTCACCCTCCCTTTCTCATTTTTGCCTCCCCATCCCTCCATCTCCCTCCTCCGTCTGTGTGCCAGAGTCAGGCTGGCACACTGCTCCACTGTTGTTCAGGGGCTACTAATTCTTGGCAGATGTTTCAGGGGGGCAGCGATGCCAAACACCGCCTCGCTTTCTTCCTCTCAGCTGCCCTCTGGATCCCAAAGTACAGTCGGCCTGGGGCCTTCCTTCAATTAAATCCAACTTTTCTTTTTTCCTTTTTTGACTTAAACCAAATATTTCACTGTGGCAGAGCGTTTGTGCTTCAGAGCGGAAACACCTCCGGAAATCTAATATTAGCCGTCCTTGGGAGGCATTGTCACGACCGCAATTCAGGCCCCTTTTTTTTTTTAATCAGCTCTCAATATCGTTAATTGCAGACGGGGAAAATTAATTATTGAGAAGTTGAAACCTGGACACAGAGTGAGAGTTTTCCAAATGAAAGAAAAGTGCTGGATGAGTCAATGGGTCCCCAGATCAGCCAATTTATGACCTTCTGCTAGAGAGGTGTGTGTAATTCCCCCCTCGGATAACATCAATTTATCATGTTTGATGCATTCAAGGACTTGTTTTGTGTTGCAATTTACATGTCTGCTACTTCAGTTAGTGATTTCCTACATTTCCCAGAATGCCTTTTGACAGCCCCCAGAGAACCGACGTGGACTTGGGCTGTGACCAGTGTGTACGTGACCTGGAGTACAGTACAGTTAGATATTGGATATTCTATTTACCACCGTCAATAACTTTGATGAAACGTTTGTTTACTGGAAGAGGAAGAAAAACTCACAACCGCTTTCTTCGATAGTCGAGAAAAAAGGTTTTCTTATGTAACCTCCAGTTATGTTTGTTCCATTCCAACGTTGGTTGGCTGGAGTGAGTGGTAGAGCCTCTGGACTGATGAAGGTGTGTGTGTGTGTGTGTGTGTGTGTGTGTGTGTGTGTGTGTGTGTCTCCATCCTGTATCGTGGTTTAGCTGGATCTTTACTTTCCTTCTTCACTTTATTCTAGCTCATCATTTTCTCCGCCTCCCTCCATATTTCTCCATTCTCCCCATCCTTCTTCTCCTTCTTCCCCCTCACCAGTGTTCCACCCCCTTCTCTCCTTTATTTTCCACTTTACCTCATCCCTTCCTCCTCAATCATTTCCTCCATATTTCACCATTCCCGTTCTTTCCTTTCATCTACCTTTCCCACGTCTCTGCTCCTTTCCTTCCCCATCCCTCCAATCCCCCTTCTTGTCTTCTTTTCTTCCTCTCATTCAATCCCCATTCTGTCTCCCCCTTTCCTTTCCTTTCCTTTCCTATCTTCTTCCCTTCCATCACTCCTTCCCCCCCCCCCCGTCTATCACCACCTCCCTGTTGCAGTGTGACCTAATGGCTTGGCAGCCACTGGCCTGTGTTTGCAGTTTTCTGCCATTTCAGAGCTGGACCGGCTGCAGCGATGAAATAAGAGTCTGGGCCACTGAAGGACAAAACCATACATCGGAAAGAATGGTCAACACACACACACACACACACACACACATACCAGACAAACACACCCACAGGTGCATACACAAAGACACACACACACACACACACAGAGGTTGTTTTTCCAAGTGCACTTTAATTAAATGTGCTCTCTCTCTCTCTCTCTCTCTGACGGCTGACACATTCATTTCAGTTTTTCAGACATTACTCAATATTGCCAGACCTCGCAACGCCCCATTCTCCAGCAACACCCTGACGTGTGACTGGCAAAGGATAGATGGGAAGCGTGCACTTGTAAGATGGGATTGGTCGGCTCAAGGATGAGAGGGTGGAGAGAGAGAGAGAGATCTGTGATTATGCTGTGTATTACCCGCCCTCTCTCCCGCCTCCCGCCTCCTCCCCCGCCTCCTCCCCCGCCTCCTCCCCCCTCCACCCATCCCCACGTTGGTGTCCTAATAAACTTATATCTCCTCTGTGACTGACAGCTGGCATCCCTCTCCCACTGCAGGCAGAACATGTTTAATGGTGCCGGCAACAGGCAAAAAATCACTGGAAATGGTAACGTGAAAAATGGGTAACCAGTTTTTCTTAACTCCCGCTTCGACGACTCTTTGGCGAAGCCGTGGTTTCTGCAGGACGGGGATGATACAGCGTAAGATACTATGATGTTTGCGTTGTTGCTGAGTGAATACGGATAAATACAGACATAGGTTATACTGTAGGTTTGTGTTGTGTTCATGTGTCTGGTCGAAGAGTTTCATTCCAAAATGAGAGAACCACCATTTGGAAAAAACCTGCCCTTATAAATGAAGATGCTTTGCAGAGGATGCTGGGTACATGCATGACCAAATGAAAGCAATCTGAACTCAGTTATCATACAATGAAAAATGACAAAACGGATATGGGTTGGGTAGTGTGGTTGTCACAGCACCAGCATTTTACCTCATACCATATCAGATCCAGTAGTACTATACAAAGCAGGATCACAGTACCACAGAAACAAATACTTGTTGCTCAGTGTTTGATACCTGAGCAGTCTCGGTACAGAAGCTGGCTCATGGCACTCATGACTGGAAAGCCAGCCAGCTCTTCCACTGTCATCTTATTCTTTGAAATGTAGACCAATGGAATTAACCACTAATACACAGAGGAGTCCTGCATGAAACATGTACTCCTGGTATTCACAGCACAAGACATTCTCTTGTCTGCACCCCCGACACGTAAAGTGAAACCATAGGATTGTCGTTACTTACCACCCACCAGTAGTAGACATCGGAGGGCAGTTGGATGTTGTCCCGGGTCCACACCGGCGAGATGTCCGGGTCGTAGCTCTCGTCGAACCAATCGGACACGCCGGGGTCTCCGACGCAGCGCGGGCAGGCGCAGGTCTTCTGCTGCGAGGCGTCGGGGGGCGGGGCCAGCCGGTGGGCGCCCGCGTAGCTGGGCACCAGCTTCACCCGCCGGGACTCCTCCCACCCGGGCGGCTCCAGGTAGTTGAACCCGACGCCCCCGCGGAGCGAGACGGAGAAGAAGAGCGAGGTGAGGAAGACGAGCACCAGCGAGCCCAGGAGCACCCAGACTCTCCGGGAGCACCTCACCCCGCCTCCTTTCTCACCCGCTCTCTCCGGTCCTCCTCCTCCTCCTCCTCCTCCTCCTTCTGCTCCTGCTCCTCCTCCTCCTCCGCTCAGCCAGGGCCGGAGCTCGGAGAGTCGGGGAGCTCCCCTGGACGGGCCCCAGGAGCCCCAGCCCGCCCAGCCCCAGCGCCTGTCCCGGTGCAGGGTGGAGGACGGGATGCGGCCCCCCCACGGCCACGCCCCCACCCCGGGGCTCCCCCCCCCCCACCCCCGGGCCCGCCACCGTCCCCAGCCCCACCCCTCCTCCTCCACGCAACGACCACCCGGGCCTGGTCAGCGTGACTGGGACGCCCCCCTGACTGGATCCCCCGTTTACACTAAGCTGGTACACACACACACACACACACACACACACACACCACACACACACACACCACACACACTCTCACACGGAAGACAAAGTGTCAGAGTCGATTTGTCTCACAGTCAAGCTGTGTGCTCAGCGCTGCTCCAACGCTTTCTCTCCGTCTCCCGCTGGATTCCTTCCCTCCTTGTATCTCGCTCTCTCTCTCTCTCTCTCTCTCTCTCTCTCTCTCACTCTGTGCGCCTCCTCCTACACAGCTCGTCTCACACAGAGCTATGTCTTTACACTGACGCAAACACACACACACACACTTGAGTGGTGGCTGAAACACACACAGCTGTAGCCCGACTGCTTCGGAAGTCCTTCGCTTCAGTTGAGTGTTGATCTCTCGCACAGTCGCTGCTTTTTCTCCTTTCCTTTCCTTTTTTCCTTTCTAAGTTTCTTTTCTCTGACAACCTCTCTGTCTACCTCTCTCTTTTCCCTCCCTCTTTTTTTTTTTTCTCCCCCCCCCCCCTATCTCTTTGGGTTAGGGACGGTGTCCATCTCCGGTGAAATGTCCTCCCGGCTCCCCGCTGCCATCCGTCTGAACGTTGAGCCCGACGCTCCTCTTCTTCTTCTTCTTCTCTCTCTTTGTTGCACTGAGGCGACGTAGCCAGAGAAGGCTGGCGGACTAGATGAGAGCAGAGGAGGAAGGGAGGGAAGGAGGGAGGAGAAGGAGAGGGAGGAGGAACAGTAGAGGAGAGGCGGTCTGGCCTGAAAGGCGTTCCATCACGTCTCTAGCCATCCTTGACAAATAACACCTCTCTTCCTCTCTCTCGTTTTCGGAGGGCGCTCTCCTCCCCCGCTTCCTTTTCTCTCTCTACTCTGTTCGTCTGTTTTCTGTCGTTTTTTTCATTTTCACCGTTTTGTCTTTTCTTTTTGCCTCTGCCTCTCTCTCTCTCTCTCTCCTCTCTCCCTCTCAAGGTTTCTGTTGCCTCGTCTCTCTCTCTCTCTCCCTCTCAAGGTCTCTCTCCCCCTCTCTCGGCTCTCTCAGTCCATTGTCTCTGTTTGCCTGCTTCACCAAGGCATTGAGAGCGACTTTGTGAATAGCTGAAGCGGTCGTGTCGAGTTAAAAGTACTTTTCCCCCCGACGCTGCTCGTCTCCTCGCTTCCCTCAAACAAAGAGAAAGTTTAAAAGTTGGATTTTAAAAAAAAGAAGTTTTTATTGTAGTCCTTTGCTCCTTTTGCCTTTTGTGAACGATAAAATCTGAATTTGAAAATACCAAATATGGAGGCAGACGCTTTTTTCGGTGGAGATGTCACAACGTGGTGATGCCCGTTTCCACCGTTCGCCACTAACACCTTCCAGATGCCGACGCTGCACTCAACGCTGTGCCAAGCCTGACTGACGCAAGACCAGTGCCTTCCAGTGAAGGCAGACGATTCCCAGTATGGTCAAAAAAAGTCCAGCGACCAATCAAAAGCTCCAAAAGAGACAAAGCGGGAAAAAAATACAAACAATACGAGGAAGCAAAAATAACTTTAGGGGGTGAAAAGTCATCAAAGCACTACAGGCCGGACTGGCAGACGCTCTTAAAACAAAGATCCTTTAGACGACGGAGGATCCGGGGAGGAAGGCGCACCGAGGAGAGGTGGGCGCCGTGTGGATGGAGGGATGCAGAGAGAGTGCGACGGAGGGAGGAAATAAAAAGACAAAACCAATCAGCCCCAAATCTCATCTTCTCTCCAGCTGGCTCTGAGAGGACCGGGGGAGGGAGGGAGGGAGGGAGGGAGGGAGGGGCAGCATCTGTCCTGCTGCCCAGTGTGTGTGTGTGTGTGTGCCAGTGATTCAGTGTGTGTTTGGGTGTACGTGCTAAACTAAGACCACACACTGTCTGCCAGTTGCGCTAATTTAATTGTGTTCTACAGCTGTGCCAATGTGTGTGTGTGTGTGTGTGTGTGTGTGTGTGTGTGTGTGTGTGTGTGTGTGTGTGTTGGGTGGCAGCATAGGTTTCCTGGGGCTGGTGAGCTTGAGGTGACTGCTGCTTAGCTCTAATCTGCTAAACTGTAATCTGAGGGTGGGACCCCTTGCGGTGCCCACTTTATGCCCTGTTAATCTGATGCCCTCCCAACACCCTCTTAACTCACCTACACACACACACACAACCTCTCACACACACACACACACACACACACACACACACACACACACACACACACACTGGTCTTCGTTGTCCTGCTACTCTATCTACTCTTATCCTGGGCAGCTGCTCATCTTTGATCTGTGTGTGTGTGTGTATCCTTGACCTGTGATGCTGTTACCCAGTGTTATGTGCCTGTGTGTGTGTGTGTGTGTATATGTGTGTGTGTGTCCTTCAGGAACGTCTGGCTTCCACAAATACCGGCATCCTGTTCCACGGAAAACCTGGAGAGAGAGAGAGAGAGAGAGAGAGAGAGAGAAAGAAAGGAGAGTGTCATTTCCTCTGCCATTAACCTCACTGACCACGCTGACACCTTTAATCCTCCTCTTCAGCCCTCTCTTTCCGTCTCTTCTTTCATTCATTTCCTCTCCTCGCTTCCCTCCGTCTCCACCAGCTCCCCTGAAACGTTTTCCCCCCTTTTTTTCCTCTCCTCATTTCCTCCTTTCTCCTCCTATTCGTCTCCAGCGACCCTCTCTCTCTCTCTCTCTCTCTCTCTGCTGTTTCAAGCTCAATCTCTTCGTTTTACGCGTTCATTATTCCACCTCGCGTTCCCCCTCTCTCCCTCGCTTTGTTTTGAAAACCAGTATCTTTCAAACTGTCCCCTCCCCCCCCACCTCGCTCCACCGCCATCGTACCAGTTGATCGGTAATGAACTGCTGCACTATGCTGGATTTGAAACGGTTCGGTAGACTGAAAGTGGCGGGGATTGAGTGAGGAGGCGCTGGCAGAATACTAACCGGGGAGAAAGTGGACTACCCATACTCCAAATCATTTCAATTAACTTCACCGAAATGTAATTGAATGAGCCTGCCATCAAGCCGTTTCCCTCCGAGGCAATGCGATTTGGGGGAAAAGTCCGACTCCTCGTTGTATATCCCCGATAACGCGTCGTGCGTTGGAACGTCGTGCAGATGAGACGGCGGCGCTGTGAAGGCGGTCCAGCTCTACTTCCCGCGGGCGTCCAACCCCCACCCGGCGACGAGCGAGATCATTCTCACTCACTCTATTCTTTTTGATGCATCGCCACGGTAGTCAGAAGTGATGCGAGGTTGTCAAGGCAACAGAGAACCCCCTCGGAGCCCCCTACCATGACCCGGTCCAGTCGATGCAGAGAGCCGGGGCAGATCGTGTTTTAACTGACACGTGTTTACTTCTTAGACTACTTCTGTCTGTGTGTGTTTATGTGTGTTTACACCCGGGAGCCAGCGCAAACGCAATCTTCTACTGAGGTTAAGTGCCTTGCTCAAGGGCAACTAGTCAGCAGTTGTTCGGTGGGTGGGGACAGGGGGTCACTCATTCAATTTCACGGGCGAGCGAACAGCAGCTGTATGCATGCGTCCAGCGCTAAGCCAATGAGTTTGAATCTTCCCATGATTCACTGCGTCATCCTGCGCAAACAAACGCACGTACAAAACACACCGATGCTAACGAAGAGCTAACAGAGCTTTCGTTTGAAGAAACCGTTATTAACGTGACTACAGCTGTATTGTGAGGCCTAACAAGCTGCAGATCTGAAGGCGAAAAGGTAAAGGAATGTGAATTTCAGTCTGTCAGTTATTTTTCTGCAGCAGACACTTTGTCAGACGTGGTGGAAATCACTCAACACTCGTCCTTCAGATTCATCGAAATTGCCTTGTCAGCGTCGGTCCCATCCGTCGTTGAAGTCAAGGGATGTAATTAGCCCTCGCTCCTTCGCTTTCAATAAAAGAATGCTCCCGATGCTAACGCGCTAACGAGAACGTGAACGTGACGAGGCAACCGGAACTAACCGGAACTAACTCTTTGCAGTATTGCTCCTCACAGTCCGCTGTGTTATCCATCATGTCCTTCCACACAGCTGCTATTTCTACACTGCACAAGACTTGAAAACTCGACGCGCAGGTCTACGCCAGGATCAAAATGTATCGAAGCGGAACTAGCAAAACGATTCACTTCATCAGGAAAAACACAGAGAGGCCCGGAGAGAAACCCCAAAAAATCCATCGCGATGCAAGTTTCATGTAATCTTCACACGGCTCCACATCACCACACCTCCATCTCCTGCTCGACCTCCATCTCCTGCTCGACCTCTTCCCCGCCCCCCCCACGCTTTCCTCTTTCTTCCTCCATCACTGTAGAGTCCATACACTGAAAAGCCGCTCCCCAAAGGGTGTACGCATTTCCTCCTAAACGTGGTGATGTTTCGGGGGGGGGGGGGGGCGCAGCGATCTTCATCAGACCAGGAGCATCACCTGTCCGGGTGTTAATCGGCGCCGACACCTCGGGAGCGGCGCTCGACGTTGCGAACTCTCCTTTCATTCCCTGTTTTCTATTCCGTCCGTCCGGCTGCACGGATCTTTTTTAAGATCAGGACGTGCGTGTTTGTACTCTGCTCTGCCTCTTTTTTTTTTTGAAAGGTTACATTTCTCTGGCTTTGATTTTCCGGACCGACTTTAATAGGACCTCAACACTTTGAAATGTCAATCACCTCCCCCGCGCTCCACTACCCGCTCTTACTCTCCCTTCCTGCTTCAGGGTTACCTATTGTCTGGCCAACTTTGAAAGTTTGATGCCCGTCTAACTCTTTACAGGTACCAATTATCACCAGGCCCTCCCCCTCCCCCTCCCCCTCCCTCCCTCCCGCCTCCCCTCTTTTCGGTAACAAAAGGTTGCAATCTTAACAGGTGCCCGACGTTTTCAGTCTTTTCTTCCGTGCCCACTCCTTCTTCTTTCTGACTCAACCTCGCCTCCTCTTTCCTTTCCCTCTTTCCATCACTGTTGTATAGCTGCTGAGTGCGTGTAAAACCAACGCTAGCCGCCGGAGAAAAGGGCTGATCAATTTTTGGTGTGAATAATAAGTCGTGTTTGTGAAAAATACATCTTTGGCTTCTGAGAAAACGTGCTTGTATCGCTGTTGCCTCACAGCAACAAGGTCCCGGGTTTGAATCCCCGGCTCTCTTTCTGCGTCAGGTGGATTGGAGACTCTAAATTGCCCGCGGAAATGAAACGGGAGTGATTGTCTGTCTATCTGTGTGTAGCCCTGTGACGGACGTGTTTCCCTGCCTTCCACCCAATGCATGATGGGACAGGCTCCATCAACCCGTGACCCTGAAAGGTGTCAGGAATGGGTAGACAAGACAGTGAATTACCGTAAAAGGTGTAGTAACAGCGAGAGAAGAGAGCTCGTGACCTCGGGGGGGAAAAAAAACACTGCTGGTGAAAGTGAATGCTGACGTGACCTTCACTGAGCATCTCCACAGGCCATAGCTCCTAGGGGTGAGTGTTGCATGTGTGTCTGCTCTCCCTCCACTCTTCATTAAGGTGTTTAAGTACTCTCCTAAACTGTCGCTTGCTACTGAGGATGTTCTCAGTCGGCCTGCTTTCATCCGGCGTGTGTTCAGACCCGTCAGTTCTCCATCAACCTGCCAGGCAGATTCACATATCCTCCATCATGTCTGTCTCCATCTCTCTCTCTCTCTCTCTCTCTCTCTCTCCTATCATGTTGCATTGTTTAAGATCGGATCCGCAACAATTGAAGGTTGATGAAATCATTACAGGTGGCAGTCATTACTCATTCTCCTCTTTTGTCGCTTTCCATCCTCTCTTCGTGCAGCAGAGGCATCTGTTAACAGCAGTTGTTATCGTTACAGGTGCAAAACCGTTTTCCATCATTCTCCTCCCATTTCCCGCAATTTTGCACGACCCCCTTTGCCTTCCATTTCTCATCGTTTCCCTATCGCCTCCCATCACCGCCGCGCGTCTACGACAATGAAAGGTTGATGCAATCATTACAGCGGCGCGCCGTCCAATCTTATCTACGTTCACCCGTCTTCCCTCCACCCACACCTCGTCTCGCTCGCTCTCTCTCTCTCTCCCTCGCTCACACGCTCACGCAGAGGCGTCTGTCAATAGCAGCTGTTGTTCTGGATATTTAAAAAAAGGTTCAAACTGGCGCCTGCCTCGCTTTGCTCCCCTCTCTCTCTCTCTCTCTCTCTCTCTCTCTCTCTCTCTCTCTCTCTTTTTTTCCTTCAACCTGGCTCACTGTCTCATTTGTCATCCTTTCTCCATCCTCTCTTCCATCACCCCCCCCTTTCTCTTTCCTCTTCAATCACTGCTGTAGCTGGTGTGCAGCAACGCAACGCAATCATTCAAGTTGTTACAGGTGTCCGATCCCCCCCACCCCCCACGCCCCACCCCACACCTCCTGCTTTGTCCTCCTTTTTCTCCCCTCCCTCCCCCTTCTCTTTTGTGTCCTGGCTGTGTGTGGCATTTGTCAATAGCAACTCACCACAATATCAGACTAAAAAAAAAAGCCACCCATCCCATCAATCTGCTTTTATATGGGTTTTAATAGAGAGTCTATGGAGAGAGCATCACGTGGCCTTTATTGTCGTCATGCAATCCCTCTCTTCTCTCTTCTTCATTTTCCTTTCATCTTTGCTGCCATCTGCTTGCCCGTATGCAAAGAGAGTATGCAAAAACAAAAAGTCCACCACCACCTTCAGTCCACTCCTCCTTCTGCCTCCCTTTGGTCTCTTTATTCAATCTTTTCTCCACCTCTCTCTCTCTCTCTCTCTCTCTCTCTCTCTCTCGATCACGACTGTGGCTCGAGTAATAATGCAAGTGTGACACCAGGTTCTGTCCTCCGTTCCCAGTAGTGTGACAGGACACTTCGGCTTCAAGAAGCTAACATTGAATGATAAAAAAAATGTACTAAGTAAAAAAAAAAAAAAAAAAAGAGTCTCCAAACTTCATTTTCCACAGTAAACCTTAGCGCAGGTTTTGTATGTTCACTGGCCATATGCGCAAACACTCAATCTTGGAAGACTTGCAGCCACCTGTTCTGCTTTGTGTGTGTGTGTGTGTGTGTGTGTGTGTGTGTGTGTGCATGTCTTTTGTTCTTGTTGGGCCAGTCTGGTCCTGTGTATGTTGGCTTGTTTAGAGATAAGTTCCTCCCCTGGACTTGAACTGGATCCTCACATTGAAATGAAACGGTCTACGTGGCTGTACCTAGCTCTTTTTACTGTGTGTCATGTTTACACATCGTCCTCTGCCCCCCCCCCCCCCAGAACGATGGTTTGGATCGTCTGATGCTTTGAAAAGGGAGGATTTTGCAGCCTTGCACTCATGGGAGGGTGCAGTGCATAAAACATAATTATCTAGAGAACTAAATGCCTTTATTGGGAGTGGAGGGGAGGTGGGGGGGGGGGGATGCATTATCTGATTACATTTATGAAAGATGAAAAATGTAATAGACAAATAAAAACCCCTATAAAATAATTGCGTATTACATTAGGAAAAAGATATTCAATACAACAAGGAGACACCGGTATGTTTTCAAGTGGGCGGTGTGCACTTGATAACCATTCTCCCCCCATTTCCCAGTGAGGTTTCGCATCAAGCGCTCACCTGAGATGAGGACAAAAAGGATTTTTTTACACCCAGCTTTGCGTGGACTCCTCTGTATCTGAACTCTGGCAATATCTCCCCTCTGGAAACACAACCACGGTTGAGTCCAGCCTTGGCTCACGCAGTTAAAAAGCTGAAATGAAAGAGCGAGTTTCTCTGGGATTTTGGGATCTATCTTAGAGTGCCGCACTTCAAGAAACACCGGCGATATTAGGATTATTAGGTATTTGAAGTAAACATAACCAAAGCTGGCAATATCTGCCATCTGGAAACACAGAAAGATAGTCGCACCCGGCCCCCCGAGCAACACAGTTAAAAGGAGCAAATGAAAACATGAAATGAAATATAGCAAGCTGAGAAAATAATCCCCGCCACAGCCACACTCAAAGAACAGCCAATGTGAAAAGGAGATAATGGGTTATTTGTCACTGAATTCGAGACTCTCCATTTTTATAAACTGCAACCAGACAGTCCTGCTCTGCAACCGTGCTGTAGTCATGGAAACCCAATATCTGTCTCCGATAGGCGGAGAAAATTCTATTCTTTCGTTCCTTACTTTGATTAATTGTGTTCTACAGCCACCCTTGTTTATACAACATGCAATCTATATAGAAATGTAAAATTACTATGGTTTAAAAATGGAATACAATCGAAAAAATCTCGTAATACAGCCTGTTCATGTGTCCTGAGAACGTGCTGTTTTGGAGATGATTTCCATTCGAGAGCATTGATTTTGTATCTTTAAGGTTGCCGAGCCACATAGGCGGCATCCTTCTGTGTGTTATTCAGACTATGATCAAATGATGCATCTGAAATCCATCCTATTATTTTCCCGGGGTCTGATTGATGACGCTCGGTGCAAGGGAACAACTGGATTACTGTCCCAAAAGTGCAACCCCTCATCTATCTTGCACTCCAGCTAGGGGATGGGATTCGCCAGAGAGCTCCTGATGTAATATTATCATACAATAACGGAGAATAGTGAGTGTTGTTTCTTGACTGTAGCTGCTGGGTTCTTTTATCATGTCTACATTGAATGCTAGCCGCGTCAGATTGAAAAATATGTAGGGAATGCATTCGAGTCTGACTATTCCCTATTCACTTCTGTGAGCACAGTTCAGCCCAGTTGCCCCACTATTGGCTTTGTCAGCACAATATGGGATTGAAGCATTTTTTAAACTGAAATTTACTAGTTGAGATTTTGCATGGAACAGCTAAATATCTCTTTTTTTTTAGACTATAAAATATTTACATTTGAGTATAACCGACCTGTAATTTTGAGTTAAGATTGGTTAAGAAGGTTCCAAAAGCCTCATGTTCCACCTATTATACCTCAAAATGTGAAATATTATCCAGATTATATCTTTAACACCAGGATGCAAAGCGCTGTCATGGCACGTCTCTCTGAAGACTGATCAAATCCTCTGTCGTTTTTCGTGGATTACAGCGGTGGAGTTTGATGGCGCTGTAAGCACTTTAAGGCCCCTCGAACTTGTGCTGACAACAGAGGGGAACTCAGGAGTGGCAAGGATCTTCATCGTGAGGACAGTGCTTTTATGTGAACAAGACGGAGTGTATTTAGTTACTGACGGCTCTCGGCTCCGCAAGGCTCTCCACGTTCAAACTACTACAATTCAAGTTGACTTCATTGTTAAAAGGGCATTAAGCCATGACATTTCAAAACATAACTGACTCAGAAAGTGAGTTATAAGACATATTATGGTCATTTTGTGTTGCGGGACAGTAAAAATATTTTTTGCATCTTTAATCCTAATCAGCCCATCAGAGATCGTTTTTAATCTGCGATGTCAACGTCAAAAACTGGATCTTCTCCTTTCATAATGAATGAGAATCTGACTTTGTGGACTTGGCGTTTTACACCTAAACAAGCTTCATTTCATGATAGTGCTGCTGACAGGTGTAAACTAGAAAATGTACCCAAACAAATGCTGTCACCGCATCCACAACGCCAGACTCCCATTTACCGTCAACGCAGCAGCTCATGACAGACTCCGGCTCCTCAGCCCACTTGACGTTCCTCCCCATATGTCTTCAGCATTTCCTCTTCTAGATGAAATCGGAAAACTCTTGAAATCACTGAAATACCCACTATTCTAATAACTTCTCGACCGAAAGACGCTTGAGGGGGACGTTGTACATCTCAGATCAGAACAAGAACTGGGCCAGGCAACACTCTTGGACCTGCTCCAGTCACACTCTGACACTGATGCTGTGGCAGCACCTGGGCTGATTTTCCAGGGATGCCGGTGTATTTATTGTAACTGCCAGCACTGCTCTAAAGTAAAGCTCACGAGGGGCCCCACCTGACATCGATACTAATGTGTCTCAATGAGCCTGAGTCCTATTTCAAGGCTGAGTACTACAGGATGCTCCTTCAGACACAGATGAGAATGAGCGATTTGCTGCAGATACCTCGTCTCTTATGAACTCTGTACCGTTCAGGAATAGTTCAGAGGAGCTGGCAACTTTTTGCATCGGTAATGAGGGCGGCAGTAGTCGTTTTCCCAGAGGTTTCAGAGAGCGACAGGAAGTGTCACGGAGCCACAATCACACCAGATGGAAATTTGCACATGAAGCAACAACACCAAAGTTCACAGGGAATACTGATCGGCAGAGAGAATGAAACGTGGCGTCAATGGCATTCTCTGAACGTACGCAGAAGTTTGGCAGCGCTATGAGGGAGTCAAGGGCAAATTCACCACGGAAATTAAGTCAAAATGTGAACATACTTTGGTTCTTGAAGTGGTATTTTCAGAGTAAGGGTCTCAGATAGTTGCCAGTAACAGCTCGAAGGGGTCAACAGGTTGCCTCCGGGACTGATCCTTAGCACGACCGTGAAGGGCATATCAAACTTGCAAGCGCTTGGTTTTGCTTGTACAGTACTAAAGCGCCCTTGAGCAAGGCACTAAACCCCTTACTGCTGCCTGTGGGGGAAACCCTGCGCTCTGGCCTCTCTGAAGAAATGCAAACACTAAATAGGAGAGACGTGTTGAAAGACAACTCGCATTTACCTCGTCGAACTTAAAGTAGTCCAATCTGTTCACTTGTAAATTGATGTCAGGTTTCATGCAGTTAGATTTAGGTGTCACTAACCATATTAGCCTCAAAATATTGTATCTGCCATGTCTAAATCACGAAGTCAAAGAGAAATTCAGCCGGGAAATTAATTTGAGATGTCCACGTACGTTGGATCAAGTGATTTAAATTCATTGTATTTTGTGTAGCTGCAGATGAGAATATTGCCACTGTCAATTCTGAATCCACAACCATTTTTTTCACTGGGCTAGAGGTTTAATAAGCAGTCAAATGGAGTTGAGGAAGGGGAAGAGAGACCGCTCGACGTGTTAGTCAGAAGCAGAGGGGGAAGAGGATGGGGGGCAGAGAGGGAGAGAGAGAGAGAGAGAGAGAGAGACAGAGAGAGAGAGAGACAGAGAGAGAGAGAGAGAGAGAGACAGAGAGAGAGAGAGAGACAGAGAGAGAGAGAGAGAGAGACAGAGAGAGAGAGAGAGAGATCCGTCCCACAGCCCTCCAGTGGCCAATTAAACACATCAGACATCTTTCTGCTAGTGGAATTTAAACAAGTGTGAGTGACTCTGTATTTGTTCTTGTATATGCTTGAATGCGTCTCTGTGGGTGTATGTCTGTGTGTGTGTGTGTGTGTGTGTGTGTGTGTGTGTGTGTGTGTGTGTGTGTGTATGTGTGTGGTGTACATGTGCTTTAATCTGCCAGACAGACAGAATATACAGGGAGTGTGAATGAATGTATGATCTGACAAATGAAGAGGCGAGAAACAGTAAGCGCCCCATTGTGATAGGAGGTGCCTGGGAGGTCAGGAAGAGAGTGTGTGTGTGTGTGTGTGTGTGTGTGTGTGTGTGTGTGTGTGTGTGTGTGTGTGTGTGTGTGTGTGTGTGTGTGTGTCTAGAGTGAAGCAGACAGTGCACTGAGAGCACAGAGAGGAGGATGATTGGAGTAAATTCATGACTGGGTCAGTTATAGATTTGATTCGAGGCACCTCTTCTCACAGGGTAGAGCCGTGGGTATGTACCGCCATGTTGCAATATACAGAGTTAACAAGGTCCTGATTTATCTGATTTTATTTATCCAGGTCCAGGTCAGTCTAGTCTATGTCTATGTCCCCCTTGGCCTTCTAGTTAACATCAGGGCTGGTTAAAGTGCATCACAATTTTATTTTGTCTGATTCAAATCTTGCCTCGCAGCTTTAAAGTTTCACAACAAAACAACTTTTACTTTGATTTATTATATACTGAACTGAACCTGACGTGTCGTTGTTATATAAAATATGAGGTTGCGTCATATGTCATTCCTCTCGCCTCAGCAAAGGTAAAAAAAAACAACAACAACAAGTATGACAAACTACCAATTAGTTAGTAATTAGCTGCTAAAGGTCATTCCCTTGTTTTGCAGGTCATCAGGTTTTCCATTACTCAGCCTATTAGAGTGCTGTTGCGCAACATTATTATTAAACTTTTTATTTTTAGCTGCATGCTAACGGAGCATCTCTGCATAGAAAAGTAAACGGTGTTGGTGGCGTTTAAAAAGTAAAAACTTGGAGGGAGCATCCAAACACATAAACACACAAACACCAGGGAGACGGCCGATACGACCACAGTCAGTCAGTCAGTTTGTTACCCGTTGAGAAACTCATCGAGGGCCCGAATTTCCCAGTCAGGGAGTTGGACGTCGTGACCTTCCTGTCAAAAGCTTGCTTCTTCATCCTTTAGGCTACTGCTGCCCTTGCCCTCTCATTTCTCCTCCTCCTCTCCCCTCTCTTTCTCACTCACACTCTCATTCCTCCTCGCAATTCTGCTTTTTACTCCTTCTCTCTTCTTTCCTCTCACTCTGTTCTCATCCCTCCCAGTCATGCCCATTTCTTGTCTCTCTATCTCTCTTTCTCTTTACATATTTCTACCATTGCTCTTACGGCATAGTATAGGAAGGACATTAACATGCTTATTTTCCATAACAGGCCTAGATTGTGCACCGTTCTCGCCAGAAAGCACATGGGGATAAAACAGTCGCCAGCTTCCTGACATAGTTTAGATACTCGGTTTCCCATCATGCCTTGGGCTACACTGCTGGCATCATGTCAGGGAGCAGCTATTTCAGAAAAGGGGCAAAAAAAAAACAAAAAACATTGTTTGCTTTAGCACAGTAAGATAGCTAACTGAACTGGAACAGCGTAGCAATAGTTGGCAAGGACATCTATAGAAACGGTAAATAAAGACACTGTCCCTCAGTATCCAGTTGTGACAAAGAGGCCTCCAAAAAACATTGTGCATAAAAGATGCAGACATGCACACAGCCCAAATAATACACAACGGCTTATTACTGCCAATGTTTGTTGTGCATCACAGTTTATCCTGCTGGTTGCGTGGAGGAGGCTGCTGTGCATGAGTGCATCGAAAAACACTGTTGAGAAACACACAATAGCCCCAGTTCAATGTCACGGACTCCAGCAAAAAAAAAAGCAAAAAAATTCACTGCAGCATACTTATATTGTGCGTGTGTGTTCTATAGACCTGGATGAAAATGTGGTCCTCCATAACGTGGCTTCCCCATCGAAGCGTTCCTCTCTGTAGCCATAGTTACCTCCGCTTTTGAAAATAGTTGAGTGAAACTATCTGACTAACGCTAGCCTGTGCACTCCCGTAACAAAACAGCTCTGGGAGCAGCGGCGCCGACAGAGAGCCGTTCCCTAAGCCTCGCATTCACGCTGCGTCTGATTGCATCTATGTAGTGGTCTCATGCAGCTACGAGGTTTTGAACAGAAATCATGTATTTCTTGCTGCTGTGGTTTTGCCTTTCATACTGTTACATTGTTTTAAAGAGTTAACGTAGCTAGCTGGCAGGTGCTAACTAGGTAGCATTAATCGAAAATAAATAAAACTCAATTAAAGGTCTTCAAAATTCAACATTATTATTATTCTTGTAGTCTTTCTGATAAAAGTTGTAGAGAACTGGGACGCTTTGAACGGCTGTAATCAAGTTTTCATCGATTTTTCTCTTGTCAGGCAGAACGATTGTTGTTATCTCGTTTCAATCGGAAGCACTCACGCTCGTATGATCACCTCAGGACCTTACTAAAGGATGTTGCCTTCCTGTAATAAGAACTTTCCCTCCCTCGATCTCCCTTTCTAACTCCCCCTCCCCTTCCCTTTTCACTTTCTGCCTCCCCTCATCACCAGCAATCGATAATCGTCATTTTTCACTCTGTACAACCATTTCTAATGTCCTCTCTCTCCTCCTCATCCTCCCCTTTTGCACTCCTCTCTTGATTCATTTGTATTCCTTCCTCCGAGGATCTCTCTCTCATAATCCGTCTACCTCCACCGGATTCATACTTGACCGTCGAGTCATTAGCACGAAAAGGAAATCACTTCGGCTGTTAGTTCAAACTCACATTCTGTCAGATTTTACGAGTCGTTACACCCCGTTTGTGAATTGGATGGCATCGCGTTTGTCCAATCACTGGGGGAAAAAAATGGGTGCACTTAAAGAGCACTCACAGCCCTTCTACAGGAGCGGAATAATGTGAACGGTAGCTGTGAAGCGGCCTACACCACCAAAACAATCACCTCTTTCTCACTTATAAATCCTGCTTTCATGTCTTTCCTCATTCCTTCCCTTCCTCTCCTTCCTCCTCAACCACCCCATTATCACCCATCCTTACTTTGCTCTAAAATTACTGCCTCTTTCTCTGCGTTTCTATAATCCTCCTATTGTTTCCTTTCATTCTGCAGAAGCCCCGTGCAGAAAGGTTTTATACACAATCCTGTAAAAAAAAAGTGTCACTGCAGGGAAATTATTTGTGCAGCGTAACGGTTTAAAACAGGTTCTTCTCGTAAAGTACGGGAGCATCAAATAAATGCAGAGTGTGAACCACAGAAAATGTACTGCATGCACAGGTAGGTCCTGTAAAACATTACTGATACAAATAAAATGTTCAATTTTCAATAAAAGAAAAAAAACAACTTTGTTCATCCCCTTGGAGGAAACTGATATAGGGAGAAAGAAGCGCAGCATCCGTCCGAGTAGCAGGAGTCGAGTGCGTTTTATGAAACCATCGCTAAAACCGTGAAGGGTGACCCGAGAAAATATCTGGAGGGAAGAGGTCTTAAAACCCTTTAACCTCATATTGTACCTATAAATTCAGTGCAGGAAGGACGGAGACATTATCCATCTCAAAATCACCCCCATCATGCAGGCTAAAGGAAAGAAACTATGTGCATAACAGTGCCGGGTATTGGGACATTAGTGTGTATTGTGGTACAACGCATCTGACCATTGATTATCATTGCGTTTGTTTAGTATCTATTCAATTAAACCACCATACCTACCTCCATCTCTCCCTGTACTGCATCTCTCCATCTTCCTACTTCCATCGCTCTTATTTGCTCTTGTCTCCCCCCCCCCACCCCCCACCCTCCTTCCCTCTCCTCCCACCTGTCCTCTCCTTCAGTTTGAGGTTAGATACAAACCATCACCTCTTGCCTCTCCGTCACATGCACGTTACTTTCGATCTCAATTATTCACTGCATTCTCACCCGACCCCATCACACACACACACACACACACCTTCTACACCCACACCTTTCTCTCTCTCTCTCTCTCACACACACACACACACACACACACACAGTCGCTCTCTTGTCACATCTGTCATGCTGCCTTACATTTAAATCTCAATTGCTCCCTGCATCTTGATACCTCCACCTCCCCTCCTCTTGCGCCTCACCTCCCCTCTCTCCAAGCCTCTCATTTTACCACTCAGCCTCCCCCGCATCACACACACACACACACACACACACACACACACACAAAGATCCTCCCACACTCCCCTGCCTCTCTCTATTCCTTGCTGTAATTCTCCCCTCTCAATTATTGTGTGTAATTTGCACATTTGGGTGAATTCTCTGTTAGTGCTGCTGACCTGAATGCAACAAAATCGAACATGCTACTGTCATTGGCCTGATTGAGACGTTGCGTTGGTGTCTCCTGGACTGTCCAGCGCTGGTTCTGCTCAATCATTTGTGATCAATGTGTTTGTATTTGTATATGTTGCCACTTAGATATATGATTCATTGGCAGAGCATTTTACTGCCACTCAGGGACTCTTCTGAGCACTTTGTAGGGATGCTGTAATTAACCAATATTAACCGCACTTAATATTGACTCCATGGCTTTCTAAGTGTATGTATTTTAGAAGCTACTCTGTCTGTCTGTCTGTCTGTCTGTCTGTCTGTCTGTCTGTCTGTCTGTCTGTCTGTCTGTCTGTCTGTCTGTCTGTCTGTCTGTCTGTCTGTCTGTCTGTCTGTCTGTCTGTCTGTCTGTCTGTCAAAGATTGCACCTGTCAAAACGCACAAGAGTGCATCACATTATTTGTGTCTGTTTGTGTTGGGGGCCACATTAGCTAACGGAGGAGACATCCCAGCCTTATATCCACCAAAAAAAGCGCCTGTGTGGGAGCATAATGGATAACTAAAAAAAAAAATGACCAGGGTGGTTGTTAAAGGAGATATCCAATTTGCAAAACATGCTGACGAAAAAAGTGGCTGCCAAAGGGTCAAACGTTTGTAACTCGCTGCAGCATCTTTAAGATCACCATCCATCCATCTCGCGCTCAAGTCGAGGTAATAAAAGAAATGAAGCTGAAAGTTTAGCTTGTCGGCAAGTTGCGTCACGAAACGTTAAGCTGGTAGGGGATTTTTAAAAAAACTCACTTACAATCAACAAAGTAGCTGTGAATTAAGAGTTGGGCTTTAGATGTAAGCGTTGACAAAGCAGGAACAGGAGTATTGCAATTACTTTGCTTTTTAAAAGGCTCAGGGAACGGGATGTAATCTAGTGAAACATAGTTAAAGCACTCCAACATTCACTCTCACCAAGCGGTCTTCCAATTGGCGCGAGAGTCAACTTTATTTGTAAAGCCGTAATCACAGTTACAGTCTCAAAGGGCTTCACATGGCCTTCACAAGTCCAATTAATTGTTTTGTTTTGAAAAGTGCTAGAGAAATGCTCAATCTGTCTCCCTCTCCATCCTCCCTCTCCTTCCATCTCTTGCCCCTCCTTCATTTCACCACGTTCTTCCCGTTACTTTTTCTCAGCGCTCGTTCCCTCCCGTTCCTTCTCCAGTTCCGCTGGTTCACGGACGCGACCGAGTGTGCGCTGGTCAAAAATGAGGTCATTCTGGCCCAAGTGACTCAAAGTCACTCGCCACCTGAAAACCGAAACGACACCGACGCCGCCACAGTCACGTGAACGCTCCTCCGTCCAGGACTGGCTGGATGAAGACGACCCAGAACCACCGGCCAGTTGCGGTGTTTTGTTTTTTTCTTGTTTGGGGAATGTGCAGAGCTGGATTTTCCTACAGGGCCACTTAAGTACTGGACCTTTCAGGCAGTGAGACAGTATGTGGTCCAGCCACACAGAAAGCATTTGTCTCTCTTCCTTCTCTCCTCTCTGCCAGCTATGTGTCTCTGGCCTTTTCCTCCACTCCCCTCCCTTGCTTTTTTTTCCTCCATCAGTCTTCAGTCCTGAGGAGGGAGGCGAGAGGAATACAAAAGGGAGGATGAGGAGCAGCGTCCTCAGTCCTGAGGCTCAGCGCCAGCTGCTACTGCTGCAGAGACTATCCATCCAAATACAGGCAGGCATGGCTGAGGGAACCCATCCCTCGATGCACCCTCTTTGGGCAAGCCTGCCTCGGTAAACCCCTGGGCTCCCCCGGTGCCCTGTGGCTTTCTGCCCTAGATATAGTGATAATAGAAGTCACCCCGCCCTTCATCTATCCTGCATTAGTACAGTGTTAGCCATGATTAAACTCTGCCATTTTCCAGTGCCCAGACCCTCCATCCTTCCTCCATTATTATACAGTGGTGTTCCCCATCCTGAAGTCCTTCCACGCTGCATCTATCCTAGTACTGTATGCAAGTGGTAGCCGTTCATGAAGTCCCCCGTCCCCGCAGTCGAAAATAAAAGTATCACTTTCACCGCCAATGACCAAGCTGACTCTTGCTTCACTCCAGGCTGTCAGTTAGGGGAACTTCATAAAGTTGTGATGCCAAAAGAAAGAAAAGCAAAAAGTGCAAAAGCGATATCAGGAAGGTTAATGGAATTCATGAGACTTGATATCCGACTGGCTACAGTTCACTTATGCCCTTCTGAAAAGAAAATGTCACCTCTATCTGTTTTGAAATTGGTATTTAGATTTTGTAGATTTTTTTTTGGAGTATGTCGGGTGGATAGACAGACACACCCAGAAAAGTATCAGAATTTGACAACTGCTTAGTGAAAGTCAGAGTGTAAACAATTCTCGTTTCATCAAAATCAAAGTAAGTGAGCAGAACGCTTGATAAAACGTACGTTCATTCGGGTCTTGTTTGTTAGCCTCTGGTAAAGCTTCAGAGTAGCCTAAACACCGGAGAGCATCTGGTGCCTTGTGGAGGTTAAATCCTGTCATGTCAGGGGGTTTAAGGCCAAATCGTTACGATCCGTTGCACCTACAAATCACAGCTCGTTCTATTGTAACAGCCAAAGTTCATTTTTTTCCATACAGCCTAATGGAAGAATTGATTCTGGACCATGCTTCGCAATTGACTTTTAAACTCATTTGTCAAATCATTATTGCTGCTAGACTATTCTCAGTAGAGTTTTGTCTATGCACAGCACATACTGTGTTTCATATTAGGTGCCGTTTTACCCTTGACTGCCATTAATGCCAAATTGATGTTTTTCAGTCTAGACAAGGTTTTGGCAACGGATGCATCCCTGTATGTCCTCCGGTGCACATACCTCGGCAGACAGGCATATGCTCGTAGGGAGCACGGGAGCAGATCCAAGCAGGTGGCAGCTGTGGCGGTTGTGTGGTTGGTGAGAAACAGCCACACAGACCTGGTTCGTTTCCCGGTTTAAACGGCCATGCTATTTGTGAAGTGCGTGTCGGTGATTGATGAAGTAGGTGCACACACAGCTGAAGCAGAGGTGTGTTTGGTTGCCGCCAACTGAAATTGCCTATTTGTTGATGCGAGGTGAGAGTTGAAAGATGCAGTAGTGCTCTTCTGATAGGTTACCTTCACAGCGCCACGGAAATGTGACACGGATCTGATGGTTTTGAATCGGTGTGAACTAGTCTCGCACGATATAATGATACTATTGTTGAGCTCGACACTGGTTGGCCATGATAATACTTGTCACTCTGCCATGATAAGCATGAGTCCGTGATGCAGCTGTTATTTGTACCAAATATAAATCAACATTTACAGATGGCAATTAGATTCAAGAAGTTTATTTGTCACATACTGTACATGTTACTTGCACCTCTTCTCAAACCAAATGGGAAAAGAAAGTCAGCAACCCTGGGTCAAGTTGGGTGGGTTGTCCCTTCACCACCAGCCAAGCTAAGGCTAACCGGCTATGGTAGCATTCCCAAACCGAATACACTCCACACCTGTTAACAAAAAACTGTACTAGTAACTAGATATTTACAGAGAAAAACAGTTTGAAAATCCATTCATTTGTACCATAGCTAAACAGTGAAAACCCTACAGTAGGCTTAGATAAGCCTAATTACCACAAACATGCAGTCATATGACGTGTTCAGGGTGTCGTGAGTGCTTCCATTTTTCTATAGGATTGGAGGCGGAGCTGGTGATACTCAATTACAGATCACCGTCATCAGGAAGTACGCAGCAGCCACGGCTGTTGTGATGGCTTGTTCTATCCGGGGCCCGAAAAACAGTAGGCATTTGTAGATGGAATTATTAATAAATTATTACTGTTAAAAATCACTGACATGGCCGATCCGGATTAAAGCTGAATAGCGCTGTAATAAATTACATTACCTGACCTCCCCTAGAGAAACTAATCCTGTCTGAATGGGGCTTTAGATGAACCACTGCAATTACAAAGTTGCGGCTCTGTGAGGTGAGGGAGCGGGTTGAGGTACAGCGGAATTAATGCACAGGCCGAACAGTGTTTTATATATATATATATATATATAGAAAGAGAGAGAGAGAGAGAGAGAGGTAAATCAGGAATGTGGCTTTGACTGTGCAAGGAAGCGGCATATTTACATTTTATACCAACAAAGATCAAGAGACAAAAACTTTCAATCAGCAAGGGAATTTTTACCGATGATGGATCCAGACCGACGCTAAAGTTTGCAGTAATGTGAGGCACATATCTTACATAATTATGTAATGGCTCAATCAGAGTAAAATAAGTAAAGCAAACACCCACACACACAATGTACCTACTAATTAATTAGATTGAGATGAAAAATTAAGAATTCACCTTTTGTACACCATTGTGTAAGGGTCATATGTAGTAACTGCAGTAGTCTATGAGCTTCTTTTCAACTGATGCAGCAACAACAATATTGTACATGGTTATCATCATCAATAGGTACATCTTGATATCGCCCAAGCCCAGTGTGAACAGTTAAATGGATGTGTGGTACAGTCGGATCCTGAGGCATGCAACTTGTATTTGGATGCTCAAGTCAGAGTTTGTCAGCATCACCATGACAATAAATAAACCTTACATCATTCCTGAGATTTGTCATAGTTTTGGAGCCCAAGGCAGCTTGGCTGAGCCAGTGTTGGCATGGAGGACAAGAAGACACAACAATAGAAAGAAAGTGAAACAGACAATGTGGATGGTATTTGGAGAGATGCCTCAATTCGGTCAAACCTCGAAGGCGCACACTGTAACTGGAATGTGTCCGAAGTGGGACAAACGGATGTGACGTCTTTGGCTATTGTCGTCTTTGCACACGTGTCTTTTTGACATTGCTGTCAGTTCATGTTGGAGTCTATTAAACCTCTGTCATGTATCAGATTAACCTAGTTGATACGAACAGTCATCCAAGTCATCTCCAGAAGTATTAGAGTTTTTTCCCAAACAATTTCCTTTAGATGTGGAGCAACAGTGAGCATCGGAAGTCGCCACGTGACTTCTTGTTCCTCAGTCTTCTAAGTGAACTGCAGTGCCGAACGTCATCATACCAACTACAGGAAACAACCTGTACTCAAAAACAACAAAATAACAAAATGAAGCGAGGGCCAACCTCAGTCTGGACTGATGCTCATTTTCAGTGTTCCTACCGGATATGAAGACCAGAGATGGTAAATTACAGCAGAGAACACAGACAGGTCCATTATTTCTAGCTAAAGCCGGCTGGGGTTAGGGGTTTGTTTTCGTTGCTCCTGACTCTGTGACTGTCTGACTAACCTCACTGTACCTTTGGCTCCCAAGCCCTGATTCGCTCATAATTGGGCAGTGGGAACCAAAACAAGCCAAGTACAAAACTGCAAAAAGTAAACTTTTTAACTATAGTTCGGAGCAAAGAAAACAAACTACAGGTGTGATCACACCCTTAAAGATGACTTCATTGATTTCTTCACGCCAGACTAGATCAATCAACCATAGAAAACAAATCGACTGCATCTCTAATTCAAGTCAGGTTTGGCTCCAGAAGACGGGAGTCTCTCTGGGTTGGCGGGGAGTCGATTAACTAGGCCTAGGCCCCCCGACATATTTTCCTGAAAAGAAAGCAGGAAGGATCCCTTTTTGCTTGCTCGCTCTCCCCTGGGTGCCTTCTCTCGCTCCACAGAGAGATGAGAGGGTGAGAAGAGAAACACAGACATGAGAGACAGATGAGTTGAAGCGAACACTTGACAGACAGCAGCCTGGGGACTGCTCCTATCTGATGCCATACAACAGACAGAGAGACAGAAACTCACTAATCCAGACCAAGAGGAGCGGAGGTAGGAACTTAATCCTTATGAGTTTAACTGAAATAAAGAGCAGCAAAAAAAAAACATCAAGCGTTAACGAACACGCATCATGGACACAAGCGGTTCACGTGTTCGTAAGTGGTCAGCTCAGATTTCCCGATTTCTACCACAAAAGCAACTGCTAAGAAACCTGCCCGCTAGCTGGCGCTCCAGGACGGGGTGTTTCCAAACCCCCCCCCCCCCCCCCCAGTCTGATAGTCTGATAGCGACAGCAGGGAAAAGTGCCACGACGGCGAAGTCTGTACGCTTCCCAGGTGAGGCCAGAGCAATTAGAGAAAGTGCGATAATCCAGAGAGAACAAAGCCCTTGGTTGACCAGTAAACTGATGTGATGGATGGCTCTGTCTGTCTACCTACCTCCCATCTGGAGCAAAAGGGAGACTGATAATAGCTGAGACACTCACACACACACACACACACACACACACAGAGATGCACACTTACCCACAGATATACAAAGCAACTGACAACAGATTGGCTTTCAGATACAACCACGACATGTTGCATTGTATTTCAGTATTAAGCAGGTTGGTGTTCTTGCTCAGGGGAACCTCAGCAGGATTAGGGACCGTTATCCACACACATATCAAAACCCCCGGCGCAAAAAGGTTGCTACAAAGCTGTCCAAGTCAATATGGCAACACATTTGCTTTACGGGCTTTCTTGCTTGCCATGGTGTCGTAGTAGTATTGGATTTCTAGATATTAAACTCAGGAATGGTATCAAAGTCAAACTTCTGATGTATTAGGTGACCTTCCTAATCAACCTGACAAGTGGCGTTTCCCTTTTTTCCTATGGGAGACCAACCTCCACGTGAAAACCAGGAAACATCGTGTGTAATAAATGCCAGCCAGTAAGACCGCTTGACGTCGGATACTTATAAACATTGGCTATTTGCCCGGACAAAAATAAAGGTGATAAAAAAAAACCTGTGTGAAGTGATGGAGGGAAGATGGAGTAAAGAAGTAAAGCTGAGTTGAGTGATAAATACATTAATGTAGTGAGGAAGCTGTTCTAAATAACATAAGTGGACAAGGCATGCATGCTAGGTGCTACATCTATACTTCATGTTCATAACCACATGTAAAATTATGCCTTCTGCAGCTAGTTGATGTTTTTCTTAACTGGTAGTAATCAGTAGTGGAGCAAGCCCTCAGAAGGTCAAGTCAAGTGTGGAGAGGGAGAGACATAGCGAGAGAGATAGAGAGAGAGATAGAGAGAGAGATAGAGAGAGACGTAACCTATTTGAGGTAGTATCAAGAGGATGGCCTGTGTGGTAACCCACTTAGAAATCCCTTTGGACCCAAAGTGACAGGGGCTGTGTTGTTGCAAAACCCGGGGAGGAAAGGAGACCAGAAGAAAAGAGAGGGAGAGGAGACAGTAGAAGGGAAGGAAAGGAAAGGAAAGGAAAGGAAAGGAAAGGAAAGGAAAGGAAAGAAGAGGGTTAACCCAGTTAGAGCTGTGAGTCTATTAAAACTCTGTCTGCTCCCTAGGTATCAGATTAACCTAGTTGAATCTTTTCCTGATGAGTTAATTAGACAAGATTGGAGAGGGCTTCTGAGTCCCGTCACTCTGCAGACTTCAACTGACACGAACATCCACAGCTCCAGCCTCAGCGAGAAAAGAGAGATCTATATTTATATTATCCGGCTGAGTCCAAATGTCCCGAGTATCCTCTGCAATGCAAAGCGCGTAGCAGCCCAGAAATCTAATTTGTTATTTATACATCGATTTCAACGTGTGGGAATGGCCACGAGGTTCGCAATTAGTTGCTGAGTGTTTTTAATGATGCTTTTGTTTGGCCCCGGCGGGCACCCATAAACTGATGGAATTTTAATGGTCTTTACTTGTTGCCTTTGTGTGTTTGTTCACTCCCTTTCCTTGACACCTTAAAAACACATCAGAAGATGAAATATCAGCTAGCTCCCATCTCATTTGAATGGATAGGGGAGGAAGGGAGAGAGAGAGAGAGAGAGAGAGAGAGAGAGAGAGAGAGAGAGAGAGAGAGAGAGAGAGAGAGAGAGAGAGAGAGAGAACATTTGAATTAAAGTACTTAGTACAATTCAATTACACATTATTATACAGCAGTAATTGTCTAGACAACCATAGCACCATAGAAAGAGAGTCAAAGGGAGAACTACAGGGAGTGTGAGAGAGACATACAGGGCATCTCTAAAGCTTTGACCCCAAACCAGGAATCACATCCTGTTCAGGGTTTCCTTTTTGGACCGTCCTGGAGGGGGAACCCTCTGTCTCGTCTGTCTGTATGGTCTCACTGTTAAGTGTCTAAGGTGGCGGGGGGGGTCGTTTTCATTTTCATTAATAGTTTTCATTTTTTGTTTCATAATGTGGCCGTTTGTGAAGCCCTTTGACAATGTAATGGTGACAGGTTGCCAGTTGACTTCGGAGGCGTGGCCCCTGTGGTCGCTGACCTTTCATCTGCCGAGCCCAGTACCAAGCCCATCAGGCATTTATGTCTCTCACTCAGTAGTAGCTAATCTGGCTAGCATTGACTAACGACTAGCTACTGCTGCATTAGCTGACCACTATACTCTCACGTGATTGTCGCTACTTTAGTGAAGCAAGTACAACATAGAGCGGATTACAAATAGTTTACATCACGCGGGCTACATTTCAAACCTCGCCTCTTTAGTGAGTTTGTGACGGCAAGGGCAGAGAGCGTCCACGAAGGAGACGGCTGCACTCGATATGAATCCAACACTAAAATCGACTTGGGTGGCTGTTGATTTACCTGACCGAAGAGTTACATTACACGTGAAACAACGGTGTTTCCATTGCAACCGCAGACATCCGCGTTAACCAGTTAACTAAACCGCCCTGATGGATCATTTAACACAGCCAGTAAAGCAGCGATGCTTTTTAAAATCACACAACTGGTGTCATTTTCTTTGTGATGGACCGATGCACAGTAGGGCGTTTGGTGTCTCGTGTGCCTGCATGTTTCCTGTCCTGAATATGAATTGCCCCTGTATTTTAGTATTCAGTCATCATACCCACATTCCACCGGATTAATAGACAATTAAATTGACGTACGCTGCTGGAGAGGTCATCTCAAAGCGGTAGTTATGAGACTCTATTAGTTTGTTAGGATTAATGATTAATGTTAGGATTAATTAATTTAGAATTGCGTTTTGCCGGTCTGCCATCGGCCCTTGTAACTTGAGATTACGAGATGCTGTGCGTGATTGATTACAGAAACACAGAGCAGACGAAAAAAATACTTCCGTTGCCCGTGTTATCGGACGGGTTGGCTGGTTTAAAAAGCCATGCGACTTCTATCGGAGAAACAATTAGAGGTGATCACCAATACCAGATAATCACCAATGATGTGACACACACAAACGAAGATTAAAACAACTGGATGTCAGAAATTGAAATTGATTTCCTCTAATTTATATAAATGGCAGTACAGTACAGTGCAGAGTGATGTACTGCAGTGGCCCTTTGTTTCGCATTGTGTAAGAGGTTTACAAGGATGAATCAAATGTGCATGTGTGTGTGTGTGTGTATGTGAGAGAGAGAGAGAGAGAGTTAAGTAGTTTAAAATGATACGATAAAGTGTGTGTGTGTGTGTGCGTGTGAAAAAGAGTGAGAATGAGATAGTTAAGTAGTTTAAAATCATAGGATTAAGTGTGTGTGTGTGTGTGTGTGTGTGTGTGTGTGTGTGTGTGTGTGTGTGTGTGTGTGTGTGTGTGTGTGTAAAAAGGGACGTTTCTCGTCGATTCAACATCATGTCCAGTCTGTGTGCTGCTGCATGTGAGTGGTTTTACTCCACACCCACTGCAACATGAAATGGGCTGTTGGCTTTTGACAAGCCTCTCATGAAACCGGGAAAACTGCACTTCACCGGAGGCCTTTTACCTGGAGGCCCTGTTAGGACTGGGTGCACATCACAAGCCTTCCTCAGCTAATTAAGCACTAAATTTGCTGTCACGGCCAAATTTGAACACTCGCAGCGAGAGAAAGCCTTTGAGAAAAGAAATCTATAACAACTGATTTTCACCTTGATTTTCAACTAAGTCGATGTGCAGAGCATGCACTTATTTCTTACTTTTTCATCAACCATTTAACAATACACAGGCCCTCACAGGAACATTTTTTCAAAAGTCCAATTCATACCTAAAGGATGATGTGCTACCCTACCGATGCTCCATAGAAGGTATCAGGCTATGCTGTCATAAATCTACTGGCCCATCATACAGGCAGCTAGCCCACCTACTCTAGATGTTACAGGTTGCCTTGTTGGTGTAGGAAGGCATGAAATAGAAAGAGGAAAAATATTGATGCACCAATCAAATGATCTATTCTATTTTTCCTTCACAGATAGGAGAGATAAAGGGCAGGCCAAAAAGGGACACCCACACCATTTTCACATTCAAATCATATTATTTATTTAGAGACCGAGGACATTTCAGTCATTCCAATCTGCCACCTCTAACAGTTATAGTGTTTCCCCTGTATAAGGAAATCAAGGAAATTACCACCACTGTTAGAAAAAAACATTTATTATTTAACACATGTATAGCACTAAACAAACAACTATGCTTAGAATAAGCGATTTCATCACTCGCACTGTGATCTGCACGCAGACCAAAGCTGGGACCAAACCACCAACGGCTGAAAACACATATACATTTCCAGCCTCTGTGGTGAACGACTTTCGTTTGTGTGCCCAACGTTTCTTTTGCTGCGTACTGGGCCTGAGGTCACTGAGCAGCTTGGCTGGTCATGGGCCCTGAGTCACTCAAACCGCAGGTATTTACATTTCAAATCTGTTCTTGGAATGCAGCATTAGTATAACGAGGAGTGTGTGTGTGTGGTTTTAGGTGAGAATCCTATTAGCAACCTCTTGGCTCTCAGCTTGTAGTGTGTCAACCTACATTTCATGTCCCATGGTACAAAGCTGTTCCTGAGCTTTCCCTCACTGTGTGTGCATTCACTCTCAGAGAGAGAGACTTTCTGTCTCTCCCTCTCTCTATATATAGCTATATCTTCTGTGTACATGTATGTGTGTGTGCATGAACTCTCCTTGTGTTTGTGTGTGTGTGTAAGTGTGTATACAGTGTCTGTATGCATCTACTCTTCTCCAGCTGTACTACTAGCATTGATACAAAATGCTAACAAGCGTCCAGTGGACAGTAACCATAGTGCCAATTTAAAAATGCTTTCCAACTCTTTTTCAAGAACCTTAGGATGTGCAATATTGAATTGACTTTGTGGTGTCACAATTGGCTTTTGCCGTGTTACGATTGGCTTTAGTGATGTCACAATTGGCTTTTGTGGTGTTACGATTGGCTTTTGTGATGTCACAATTGGCTTTGATTATGTCACAATTGGTTTTTGCGGTGTTACGATTGGCTTTAGTGAATTTAGTGAAGTAATTTTAATGCAAAAAAGTGTCCTCTGTTCTTTAATTTTAGAATAGTCTATCCATTGGAATAATAAAAAAGAGTACTTTTTACTTTTTAATACTTGAGTACATTTAAAAAAAACTTTTTGACTTTTACTCAAATGTATTTTTAGCTAGATACTTTGACTTGAGTAAGATTTTGAACCAATACCCATACTTTAACTTAAGTATAATTTCTGGGTACTTTTTACACCCCTGAATTTAGTTAAATGAGAAATAAGGATTTTATTGCCTCCTAGCACAAAATGCAAGGGTTGATAGGGTTGTTGATCAATACCAATGACTCAAAGACTACTTAACCAGGTGCTGAGATTTCTGTCTGTCAAAACTGATTTTCTGGTCACCTATTCACATGCTCAACGAGGACAGCGCTATGAGTGAGTGACCGGCAGCGCAACACATTTCAGCTAGGGTCAGCTAAAAAGCCTCGTTCTCACCATCCTGTGCTCCCTGGTTATCATCACTCACATTAATCGTCCGTATTTCACAGATATACACTCGTTGATAGTGTCTTGGCAGCAAGTGAATTCTGCATTATCAAAATCACATGAGCATTGCGTTTTCCTGTACAGCGTTAATGGGAGGGGTGGTGTCGGTTCTCGCCATTGATCTAATGGAGAGACCTATCAATGTGGAGATTTTGAAGTGTGCATGCCTGGAGGCATGGCTCATACCCCAGAACAGCCCAGCCATCACTAGGGACACCTAGTCTTGTTTTATTTAGACGGTGTAGCGAGGGAAAGTAGGGAGGCAGAGTAGGGGGACACAGAGATGTCAGACTCAACCACTATCTCTGGCCGCTAATATGGGAATGGTGGCATTCCTGTTGGAAACACTTTCCTGTGGTACTTCCTCCCATTGTATAGTATATGGTACATGGTAATCGTTTATGTGGTACATTACCACAACACGTGGTGTGTACCAAATGACTTAGGACTTCAGGTACATCGCCACAGAATTTGGTGATCCTGTGATCTAAATCAAGCACACAACTACATTTCCAAGTACTGCATGATATTTTAAGGGGGAGCTTATATCGGTCTTTCTCCTGTTAGTCTTAACGGGTGATATGATAAGCTGACGGGCAGCAACACTGTCAAATTCAACAGCATGCTCTTCAATTACACTACTGATTCTGCTAGGGCTGCACAGTTAATCGAAGAGAGAGTGAAGGAAAAGAATCAGAAGAGTGACTTAATTGTACCAAACTGCAAGCAAGTGCAATTGTGTTTCTTGGCGGGAAAGTTGTTCCAGATGGAAACCAAAACAAGTTCATGTGTTTTGTGCAGAACCCCTGGTCTACAAATCAAGGTGGGCATGTTAGCTGCCGAGCAGACAAAATCTTATCAAATGACCTAATGACCTAAGCTGTGTGACACACATAGAGGAGAGGAGAGGAGAGGAGAGCATGTGTGTCTCCCTCACTCTGACTGCTGTCGTCTCTTAGCAACGCCTCCAGGCAAATCGATGTGTGTGTATGTGTGTGTGTGTGTGTGTGTGTGTGTGAGTGTGTGGGGTGGGGGGGGGGGGGGGGGGGGGTGGAGAGAGGGGGGAATGGAGGAGGGCGGGGAGAGAGAAAATGGAGAGTGGGTGAGAGGACAAAGGGAAGAGGGTGAGTGGAAATGGGGAGAGAGACGGGGGAAGTGAGGGGGTGAAGAGAAGTGGGGAGATGGGCATAGGGGTGTGAATAGAGAAGGTGGGTGAATGGGAGATGGAGGGAGGACGCAAAAAAGAAACAGAGAAAAGGTAAAGAAGGAGAGACAGAAAAAGAGGGAGGCTCACAAATTCACTGAAACCCAAGGGATTGTCAAAGTCCCTGCATCTATTATCATTTGCCTACAAAACTTCAAAAACTGATAAGTCTGATAAAACACAAGTGTGCCAAAAGTGGCGCAATTATATTATAATGACAAATATTGATCCTAGAGGGAACATTGATCCTGAATTAATCAGAAGTTTTCTTTAGATATGACTTCCTTATAGATTTATGTCTTCTTTACTCACCATTACTGTAATCATAAAAGCTGCAAGATCAAATTTGCACTGACTTAAGGCTAAGGCACGGCAAGTGTCCTTGTCATACGCAACTGACGCCCATGGGGACAGAGGGAAGGGAGAGGGGTGTACGGTGTAGGGCACGATGCCGTCTACAACGCACCCTGGCCGGGCAAAGGGAGACAGAAAGAGCCGATGCCCACCCCCCGACCAGACCACCAGGCAAGAGAGAAGGGGAATGATGCATGCCTCTTGATCACTCGCTCCCCAATCCGGTTTACTATGGCTGATTCCTTGTTAAATGTCCTAAGTGGAAACAAGAGGCCGCACAAATGAGAATGTTTCAAAGGCTCACCTTGTTGTGTTGGCTGTATTTCGCTTCTGGGTGAAATCCCCCAAACGCCGTTGGTTCAACAGCCGGTGTTATCAGTCCAGGCTGCTGCTTATTTCAGGCATCTAGCGGTTCCCGTTGCTCGTGCACTCACGTTGTCGGAATCTAAATGTATTTTTTTTCACTCTTTCTGAATGCAAGAGGTGGGAAAGACAGACGAGCAACTGAATATAGGCACGGGGTTCAGTTAAAACGAAAAAACCGATATGTTACGTTTGCAATCTGTGCAAAGGCAACGGATTCCAGATGTTAGGAATCTAAAAAATACGCTACATTACCCTTGTCGCGGAATTAAAATGACTGAGGTTGTTTTCAGTAGGACAAAAAGACCGTAGCCTATCCTCCAGGACGGCCCCTAAACGACGGGTCAGGAGGCGGTGTTGGTTGGTGTCTTCCTGGGAGACAGTCCGCGTAGACCCCCACAGCCACCAGTGTAAAGCTACACAGCAAAATGCAGGACTTCCTGTAATACCTTTCAAAATAAAGGTGCAGGTATAGGTGAACGTGTGCAACGTTTTTTGAGTAATACAAAGAGGAAATAAAGATTAGATTTATGGACGGAATATGTGCTAAACCTAAATTTAAAAAAGGGGAAAAAATTAAACGTTTCCACAGGATACAAATCCATATATGCCTATGCAAAATACCATATAAGAGGGTCACTCTGTATGTAATATAATTTTTGCACTGATGTGATTTTTATTGTTGTGTACATGTCAAAACGTAACTTCTTTTTTAAAAAGCGACACATTTTGCGTTTTTATTGTGAATGCAAAATCACCCAACTGCCGGTGTTATTGGACTTGACGGAAAGAGCGAATCCCTCAAAGCGGATACATGGAAAGAGAGTTCACAGGAATTGCGAGGCTCAGGCACGCTATTTGTAGTACGGAAGTGCACGACTGCGCATCCCAGGGTCCATGATGCGCAAGCTCATCATTAAATATTGCAAATTTCGTGGTGGAGCATAAACCCACTTCAACTCAATTTACCCACCTTTTTATCAGCAGACATAGTTTGCCCACCTTTTTGGCCTGACATGACTCTTTAGGACATACATATGTCATATATACATATGGTATACATTACAACAAATACCATCAAACTAATTTAACTTACATGAGGATATGGTCTATCATGAAAGATGAAGAAATAAGCACTAAATATAAATTCATGATCAAATATAATTGATCTATGTTTATATTGGTGCCTTATGTTTGCCTTATGAATTTACAGTATTTACCACTACATCACTGAGTATGTATGAGAACACATGGAAACTGATAATAATGTGCAGACCCAGTAGATGAAGCCTGTGTCCCTATCTTGCACCCTAAAGTCGTAAATCCCCCCACTACCGAAAAGGATGGATAACATATAGAGTATGAGAGTGAGATATGCCTACTATTTTTTGACTCAGTATTTTTTTCACTATATTTAGAGGCCTGCTAACCTTTTATATTCAAATTCTAAAGATTCTGAGTCATATGAGCTCCAGCCTTGAAGCCTAGTCTGTCGCCAAAATTAGACCCTGAGTAAAACAGTCTCTCCATATCTATTGTGCAACTCAACTCAACATGGCAGTGCAGCAGAGATCATGATAGTAGTACATAGTGAGCTCATCATCATAGCATGATGAGCATGATTATTTGAACTAAGTAAATTAGATCCTAGATTTATTGACCCACCTAATCTCACAAGTCATATTTTAATATTGTAATATTGAATCCAGGATTCGACCCACCAGCCCGCCTGAAAATGAAATAATTCTATGCCTCATTTTGCTCTCAGTTTTTACTTCTGATCATTTAATTGAGGAAGGCATCAGCTTATTCATTTCATAAGGCACAAGCTAAGTATATTATAAACTATGAACTGCACTGTGTGTGTGTGTGTGTGTGTGTGTGTGTGTGTGTGTGTGTGTGTGTGTGTGTGTGTGTGTGTGTGTGTGTGTGTGTGTGTGTGTGTGTGTGTGTGTGTGCGTGGATCGACTGTGCTTATTTTTAGAAATCATGGTCAGCAGGTGTGACTTTGCTGGAAAGCACATTGCGCTGCCATGCCTCCTTGGGGGCATCTGGTCCTGGTGACCTGGCTAGGGGAAACCCTGTTGCACACACAACTCTTGAGGCACCATATACATTATAACACGTATTAGAGGCTGATGGTTGTGTAACTTTTTGTGTAGCTTTTTATGTGTCAACCACAGACAGTCAGCAGAAATCCACAACTGCCAAAGGTAGTTGGAGTAAGTTATCAAATCCTCTTCCAGTCTCATCTGTAACTAGAAAGGTGGAGGTCACGCCTTCCAAAACCAAGCTGACCTCAGAGGTGACTGGTCATTCTCATTCTCTGATACACTTTCCGCAGTATTACTTTTTAGTATTACTACAGATACACTTTCTGCAGTATTACTTTGGGAGAGGCAGCTGAGTCAAGGGCACTTTGATCTTGATTTAAATACTTTGATGTAACAGTATACTGTAGCTCAGATGTTAAATAATAATACAAGTGGAGATGTTCCATTTTTATCCAATACACATATCGCTAATATTTACATATCTGAGACTTTTTTGGCTCCAATTCATGTGAAATTAACATGCCACAGGAACATAAATGATATGAGTTACTCCATTTTAAATTGAGTCTTTTATAATGCAGGGTTTTATAGTGAACTAGCAGACAACATTCATTTGTCTTTAAAACAGTTCCTTGTTTCTCTCCATTCAGAAACCCCAAAAAAACCTAACATGGAAATTTGAAAGCATGAATTGATGCAGACTGGTTTTTGAGGTTAAAATGGAAAAATAATTAACAGACCAACCGTGTTTAATCCAGGGGCTAGTGTAACGATAAATACAGCAGCCCCAAACTGCTCGTTGTTTCTCATGAAACATCGTACAAATCCATTTGACGTCCACTTGTCTTTTGAGGTCTTTGTTGGCATCTGCTGGCGAATCTGTGATACAACATGTCTCATATTTACGTCAGGCACATTGTGGGCCACCTCATATGACGACGTTGTGGCTGGCGAAGGACCCACCAACGGCGGCGCATCGTTTGGTTTCCGGGAGTTCCATGAAAGTTATTTTGTAAATTATTTTTTATCCATTTGAAATCAGAAGCATCGCATTTCGTACACCGGTAAATATTTTCATCAAGCATCTGCACATTTCCTGCAATCAAACAGTCGTTGTATGCATATGAGATTTGCACGATATTCACAAGATAAAGAAAATTAGGATACGTTAGTTTGAAGTGGCGCGTTGTATGAATGGGTCCCGGCCGGCTAGCCTTCCAGAATATTTGCTACCTAATGTGCAAAGTTTAGCCAACTATGTGAAAAATGTTTCAAACTAAGATTACTAAACGACAGAACAATATAACGCCCCCCTTTTATTTGCAGCAAGAGAGCTAGCTAATACAAGTAATTGACGAGAATGCAGGCTCGCTAAGTGTAATGTCCGACTACTTGGTAACGTTAAGCTAACGTTAGTTACAGTTATCAGTGCTCACCAGGCACTAAGTTAGCATGTAAACAATAAGTTGGCTACACCGTACCGTTTACCTGTCCCACACGTCCACATTAAACGGCCAATTTTCTAGCTACTTCTGTTTCTTTCATTCATGTTTACATTTTTAGTTTTCCGGCTATCTAATGTAACAGTAATGCTAACGTTAGTTCCTCACTAGCGCCATTAGACTCAATTTGAATATTCTACTTAGATGGTCACTTCATTGTTGTCAAGAATGGAAACTACTGAAAACTAGCCTTGAACCTGTCTGTGGCATTTAATAGATGGATTTCTTTTCATTCTAAGTTGACCTCCCTGGGCCTCTCACTCTGTCCCTCCAGGTGTGAGCTGGGCTCTGTTTGCAGCCCCCGAAGGACCTAGTGGGAACCATTGACAGGCAGCCATGTTTCTCTACAACATCACCCTGCAGCGTGCCACTGGCATCACCCACGCCATCCATGGAAACTTCTCTGGTGAGATTGATGTGCATCTCACTGTCTGTCCATTTCTGCTTGCCCTGTCTTCTTACTTGATTTGTTCACCTGATTTTCTTTCTTGCCATCAGTCTTCTGTTTCTGTCAATCTCTGTCTTTTCACCACTCTGTATTTGCATTCATCATTTTGTCCCTTGGTCACTTTACCTGTCTCCATTTATTTGTCTGTCAGTCTAATTTTTCTATCTGATCAACATTCTCTTGATCAATTTTCTGTCTTTTTCTTCTGCCTATTTGTATGTTCATCAGATACACAGGCCTAGGTAAATGAAGTGATGAGTTTGTCATGTCTCTTCTCTGACTACAAATCAATGGAGAGAACTACAACACCTCTGATCTCAGTACCAAAGCAGATGTGTCTCACACACACCCCTACCTATAAGAAACGCTGTACAGCATGCCTTTCAGTTGAATTATGTGGCCGATAGTTGACACCTGACATACACTGAATGGGATCATTGTGTCTTCTGGTAGGAACCAAGATGCAGGAGATTGTTGTTTCCCGGGGTAAGATCTTGGAATTATTGCGGCCGGATGCCAACACGGGGAAGGTTCACACTCTGCTCACCATGGAGGTGTTTGGCATCGTAAGGTCCCTGATGGCCTTCAGACTCACTGGAGGAACCAAAGGTGTGTTTGTATGTTTGCATTTGTACACATTCGGTTGTTTGTGAGTATGAAAGTGACTTTTATATGCAGTAGCTACGTTTTCACTGACCCAGATCGATAAAAGCAATGTTGCACAAAAACATTACAACGTGTTTCATGGACATGCTATTTGTTGGCCATATTTTCTGTATACTGACTGAAATAATGTCTTTGCTCCAGTTCTTGTTGCGACGGGTGACTATAGAAATGGTGGGGTATGACAAAATAAACTACTCACCAATATCCATTGAAGGTCCATTTATGTTTCCAATGACACCTCAGAACCAAGAAATCTATAAATATTGCTATGGTATTGTCACTCTTCAGGGCCAGCCAAGAACATGTTTATATTTCTTATAGATTTATGAAAAAGTAATAAATGTCTACAGCATCCCAGCAGCATGTTTAAATTGCCAATAGTTTAATAGTTCTTTGTGTGTGTGTGTGTGTGTGTGTGTGTGTGTGTGTGTGTGTGTGTGTGTGTGTGTGTGTGTGTGTGTGTGTGTGTATAGACTACATTGTGGTGGGCAGTGACAGTGGACGTATTGTCATCCTGGAGTACCACCCCTCTAAGAACATGTTTGAGAAGATCCACCAAGAGACATTTGGGAAGAGTGGCTGCAGGCGCATCGTCCCCGGACAGTTCCTTGCTGTTGACCCGAAAGGCAGAGCTGTCATGATCGGTATGAATAATATCATTGAGTTATGATGATATAATAATATTTGTAGTAAAATGATACAGTATTTAGTCATTCGCTATTCAGGGAAGGCTGACTGAGCACACACCACCCTACCATCAAGTCAGGTTTGTTTATTAAAGCCCTTAATCACAAAGCATTTCTCAAAGGACTTTACAGAGATGAGCCTAATTAGATCTAGCTAGTCAACGATAACACAAAACAAGATAAACACATATAAAACACAGGACAAAATAGCATGTTAAGACAGAAACAAGCCTTCCAACCAATCTTAACTGAACCGCCATCAGCCTTAGACCTTCAAAGAAGACAAAGAAAAACTCCCAAGAACATCTCATTGATGAAGTTTGAGTGGGTCAAATTAACCCCTTACTACTTTTCTAGGGGGTCACTACTTTTCAGACGTTCAGTGTTAATGAATGGTCTGGAGACTTTTGTCACACACCAATGATTATTTTGCTTAGGAAAATGTACTGCATTGCCACTTGTAATCATTAAATACTTGTCTGGACTGGATCAGTCCAGTGCGTCCTCAGCCAGATGGATGGCTGCATTACTCCAAATGTCAAATGATTCAAAATGCTTTTTCCAGTTTGGCTGCCAAAATGTTGTATGCAGGAAAAACCTCATTAAGTGTTTTTTCCCTCCTTCTCTCTGTCTAGGAGCGATAGAGAAACAGAAGTTGGTGTATATTCTCAACAGAGATGCAGCTGCCAGACTGACCATCTCCTCACCACTGGAGGCCCATAAAGCCAACACACTGGTGTACCATGTAGTAGGAGTAGATGTAGGCTTTGAAAACCCTATGTTCGCCTGCCTCGAAATGGACTATGAGGTAAGGTCACAAACACTCGAGGGTATGCATACAGGAAAACACTGGCTTGTTGGATTATGAGCTATTAATACACACATTGAAGTGCTGTAGAAAGGATGAGTTTCTCATGTCTCTTCTCTGACTATCTCTGGAGAAAGAATTAACATCTCTGATCTCAGCACATACACACAAAAAATGAATAGAGGCCAATATGCTCATATTATAATCAAACATGTTTTTTGGATGTCAGTGTCTGCTGATATCCATCACAGTTGCTTGTTGATTATGATAAATTCCTGTCATGTAAGTGATATAGAAGTGGTTTCATTCAGGCCTTAAGGCTGCTGCCATCACCACAGGATTGGAATTGATATCAACAGTTCAATCTGATAGCCAAATGTTTGCCGACCTCTGATCCTGTATGTTGACATTTCTCTTTCCAGGAAGCTGACAACGACCCTACAGGGGAGGCGGCAGCCAACACGCAGCAGACGCTCACTTTTTACGAGCTTGACCTTGGCTTGAACCATGTGGTCCGCAAGTACAGCGAGGCTTTAGAAGAGCATGGAAATTTCCTCATCACTGGTAAGCATTTATGCACATGAGCATGACTAACAACTCATCAAGTGATAACTGGTGTTAACACTGCCCCCACCTCGCACACACATTTCTCTTCTCTGTCCAGTCCCTGGTGGATCTGACGGGCCCAGCGGAGTTCTGATCTGCTCTGAGAATTACATCACCTACAAGAACTTTGGAGACCAGCCTGACATCCGCTGTCCGATCCCACGACGCAGGGTGAGGCTTAGACAGACACACACACACACACACACACACACACACACACACACACACACACCAGGGTACCCTGCAGGGGTCTTAAAAGTTTTAAAAAAAGCATTGAATTTAATATTCTCTAAATAAGGCCTTAAAAGTATTGAATTTTGTTTACAAAGGTCTACTTTTGTCTTGTCCCTTCGTAGATTAAATAATAAATAACTCAAATGTATAAAATGTTTTGTGTGTGTAACATTACAATTTACTCTTAAATATGAATGTGAGTATTATAGTAGTATTATAATAAAATGTTTTATTAAATTCAAGTACTTGGTAAATAATTAAAAATGAAAATCCATACTTGATTTTCCATTATATCCTTCATACTTTTGCCAGTATGGCTGTGAAGTTGGAATTACATTTCATTCTAAGTGGTATTAAAAATGTCTTAAAAAGTCTTAAATTTAACTTGGAGAACCCTGGGGGTACCCTGAGACAGACAGACAGACACACACACACACACGCGCGCCCATGTGTGAACTGACACATAAAAACGTTTCTACATTTATGCTTGAAAGTTGTGAAATTTACTTCTTCATTTTCATGTGATGAGTTTGTCATGTCTCTTCTCTGACTACAAATCAATGGAGAGAACTACAACACCTCTGATGTAGAAGAAGCTGTACAGCAGTTGCATTCATCTCAGTTGCATTATGTGGCTGATAGTTGACCTCTGAATGGGATATTTGTGTCGTCATTCTCTCCTTTCCTCTTCCCCTCCTTTCCTTCACCTCTCTGTCCTGCAGAATGACTTGGACGACCCGGAGCGTGGGATGATATTTGTCTGCTCTGCCACCCACAAGACCAAGTCCATGTTTTTCTTCTTGGCCCAGACAGAGCAGGGAGACATCTTTAAGGTTACCCTGGAAACAGACGAAGAGATGGTGAGAAAAGATGAAGGCGGGGGGGGGAGTAATGTTGCCCTAGAAATAGAGAAGAGGCGGTTAGGGTCCCTATCAACGTAGATCACCATTGAAAGATGTGGATTTTGTAGTGGTATCCAATGTTAGGCTCGGCTACTAGTAGATCTGGTTACCTTTCAAAGACTACAGATGGCTCTCTGTCCGTTCGTCCATCTGTCACATGCGGTATCCTGTTACTGTTGCCTTGTTGATTTTGGTTTGTTATCTGTACCTTGGTTTTAATTAGATGTCAACAGACGTTTTAGAGAGTCTATAATGTCAAAAATGCCTGGCAAAGAAAATGACTAAACTAAAATTATGGCATGTTTTCACCTAATTTGTGTTGTTTCCTAGGTAACCGAAATCAGGATGAAGTACTTTGACACTATCCCTGTGGCAACAGCCATGTGTGTCCTGAAGACTGGCTTTCTGTTTGTGTCGTCTGAGTTTGGAAACCAGTAAGTCTCTGTCTGTACAGTATATCTGTCTGTCTGTAAGCATTTCTCTTATTCTCTATTTGAGTTGTCTGAGTTGTCATTTGTAATGGTGTTGAAGGGAAACTGGAGCTTTTTTCCCTCTCTTGTTGCCATTGTTATGAGTTGGGAATTGCTGAAGATTTTATCAGTGTCGAATCATTAAGGTAATGATTCCTTCTCAATCTGATTCCTTCACGATTCCATGATGTTTTTTTCTTATAGTGCCATTATAGACCTCAAAAGTCTGTAGCTGAATTGATTCAAATTCTGCTACCAGTTTTAAATTATAGCATACCTTACTGTTGATTATTTTGTTGCTCACACTTTATTATGTTGAATCCAGCCTCCAAAAGGTTGTGAGGTTGTGATGTGACATAGTGACGAGAGTATGCTCACAGTGTGTTCAGTTCACTCTCCACGGCACAGGGTCAGCTTCTGTACAGCTGAAGCTCATAACAGCACGTTTGCCTTGTTACTGTTACAAGCTTCAGCTACAAGACAGCTGCTTCCCAGCCATGGATAACTGAACTGAACACACTCTGCTGTCTGAGCATCACATTCTCTCACTCACTGCAGACAAGGGATGAATGGAGCCAGACGGTATACTGCGCATTTAGTTCTCCTTTTAAAAAACAAACAAACAATGGATCCGTGTCTGGGTTCCCAACTCTATTAATTGTCTATACCTGATCACGCAGCTCGGGGATATACCTGATTTATTGTCTTTTCATCTGTCACCTTTTGTGTCTCTCTCTCTCTCTTTTTCACTCTACCTCCATTTGTTCAGTTACCTGTACCAGATAGCCCACTTGGGCGATGATGACGAGGAGCCAGAGTTCTCGTCTGCGATGCCATTGGAGGAGGGAGACACCTTTTTCTTCCAGCCCCGCCCCCTCAAGAACCTGGTGCTGGTGGACGAGCAGGAGAACCTATCGCCTATCATGTCCTGTCAGGTAAGTGTGTGCGCGCATATCACACACACATTTTGTATCTGTACTCTCAATCACAGCTTCAGATTGTTCATGTCCTGCCCATTGCTTCCTGTTTTTAAATTAAAACTCAAACACTATGTGGTAACACCTGGTCTTCATTTGTCTTACCATGATATGTGGTCTTTACTCCAAGAAAAATCCTATTTGAGAGGATTCAGACCTGCCCACATTGTGCACCCTGGCATGATCAAGTGATGATTTGTTGAAAAGACAAATGTAACTGCAGCACATATTCCTTTTTTGATGTATGGATCACTAACTAACTACCTTTTTTTTGTGCGCCACTCTGCATGTGTTGACTGTCCTTGGGCTGCAGGACAAGAGCAGAATATCTCAAAGTTGTTGCTTTTTTTCCTTCCATTTTAATGCATGTTACGGAGACACAATCTGCTTACTGCTTCCCCATATTTCTAGTCCTGATGGTATTAAAGAAGCCCCTGAATAATGGCCATTTCTGTACTGTTAATGGCTGTCTGGTCCAGGTTCAAGTCTTGCCTCCTCTATTTCTGTTGTGTTTGACAGATAGCTGATCTGGCGAATGAGGACACCCCTCAGCTGTATGTGTCCTGTGGAAGAGGTCCCAAGTCTACTCTAAGGGTCCTTAGACATGGACTGGAGGTACCCAAACACTCTTTCTAACATACATATGCATCCTCTCTCTCACATGTTGGCTGTAAAAGTGATGAGTTTTCATGTCTCTTCTCTGACTTAAAAGCTGAAGAGTTTCTTTGTTGTTCTGATCTCAGCAACATAACAGTATCATGATAAAACATTTAATAAAGCCTGATAAATATTAGTCTACCATCTCGTCTCCTTCTCTTCCCTTTCCTCTTTCTTTTCTCTTTCTCTCCTTCCCTCTCTCCGCTATCTATCTTTGTTCAGGTTTCAGAGATGGCTGTGTCTGAGTTGCCCGGTAACCCCAATGCTGTGTGGACCGTACGCAGACATGTGGAAGGTAACTACTACCTACTTCACACCTTTCATCAACTGTGTTAAAGGAAAATGCAACCAGATACCACAATAGATGTGGAGGATTGAGGAGTCCTACTTGCTTTCTGATATGGTGATATGGTGATCTGGATCCATTCCATGTGTAAGGCAATTCATCCTGAGCCTTTTATGCAGCCTGTTATGGTCTGTCAGCTCATAAAGTCATCACAAGCAGACATGTTTATATGCCGTGTTCAACAATGGCAGATGTCATGATTGGTGACATTGACCTTTCACACCAGGCAAGTGGTGTGAAAGGGTTTGACTGTCAACCCTGAGTTTGACCTGATCCTGAGGTCTGTGGTTCACAGGGGTTGATGACGCTAGTTGTGGTAGTAGTTATGACACATTAAATTCTGGCCATCTTCTTGTTGCATGTGAGTTTACCAAGAGCCGGTTGTTCCAGAAAGCCAGTGTCTTCCTGTATGACTAATGGAATTAAACCAGTCCCTTGCCCATACTTTTTCCATTGTAAATGGTTTGGTTTCTTCCCCCAAATGTGAGAGGAGGCATTAACGAAATTGCTGTGTCCAATTTTCTTGGTCTGCTTCCCCTAAATGTAACCCAGAGCAATTCAGTGGGGGAGGGTGTGTAGGCCATTTTCATTGAAATTCTTTAGATCTGTTTTCCCTAAATACGACTAAAAGCCTTTCACTGTTAATAAAGTAGCCTGATCGCTCATTCAAATTCTCTGCATTTGCAGTTGTGTTGCACAGACGACAAGTCCCTTCTTGAAGGGGAGAATTTGAGATGCAGCTCGTTTTCATACTGTCATTGTTTGATGCATTGGCAAATGAAAAGCCTGCATATGTGCACACAATTGCTGGCTACTTGTGTGTGTGTGTGTGTGTGTGTGTTGTGTTCAGTTGAATTTTAGTTTTGTGAGACAGCATATTTCCCAGAAGTCATGTGGTTTTACGTCCGTGACTGTTCTACCCCAGCTGGTAGAGACCTGCTGTTAGAACAGTGTGTGTGAGAAAGAGAAAAGGAGGGACGGGAGCAAGGCTAAAAAGAGCGGGACCGCAAGTCTGTAAAAAGTTGTAAAATGTTTTAAATTGACTTGGCTGAATTTGAGGCCTTAAAATGTCTTGAATATGGTTAAATGTTTCCTTTGAGTCATAAGTACAGTGTCAAGTCTTAGTTACGTTTTCTCAGTGCACTACTTGAGAACAAGAAATCTCCATGGTTGCCCTGCCCTGACACTGCTACAGTTTTATACTTCAAGCTTATTTCTGATGAGAAATTAGCCTTAAATTTGGTTTAAATTTGTTTCAAATGTTAACTTTTACTTAAGTTAATTAATTAACTTGAACCTTTAGTCACTATATTAGGCCATTTTTCCTTCACTTTCATTCTGACTATGCACGTCAGTCACAGCTCTCCCTAATGCCAGAGAAAAACATTCACAGAATATGAGAAAAGAGCCTTGGCAGCCAAAGCATGTTTCTTAGAGTCTCAGTCTAGAAAAGAGGACAGATTTAAGCACATGGGTTTCCTTGCTTGGTATTGCTGTACAATGATGGTCCACTATCTCTGTGTGCTATCAATATTTAATAGAAATTCTGCAATTGAACTAAGAATGAACCCTATTTAAGGAGTGTGGACTATTTCTTCATGCTACATATATTCTGCCCACTAAAATATCATTACTTACTGGGTGAGTTCACACGTCTTGAATCGTGAACCCACACCATGAAAATTGAATTATATTGTGTGATCCTTGTCAATACCCAGCTCTACTGTCTATTCATGGTAACCCCTTCCTATGTTTTTGTTACCCTTTCCTCTGACAAACAGCGAAACATGGGAAATACATTTTCAATGAGTTAAATGGTAGCATGATAAAATGCCACCAGTGTCATTACAAACCCTTCAGGGGTATTCGTCTTACACAAGTCAGTTGTACACAAAAACGGACAGAAATGCTGACAGATGTGGGTTTTCATGGCCGATTTTGATTGCTGATATTTTTTGCTTATTTTCAATATATTTTATTCTTGGCAAGGAGGAACGCGTCTGAAACGTATTTAGACCTTCATTGGATACTAAAACTCTAGATTGAAACCCAGACTAATGAAATTCTTTTAGAGGGACCTCCTTAAATCAGGGTTATCCAGCCCACCCATTCAATGGTATGGGAAACTGGGATATATTAGGCCTTTCAATGAATAATTGATACACAAAAGTAATTGTTCAATTATTATTATTAGTGATTTTTGTAGCCAGAGACAAAGCAGTGGTGGTGAAAAGACAAGGGATGGCTGTGGTTATTGTCTTCACAGACAGTACTCTACCCCAGTATTGGGTGTTAAATGTTAGGACGCCTTGAATGAAACAAAAAAAAAGTAAAATTGGTAGAGTATGGATCTGCTCGCATTCCTTGTTTGATTATCCTCAATTTGTCATTGCTATTCATTGTCACTAGAGGGAGCTTCAGGTCTGAAGTCAGTAATGAGGTCTAATGAAGTTTCTTTTTATCTGTTCTACTGTTTCCATCTTCTGTCTCCTTGTGCGTGCTTGTGTTGCACCATGTGGTGGTCATTACTTCAACAGCTACAGCACAATGTAGCAGACCTCTGTGTTTTTCTTTAACAATGTTCCTTGTTTCATCTGAACTGCTCTGACTTGTCTCTCCCTCTGTATTTTTGTCATTAGATGAATTTGACGCCTACATCATTGTGTCCTTCGTCAACGCTACCCTGGTTCTGTCCATTGGGGAGACTGTAGAGGAAGTGACAGATTCTGGGTTCCTGGGAACCACACCCACTCTGTCCTGTTCACTGCTCGGCGAGGACGCCCTGGTGCAGGTTGGTGAAATGTACCTTTAACGCCCCCTTCAGTCTTGCCTGCATAAAAATTTAATTACTGATGATAACAGACAATTTCCTAAACTGGTAGTTGCATACTAACAGTCTTCAGTCCACATTTTGATTTTGTGTACATTAGTTGTAAGATGGGCTGGCAGCTCCTTTTGGGCCTGCTGGACAGGCCTCTGAAGTAAGGATGGGAACAATTGTAAATAGCTAGACGGATCATTGGGTGACGATGAAAAGAGTTGCTGTAATTACTCACTCAAGTCTCAATTAATATGTTTGTTTGTTTGGTAATCTAAAGCTGGGCTCACACCACAAGTTTTAAAATCCTAACCGATTTTCGGGAAATCGGGTTGCAATCACGCACATTAGGTCTTCACAGATGTTCTTCTCTCTAATCTCAAACATGCACAGACTACAAGATCTGAAAATAATGGTGCATCATCACACACTAGAGGATATTACTAAGATTATCGTGCCAGAGGGAGCCAGAATGCACCGCCTCGCGTGATCTCATGGGAAAGTAGATGTTAACAAAAAGTAGACTGAGAAGGTGAAACCGGGGCAACTTGCTTTACTAATGCTTTGCAGTGAGAAAGAATCACTATCACCTCAAATGCCTCTATATTGCAACACGTACGGGAAAAGACGTTTCATTCATTCCCACCCAAATTAGGTAAAATAAAGCATAGACATAAAGCGGGAAGAATATTTACATTTTAATCCAATCAAAGAGGACAGAATCAAATGCATACAGTGTACATCGCAACCAATAAAATAGTTTCAATGCTGTGATGTGTGTTACCTTGTTTACAGTGAGCCGTTAAACTAGCTGAACCAACCTTAACTATCAATATTGCAAATATGCTTCTGCAAACATGTCAAGAGAACCAGTGCATCAGAAAGGAAAATACAGTCAAACAAAACTGAACTTCAAGGTTAATAATGTTACATGACGTCCACAACTGCGTTAGAGCCTGGCCCTTCAACCATAGGACCAGCGCAGCGGCAGCCAGAAGAACCCCAAAGCAGCAGCCCGGTGCCGCTGAGACTGTCAAACCGCCGGCATTGAACCAAAACAGGCTAGCGCTGGCTCTGACTGCCTGCAGGGTTGTTGTCGGGACATAGAGACGAGTAAAGCTGCACAGCTAATTGTTGACAAAAAGACCACTAGATCGTTTGGCCAAAAAGAAAAGTACTTTAATGCAGATTGATACAATTATAGAGAGTGGTTAATTCTTTGCTGCTGTCAAACAGTTTGTAACTTTCTCCAAATGTGGAGATGACGGCGTCCGCCAGCCTGTGGTGCAAGCAAGCTATAGTTACCCCGCAGAAGTTTAGTGCGAGTCTTCGGTCTATCTACCGCTACACATACACAGTCACACATACACTCTTTTTGGCCCCCGCACTTCTGAAATTAATCCGGCGCCCGTGCTTGGAAGATACGTTATATAGGCAGTCGTGTTCTTGCCACATATCTACAAGCCTTTCTTCCATCTCGGCTGTCCAACGCACCCGTACAACATCTTGTTGTTTCTTCATTCACTTCCATGTCCTTGCAGATTGTCTCTAAATTGGTTATTGTGGTCCCGCTCGGAAAGCAGTGACGTAATCATCCTAATTTTAAATCTTAGATAACAAACATGTTTGATATTATCGGGGCGTCCCCGATGCGTCCCCGAGCAGATCTGGAGGTTTAAGATTGGATTTGTAAACAAATCCAATCTTGTAAACACGCTCACATTACCAGATAATCGGTGCCGAACAAGGTCCTGTCCAGATTACTCCGCCGATTGTCAGGAGGGGGAATCGGGGATAAATCGGCCCAATTATCCTCTAGTGTGAGCCCGGCCTTACAGAGGAGAAAATCATATTGTGCATTGGCTGGGTAGTACCGGGTCGTATTAACCCATAATCTTCCAAATACTAACAAAGTGCTGTCAACGGATAAATAAAGAAATGATTGAGCATGATTTTAGTTTGACATCTGTTTCTCCTTTTGCAGTTAATCGATTTTATAGTCGTGTTTTAAACTTCAACCCTTTGACCCTGTAGGGTAGAGTTCTTCAAATCCGGGCGTCGGGGTCCAGAGTGCTGCTGGTTTTCTCTCCTACCAGGAAGTTAATTGAATTCACCTGGTATCCCAGGTCTTAATCAATCCCTGATTAGACAGCTACCCTTCAGTGTAGGGTAATGGTCCCCAAATCCGGTCCTCGGGGGGCCGGAGTACTGCTGGTTTTCTGTTCTGCCAGGTAGTTTCCATTCTAGCTGTCTAATCAGTCCAGGTGAATGCAATTTACTACCTGGTAGGGTAGAAAACCAGCAGTACTACGGCCCCCGAAGACCGGATTTGGGCACCACTGGTGTAGGGGATATCTAAATCTATCTAACACTGCGACACCCTCAGTGGTCTATTCATAGCTTGTACTCTCAAAATATGGGTCTGACTCACACTCAAGACATTCGCCTCTAGACAACCCTCTCCTATTTACTGTTACCGTCTAACAAAGTAGAATTGCCATCAAGACATCCCACGGCCAATTCATGTATCCACACACACACACACACACACACACACACACCCGTCTTGTCCTGAGTGCTGCTGAAGAACTGAAGTTGTCTGTATCCATGGATCTCAAAGAAAACACTTTGAATTATTACATTACTTGCCAGGTTACTGACAAGCAACTGGCACTAAGTTACCTTTCACTTGTTTGAAAGTGATGTGCTCTCATCTCCCCCACTAGCTATCCCACAGGTTCCAGGAATCAGGGTGGGGAAGCACAGTTGCATCTGTTCCAATTGGCAATAATCTTTTTTTTCACACCTATTTGGAAGCAAAAACATTTCATTGGTAAGGTCAAAATAGCAAAATAGTGATTCATATATGCACTCAAGCTTTACCTAGTGTTAAGAATGGCCACACACTTTACAGTAAAAACAAGTCGGATGACTGCAACGCGTCCCGATGAGCATCCTGGTCTTCTCCCTGCTCTATCTGGAACAGTTAAAATACTGTTAAAATATGTGGTTTCACGCAGAAACCACATACAAGATGAAAACAAGTTTCCACCTATGCAGGATGTAAATATGAAATTAGTCAAATTAGTATCTTAAAGTAAACCAACCCACCGCCTCATTCCTCTTTATCTCTCTTCCTCTGTCCAGGTGTACCCAGATGGCATCCGCCACATCCGAGCGGATAAGCGTGTGAATGAGTGGAAGACTCCTGGCAAAAAGACCATCGTTCGGTGTGCCGTTAACCAGCGGCAGGTGGTCATCGCCCTCACTGGAGGGGAGCTGGTCTACTTTGAGATGGACCCGGTAAGAAAGAAAGTAGACAAGCAGAGAAGAGAGCGTGTGTCTGCCTTTAGGATCGCTTTGGAGAGACAGGCTAATTAAGTTTGAACAAATAGAAACTAGTTTAAATTTACCCAGGAAGGTGGTAAAGATAGTACAGCTCAACTGAGGACAGTGCTGCCCCTCATCACCCTGCACTTTATTCACTCTCATTCCCTTTCACATTCATTCATCACCAATCTTTAACTCTGTATATATGTGTCATCTATTCATTCACAAGCTGCTCTTCCCAGTCTTATTAGTTGTTTATATGTAAAGATGACATCCATCCACTGTACATCCTGGTTCTACGTCATGTTTATTGTAGTATTTAGGGCTTTCGCGGTTTTTGTGATACTGTTAAGCTGCTGCAACCCCAGAATTTCCCCCCGGGGGATCAATAAAGTATCTATCTAGACAAACAAAGAGACAGGGGAAAGAAAGAGAAAAAGCAGGCGGTGAGCAATACAGGCAGACATGCATGTTAAGAGATACACAAGCTGACAGACAACCTTAGCAGCCACCCAATCAGTCATTATACTTGTGTAAGGTGTATTTATCTTCAATTGAAGCACTCCACACTGTAGTCAGAAGCTGAAAGCCTGATGGGAACCAGAACCATTGTAAATCACGTGCTCAACAGATGTCATGGTATGGGAAGACGCTGTTGCATTGACACTCAAATAACAGGCTGGCGAACAGACGACACCCTAATGACAGGTAGATTTACTCGGTGGTGGTTTTCACCCAATGCTCCTAAAGCACATCAATCAAATTATGAAATTTAGCGATGTTGGCTCATGATTGCATACATTCTCTGTGTAAATGCTTTCTTTTCCTTTTCCATCACTTTTTTTATGTCTTATTTTGCTGTATGCTGCTATATGGCTTTTTGTGGTACCAAATAATTGATACCTTGGTGTACCTTGGGCACGCCAAACTTTGGTAATTACAAACTAGCTATTGATGAATGGAAAAGGCTCCACAGCGTTGGTTCTGACTTGTTTTAGTGAAACCAGTTAAACATAATGAAGCCTTCACAAGACCAGGGTTGTCCATGTGTCTGGAATGCTTTGGCAGCACCGGTTTTGTAAGGTGATATTGTTTTTGAGATAATGCTCTGGGTTAGAAAGCCTGCTATACGCCATACAAACTAGTGCCTACTAGTGTGACAGTGTCATAATGTGTACGTTGCCCCAGTTGCATCATGGCTGAAGAGGAGTTAGAATAACAGTTAACATGTGTGTATATATACTTGAACAATGTCTTCGATGCCTGAGCTGTCATTTTCCAGTATTGATAGTTATGCTCAGCTTGCTATACAGAGCACAGGCCAACAAGTCCCACATGTGTTCTCTCTACAAGTAAGTGGTTAACACACAGGCCTGCGTAGCATGTTTCTGTGGTGATACAAAAATTACCATCTGCTGTGTATTTCTGTGAAATATAATCCATTAGCTCTGCTACGCATCTGTTCCACTTCTGTTGTGAACAAGACTTATCCTAGAAGAATTAGGTCCCTCACTACTGTGTCATTCAGTGAGCAGTTTGAAGGTTTATGATTGCGGTGTGTGTGTTTGTGTAGCCTTGGTGAAAACTCTCCTGTCCACTTTGCTTTGTGTCACTTTCCTTCCTCTCCTCCTCTGTCTTCTGCTCTTGTGCTCTCCAACCTCTCGTCTTCCTCCAGCCTTGATTTTCTTTGATTTTCTCATCTACACCTTCTCTCTCAGCTCTCGAGCCATCAACTCATTCCTCACCTCTCTCCACCCTATCCCGCCCTCCTCCCTCTTTCTCCAATCATCTCCCTCTTCATGCCCCTCCCGTCCTATCACCCCTCTGATCTCTCCTCTCTCTCTCTCCATCTCTCCTTGTGACTTGCTTTAACTTTGTGCATTCTTGTTGCAACACTTTAATGCCACCAGCACATTCAGTTCAGTTGAGACCATCCTCCGGTGTTGACTTGACCGGCAGTGTACCGATACAATTTCCTCTCTGCTCGTCCCCCTATCAGGTCAGACCAGCTGAAAAAGAATACAGAGAGGGAGGACGTGACAGAAAACCTGCATAATGATGTTGTTGCTTTCTTCCTCCTCCCTCCTCTTCCTCTCTCCAGTCAGGCCAGCTGAATGAGTATACAGAGCGGAAGGAGATGTCTGCAGATGTGGTGTGTATGAGCCTGGCCAATGTCCCGCCCGGTGAGCAACGCTCGCGCTTCCTGGCTGTGGGACTGGTCGACAACACTGTCCGCATTATCTCCCTGGACCCCTCGGTATGTGTCTGCTTGTGCACGCACACACACACACACACACACACACACACACACACACACACACACACACACACACACAGGTGTTGCCATGTCCTGCGTGGCATTTTTGTCAATGGCTTGCAGCAACCTTTGATGACATCTGAGATCATCTTTCCTCTTACCACCACATCCTGGCAGATTCTTAGCAATTCCATGAGCAGCAAAGTTAAACTTAATATTGCACACTGTGGAAACAGAAATACCACGCTCTTTTTTTTTTTTTTTTTTTTTTTAATTATATTGTTTCATCTCATGTGAAGACAAAGTTGTTTCAATTTCCAATTATTTTAGAAGATATTGTACATTATCTTCATAAAAATATCTTCGCACATGCACCTTGACCAAACTGCAGATTGCACAAATGTAAATTGCACTTATTTATTATTCCTTGCACTATTTTTTCTTTGTATATTTTTTTTATACAGCCTTAAATTTGCTTATTGTATAATGATGTGTGTCTTGTACTGCTGCAAACTGCAATTTCCCCTCGGGGACAATAAAGAGATATCTAATCTATTCTGATCTAAAATACATGATACAAAACGATCATTTCACCACTTGGAAATTTTTTGTAACGTTTATTGGCCAGTTACGATCAGTGCACCCCTAGTTTGTCTGTGTCCCTTTTCAGGACTGCCACCAACCTCTGAGAGAGGGACAGACCAACCACAAGTGTGTGTAGGCTGTTTTGTGACACTTGTATGTTGAAATTGTCCTAACCATTTGCGTCTTACTCCGTGTTCAGGACTGCCTGCAGCCGTTGAGTATGCAGGCCCTGCCAGCCCAGCCAGAGTCTCTGTGTATTGTAGAGATGGGAGGAGTCGAGAAACAGGACGAGCTGGGCGAGAAGGGAACTATTGGCTTCCTCTACCTCAACATAGGACTGCAGGTATATATATATACTTTGCATTCCTTCATCCAATTCCAAGCTTAATTCTCCCTAAAGGGGGCGTTTTGTTTGCAGCCCAGAGGTTTGAAACAATAGCAATGACCACATCAAACACACCTCATAAAACAAAAGAACCGGTAACGCAGGCTCATGTCCATATATTAGTATTGGCTCATATTGATCTTTACTTGTAGATTGTGAAGTCCAGGAAAAAAGTATGAATAATACCTGTGTGTCATCCCCTCCCTCAGAATGGTGTGCTGCTGAGGACCGTTCTGGACCCGGTGACCGGTGACTTGTCAGACACAAGGACACGCTACCTGGGTTCGCGACCCGTCAAGCTCTTCAGAGTCAGGATGCAGGGACAGGAAGCTGTATGTCAACTTAATATTATTGGGTCTGGGTGTATGTGTATAAATTGTTCGCCTGAACCACCAGGACACTCATACAGATTATGTATTATATAGGTAGAGGTCTACAGTCGTAAATAATTTTGTTTTGCAGTGGTTCACATTTCAATGAGCACCACATTCATTGCTAGGTGTGAAGCAAGCTTAAAAACACTGATGCCACCAAATTTTCTGCCTTTGCCGCCAACTCTAAATGTTGAATGAGTGCTACAAATGGAAAAGGTCTTTGGCGCCCTGCAGTGATATAGTGAAGAGGAGGAATATAATGAAAATGAAATGTATGACTTAGTAGGTGTAGGTGAAAAGTAGGGGATCATAAACCAATCTCACCAATCTTGTGTCAGTTGTGTGCAACTAAACTTAGCAAATGGAAACTTAAAAACTACACAAACGAAATCTATACTTGGATAGGTGTTATCCATTTCTGACAAAACAGCTCCTTGCTAGAAGGTCAGTGGGGTTTTTTTTTTTTTTTTGCGTTAAAAAGGTCAAGAAGTTCTCCCTGGTGCTAGCCACGCATTTTTTCCATCATTATTTTGCTTTTATTTTACGATGGCACTGGCTGTCTCCTCCCTGTTCAATCTAATTATTCTTGTCTTTCCTAATAGAGTATTGTCGCTGTCTCTCTCACTGTCAGGTGCTGGCCATGTCCAGTCGTTCCTGGCTCAGCTACTCGTACCAGTCTCGTTTCCATCTGACCCCTCTGTCCTATGAGACTCTGGAGTACGCGTCTGGCTTCGCCTCTGAGCAATGCCCGGAAGGCATAGTGGCCATTTCCACCAACACACTGAGGTATGGACACACACTGGTACCGTCTGATACCTCTACCTGATGGCAAGGGTCTTACACAAGCCTGGAATGTCTGGAGAAATTTGGCAACTTATTTTGATAATTTTCAGGTCTTGGGAACTGGACAAATAAAGTAAATAAATAAATGGAAAGTATGGAAATATGTTGCCGTTCAATCCTGATGCACATATAGTGTAGTTGCAGCAACTGTCATCTCATATCTTGTGATATTGACCTGTCTCCCGCTCTCTCTTGCAGGATCTTGGCATTGGAGAAGTTAGGTGCAGTTTTCAACCAGGTGGCCTTCCCTCTGCAATACACGCCCAGGAAGTTTGTAATCCACCCAGAGACCAACAACCTTATCTTGATAGAGACCGACCACAACGCCTACACCGAGGCAACCAAAGCTCAGAGAAAGCAGCAAATGGCTGAGGTATGCACAACAAGGTGCCTGAATAGAAGGTTATTAATCAAGGGTGACCACCTAAGGAGAAACTTTGTTTGGATGTTGGAGGAAAGGGGTTTGGTGCCTGCGCCTATTAAAGTGACACGTATCTAAACATGGCCTTACATCTAGTCCAGATGTTAATCCGTAACATCTGTAGTTCACATCAGGATAGTTTGTCTTGACAGTGCAGGTGTGCTGTTTCAGCACCCTCCTAGTTGGCTGAGGCTTTTGGAGCATGATGCATTGTACAGTCAGTAGGTGGGTGGGGCACCATCTGATGGTGCATGTTGCCAAGATGTACCATTTTGGACCTCAGGGGATGAGGCGGAGGCTGAAGTGAGTCTCCTCCTTTGCCCTCTTTTTGTATTGTGTTTCTGTGTTGTTGGACCAGTCCAGTTTGATGCAACCCCCCCCCCCCCCCCGCCCCCCAGGTACTTGTTGGGCTGCACCATGTCCACCTCCTCACCCTGGGTGGTGCCTGGGGTGTCTGGGGCTCCACCAAAAATCCACTACCAGCTGGCCTGGGGTTCCTGGGTCAAACTAGTTCAACTAGTTCAACTAGTTCAACTAGTTCAACTAGTTTGCCCTGTCCCTGTTGCTCTCCACTTGGCCTGGCTGCCTAGAGTCAGTGATTTTTCTCATGTCACGCTACACCCCCCTCACACTGATTTGTTGCATTTTGTTTTTAATTCCCTCCTGGTTCTTCCCCTCTTCAGCACCCTCTGGACAGACTTAAGCTCCCCTGTGGCCCCAGCCCTCAAGGCCCTCTTCTTAATTTTGTTGAGGGCTTGTTATTGGGATTGTTATTTGTATTGGGATTGTTTATCAAGAGTTTGTGGTTGGGAAAGGAGTGAATGGTTTTCTTTGGAATTCTAGCAATCACACAGATATACATAATCTGTAATATACATCTGCTGGAGTCCTTTGATGTCCTCACCATTTGCCCCACATAGCAGGTTTGAGTCCATTCACTCAAAACAGAGTGTCCTGAGAACACACTTTATTGTGGTGGCAATGGGCTTGGTTCAATACAGGTATTCCTTTATTTCACCTGCTTCAACCGGTCTGTGCCTGTTAACCCCTGTAGGAGATGGTGGAGGCTGCAGGAGAAGATGAAAGGGAGCTGGCTGCTGAGATGGCCGCTGCTTTCCTCAACGAGAATTTGCCCGAAGCCATTTTTGGAGCACCCAAAGCCGGAGCTGGGCAGTGGGCCTCGCTGGTACGACTGGTCAACCCCATACAGGGTGCAACGCTGGACCAAGTGCAGCTGGAACAGAATGAAGCTGCATTCAGGTGAGCTGGCCGACTTTGCATAAGCAACATTTCTGAACTCGGTTCACCTGAAAAAGTATTTATGTTCAGGTGAGGGATGGATGAAGGGATAAATAGATAGAAGGAAGGAATGGGATGTGAATCAATCCCAAAGGAGGGAAAGGATTTAGGGATCAACTCTAAACCTGGCAGAAGTAGAACAGAACTGTTATTTATGAATATGAAGGATGGTGGGAGGGAGGGAAGCACAGAGTTGGGATGGTGTCAACCCTGGAACTGATAATATTGAACCAAACATGCTGGTGCTGCTGAATACTGGTCTCAAGCAGCCTATGAGATTTTTACCTTTTAGTAAATCATGTGCTGCATATTATTTAGTGTTTGCAGTTTAAATTTATTTTGGCACACAAAATAGCCCAAGTGACACCCATAGCTCCTATGCCCCTCTGCATTTGTAACTTTCTGTGTCTCATCTTACTCCTCAGTGTGGCAGTGTGTCGTTTCACCAGCGCAGGAGATGACTGGTTTGTGCTTGTGGGCGTGGCCAGAGACATGATTCTCAACCCTAGATCGGTGGGCGGCGGCTTCATTTACACCTATCGCCTTGCAGTCGGTGGGGACAAGCTGGAGTTCATGCATAAGGTGGGTTTTGCTTTACACTATGGTTGTTGTGAATTTTAATTGTGTGGGGCTGGAAACTAAATCTGGGACCACTGGTGTCACAATAAATAATTGCCCTAGAAATTGCAATTTATATCGGTATCAAGAAAATCCTGTTGATGAACGAAAGTTTAGCCCGCTGAAGCACAGAGAGGGCATCCTTAGGCAAATGAAATCTTGTGTGACGTGACAAAACGGACACAAATGCCCCTTTGCACCAAACACTGCTCCCTGGGCAATTCCCCAGATGTTGCTCTCATGCAGGGCAGAAGCCATAGGGGTGAATCAGCACCACATGCATCTGTTACCTGACGTGGACTGACGTGGGTTAGTCATGAGTGTCACAGAGCACTATGGGTGTCAACCCCCACTCTTCACATTAGAGGAATTTCCCAACCACTCTGAGATTTTAGATGATTCACTCTGGTCTATATGGTCTATACACACAAACAAGTTGACAGACTCTGGTGTGGACACGCACACACTATGATACAGTGACACATTGATGACCCCAGTCAGGCCAATAATGACCCACAGACGCTTTCTCATGGGTGCACAGACATACATACACACAACATGGAGGACGTTTCCCACGTGACTGAGTCCAGAACACGAGGCTAAGCCTTCTGTGTTTTCTCTGTGTCTGTCACTGTATGTTTCTTTCATTGGCTAGCTGTTTTGTTGCACTGTAACATAGACCTTATTACGTCACTATATTTAATATCACTATTTTAGGAGCCATTTATGCAGGTAATTCAAAAGATTTCACAAACCTTTTCTCATAACCATCTTCAACACCAACAGTAGACATCAGGTTTGGGTGTCAGTCCCTAAGGATGAAAGGGTTTCTTCCTAGATTCACCATTTTGCACCAACATTCAACAATCTAATCTATTGGAATCTATTGAGAGCTGCAAAACGGTTTCTCTCTTTCTGTTACTATTGCTATGTTGCTCCAGCTACCAAAACCCAGTTGAATGCAACAAGTCGAGGCAAGTTGTCTGGGGGATGCTGAAAGTCATTCTGGGAAACGTAACAAATCACTAACTAAAGTAGAACAGGCAGGTAGAGGAAAAGCTCCTGCTGTACAACCCCAGGACATTGATAATAAAATGTATATGCCCAGTGGTGAGTAGCCTGCATGTTGCTAGAAGCAGACAGTTACTGAACTGTAGCAGAAAACCCGGTGTAGTTGGCAGTATTGGTCATCAGTTGAATGTCTTATCCCGTCCTTTTCAGTCATCCTGAAGTCATGAGGTCCAGGTCTCATGACTCACAACATCCAAATCTTTACTGAAGTCTCAAGACCAAAGAAACTGCTACCTGACCTCAAAGACTTTGTATTTGGTTTTAATTTGCTTCATTTAGTTTTACGCTCTGGTGTCACTAAAAGTCACTGCTATTTCGGATCCTTTTCTAGGAAACATGCCTGAATACATCTGTGTCCGAATTGCATTATCTTTGATTATGGGAATTAAGTTTATTAACATGGCTTCCTATCACAAGATTTGCCCAACTTGTTTATGATGTAAAGCTTTGATAATTTGATCATGTACATGTGTGAGGAATTTGACAGTGTGTCAGTGTTATTCATGTTACATTCGCTTCCCACATAAGATACAGCAGTGGGTTTTGGAGGCGTTTTCAGTGTGTCAGCCCTGGCATAAATACCAACTTTGTGAAGCTCACAACATAAATAGATTTTGTTGAGACTATCACAGAGGTGTTGATTCATATATGCATTTCTTTTTTGGAGCATTTTTGCCTTTATTAGATAGTGAAAGTAGAGAGAGACAGGAAGGGTTGGGAGAGTGAGACAGGGACGACATGCAGCAAAGGACCCAAGCTGGAACCCAGGAGGGTTGCGGTTACATGGCGCCTTGGATCGCTGACCCAGCAGGATGCCCAATGTGGTCATTTTTGAGGCTGTAGTTTTGTGCTTAGCAGCTTTTTTTTGTTAAAGGAAAAATCCTCTCACACTGTCATCGATCTGTGATGCTCAGTGTATTTATTAATGTTTTGCAATTCACTACTTTATTGTGCCCACCTGCCTTGTCTACTTCTATTTAAGTTAGTGATTTCCCAGAATGACTTTCAACTACACCGCAGAGAATGGACAGGAACTTGTTGCATTCATCTGTGGCCGATACGTGTAGGTGGTGAGAGTTAAAATGAAGTAAAAGGTTTTCCAGTCAAGGAAGGTATATATATATATAAAAAACATTTCCGGCTGCAAAGAAATGTTTCCTCTTTACATTCTCACACCACGTACAGCATCACAGCTGAGTGGTAGCTAGTCAGCTATTGGTGTCCTCTTCAAATTTTGACCAAGCCTTTATGGTCTATTGAGGCCATCTTCCTGCTTGTCTGAACTGTATTCCAGGTTGTGGTCTATGATGGCTGTGGAGGTGAAGGATTAAGAGTTAATTCATATTGAAAAAAGTGGTTAATCTTAGACTAAACAATATGTAACTGCAAGCAGTTATGTCATTTTTATGGTGTCTGTGCACAAGCTTTTGTAACACTGTCCTTCATCCCAACAACCCGTAATCCTGTTTGTGCCTGGACACCTAACACCTCACATCTCCGCATGTCCATGCATTTAATGCATTTATCCATTTGGAGAAAGGTCCATTCTTTCCTCGAACCACAACCACTAACCCAGATACAAGTGTAGAAACTTGCATATTCACCCCACAAAGAAAAAAACATGAATATTTTAGAGAGAGTGAATAATTGTATTCTGTCTCTGCCGACCAACTTTGCTGGGAACTTTGGATCTCGGCTGAAGACAATGTTTCAGCCCCATTCTGGCTCTAATGAAAAGTATTATTTACTTTCCCTTGGCACCAGTGCAAATCATTTACATTTGAAAGTGTTATTGTGAACAATATGACACAATTTTGTAGATTTTGAGTGGCTCAAACTAAGTGATTCTAGTGTTTAGGCCATATGTGTCCCAAAATGATCTGTTATCTATCTTATCCACTCATCATTTAAGGTGAGGAAAAAAATCCATAGAATTTCCACAGAATTCCACGTCTGTGAAGATTACTCAAACCAATAATGCAGAAATGCCCCAAAAAAAATAGTAGTGTACAGTGGGGAGAGAGAAAGAGAGGTGGCATATGACCAAGGACCTAGGCTGGATTCAACACCAGGACTCTGCAGGTTCCTGGTGTGCTCCTTAGCCAACTGAACCACCAAGATATATAGATATATGCATTTCGTCAGAGTGCAGTGTTGCCTCCATTGCAGCAGCTCTGAGCTTTTAGCAGGTCAGCACACCAGTCACTTGCATTTGCTCTTCAGCAGTGATGGTGGGTACCGTCTATGTAATACCTATTCCCAGCTGGAATAAGTCATCCTGTCATCCTTTTGCAGGCACCATATTGTCAAAATATTGTCTGGGGGGTGGAGTTCTGCACGAGGCTGCCTGAGATATTCTGATTGGTTGTGGCTAATTGATTCTTTGTTTTGATTGGCAGACTCCCGTAGAGGATGTGCCATTGGCCATTGCTCCATTCCAGGGACGCATCCTGGTGGGTGTTGGTAAACTACTGAGAATTTATGACCTGGGCAAAAAGAAACTGCTACGCAAGTGTGAGAACAAGGTAAGGGAAATACACACATGCACATACTTACTTTGGTCTTGTTTATTCTGGGAGGTTTCAGTGTGAACCTGTTTGCAAGTCACATTGTGCACAGCGACTCCTCACTTTGCTAGTCTGTCTGAACCCGGCAGGGATGAGCCTGCATCAAATTGTCATCGGCAAAAATACTCCAGTAAATGGTCTTATCACAGTATCAAAATACTATTGTCACTAAAAATACTGTAACTGAATTTATTGAAATTGTTTTAAAAATTACTGTTTTTTTTGTTTTTCATAATGCCTTTCACTCAAAAATACACATAATACAGCTTTACACTGTGTGCCAGGGTCTCTGAGGTTGTGACATAATGAAGTGAGGCTCAGGTAAGGGAGGACGGTCAGTTGTTCACGGCACAGTAGCAATTCCTTGCAGTTGAAGCACCTAGCGGCAGAGCAATAAGAAAGAGGACAAACAAGACTCTTTATGGAGTGTAGCCACACTTTCAGTCTCTTCAGTCCTTCTAACATTTGCTGTACTCACTGTGTTGCTGTACTCTTAGGCTCCCATCCTGCACAACACTGAAGTGAACGCACACTGCTATCTGTGCCTCGCTACGCCTCAGTCGCTCACACAGCAGATATGGGAAGAATAAATAGTGATAGTGAATCAACAATTGTGTTTTTAGTTCTACCTAAAAAGGGCAGAAATTGGGACTCGATAAGACATTTATGTTTGAATCCAGTCAGTTTGGGAAACATTTCTCACTGGAGCTGGGTCTCCTGTAGTGAAATGTGTCTGCACACCATACTTCACTTCTCTCTCGATTTCTCTCTAGCACGTTCCCAACCTGGTGACCGGCATCCATACCATCGGCCAGCGTGTGATCGTGACAGACGTTCAGGAGAGCCTGTTCTGGGTTCGGTACCGGCGAAACGAAAACCAGCTGATCATCTTCGCAGACGACACGTACCCCCGCTGGGTGACCACGGCGTGCCTGCTGGACTACGACACCATGGCCTCCGCTGACAAGTTTGGCAACATCAGTATCGTAAGTAGGAGGAGGGGAGAGCGCTCTGCTGTGCTCTGTTTGTTTGTTTTGGCTAGGTAGATACATTCTACTGCTCTTACTTTTTTTTTGGCAGCCCACCTATGATTTATTTCTGACCAACTAAATGTGTGTACATATTTGATTTCCCCAGGTGCGTCTTCCCCCCAACACCAGCGATGATGTGGATGAGGACCCCACAGGGAATAAAGCATTATGGGACAGAGGCCTGCTCAATGGAGCCTCACAGAAGGTAAAACCTCTTACTTTTCATTTATCAATACATTCTTCCCTCCTGCAGGCTCTTCTTTCTCTTTCTCTGGGAGCCGGGCTGCAACACTAAACTCATTACCGCCATACAGTGTTAATAGTTGTCTTGCCGCCGCAGGATTTCCACCATAACATCTGTCCATTGTATTGTCAAACGTCCTAAAAACACAACCTTCTTGTTGTCTGCCACACTCCTTTCGTCTCTGGTGCACTAATCTGCCTCCACCACCCTAACCTCCAACCACCAACACACTCACACACAAAGTACACTTAGGATTGTGCCCACACAAAACCCATACACATGCGCGCACACACATGAACTACACGGACAGACACACACACACACACACACTGGAAAAACACATGCTATAAACACACACACACCCCATATATAAATCCTGGTCAAAAACTGTTTAGGTAGCAGATAGAAAGGGAAAGTCCCTCCAATTTAGACATTATCCTTTGTTTCCAATTTTCATTGTGAAAGAGTGTTTGTCAGCTATTTCTACCATGCCTGTTTTTCCACATGGGTGTTTGGACGTCTGGATCCAGAATATCTCTTCTGTGTGGGGGGTGGGGGGCCTGGATGAACTTAATTATCCATACATGGTCAATGCTGTCTTACATTAAATTAGATGCATTCCTTTTTTATTTCATTAATTTACCCCTAATGATCAAGGTCAAGGAAACCTAGTCGTCTGACCAGCTAAATGAAAGGATTGACTGTCTTAACCCTAAATGTCAACCAGAAGAGTGTGAGAGTGTGTGTGTGTGTGTGGGGGGGCGGGGGGGCTCTCTGTCTTCTTATATAAGTATTCCTGATCAAATGGATTTTCTCAACCTTGTTACTGTAAGCTGAGGACTGGAAAAAGATTTTTCCCTCTCAAATGGTGCATGAACCGACTCTCAGCAATCAAGTGAGAATAGGTTGGTTATCAATAATAAACTTCATTCAGTGTTGTTCATTTTTCTTGATGTCTGACAACAATCAACAAAGTTTGCAGCTAAAATTGTGCAGAAACTGGCACATGAATAGGGAGCTTTCTGAATACTTGTGGTGTATTTGACTTAACAGTCAGTAAGTCACGGTTATTTCATCATATCAGTGTAGTAAGAAGTGAGATTCTGTCTCAATCTGTCTTTCTGTAAGTAGGATGTTTTGTTGAAGAAACAAACCATCACCTGATTGCGACTTGGCTTAGGCCTCGTGTGTCTGCTTTACTGAACGCTAAACATCTCACCCTACCCTGCGTGCGCGTGTGTGTTGCGTTCGGCGGCCACTCCCCCCTCTTGCATGTGTTGTGTTGTGTGTGTGTTGGTGCATGTGTGCACCACGGAATGCAAATAAACTAATCTTGTTGCTCTCAGGCTGAAATGATCATGAATATCACGCATGAGGAACGGTTTTGTCCTTCCAGAAAACACAAACTGACCTTGTTCCCTCACCCCTTTCCTCTGTCTCCAGGCCGAGGTGATAGTCAACTACCACGTAGGAGAGACGGTGTTATCCCTTCAGAAAACTACTCTCATCCCCGGAGGCTCAGAGTCCCTGGTCTATACCACGCTGTCTGGAGGCATAGGCATACTGGTCCCATTCACTTCACATGAGGTAACACACACATACACACCCCCTACATGCATACATGTCTACACACGATGCTGTCCAATGGCCTAGCTACAGGGGCCTCGACTCAAGATAAAAACACAAGATATACACTCGCTGAAGCGCTCTTCCTTTTTCTGACGTTTTTGATGTCTCCCTCCTCCCCCCTCCCTCTCTCTCTCTCTCTCTCTCTAGGACCATGACTTCTTCCAGCATTTAGAGATGCATATGCGATCAGAGTTCCCTCCTCTGTGTGGCAGAGACCATCTGAGCTTCAGATCCTATTACTTCCCTGTCAAGGTTGGTGGGCGTGAAAAATGTGTTCATAGTAGCAGTCTGTCTCTTTATCTCGGTCCAGAATGTAATGGATGGGGAAAGAATGTTCCTTGTACTTTATTACATTACATTACAGTCATTTAGCAGACGCTTTTATCCAAAGCGACTTACAATAAGTGCATTCAACAAAGGTAGGTAAGAAAACTACTAGTCACCAGAAATCATAAGTGCATTTCCTTCCTAAACAAGCAACTAAGAGCATAACTAGTGTTAATGTAAGAGTGCAATAAGTTAGCAACCTACAAGTCGGAGCATCGATAAGCTTTTCTACTGTACAATGTGTCTATTCTGTACGATGTGTCTATTCTGTCTGTTCTCTTTATCCACTGGAAACTGGAACCCCTGAGCACTTTTCGCACTCTGTACTTTTCATGTTTGTCTGTATTTTATGTGTTATTTTATGTGTTGTTTAAGTCTGTGATTCTCCCTGCAAACAAATTTACCTACGGGTACCAATAAAGTAACTTGAACTTGAACTTGAACTACTTATCTTAACAAATGAGACAAATAGAGAATCGAATAAAACAAGAGCTAAGACAGATAAGTGAACCCAATAAACAAGAGCTAAGACAAATAAGTGTAAACAAGAGCTCAGGCACTTCTCTCTTGTACTTCTCTCTTCTTTCTCAAGGGGAATAGATGTGAACGGGTCAGCAGTATGGACCGTTACAAACCAACATGTCCTAAGTCTCTTCTCTCCTCTTCAGAATGTGATCGATGGAGATCTGTGTGAGCAGTTCAACAGTATGGACCCTCACAAGCAGAAGAGCGTGGCGGAAGAGCTGGACAGAACGCCACCCGAGGTCTCGAAAAAACTGGAGGACATCCGCACTCGCTACGCCTTCTAAACACACACACACACACACACACCTTCACACAGCACGGATGGACACACTCTCAAGACCATTACACACATAATCTGCAGTGCTATGCCTTCTGAGGAGACAAATCGATGGACACGCATTGAATTTTCATACACTTCTATGCGCGCACACACACACTATTACATGCAAACATAAAGCAGAAACTGATGCAATAGCTCTTAGATTGCTAGATGCTCAGGCACTCAAAATGCATCCATCCCAAATTCACACAAGTATTCTTCTTCATCTCAAATACCTAGTCACTGTGTGGCCGTGTGAACATCATTCACACCTCCCTCGGTGAGGTCGTCATCCCCACCTTTACATACATTAGCATCATTTACGGACAGTTCTGTGAACATTGATCACACCTCCGCCATGCGCTTACCGTTAGGACACGCGCTTTTGAGAACCCACAACCGATAGTCAAGAAGCATGGTTTCCTGTCTAATTTTCTGCTGACTCTCAGTGGTTTAAGCTCACAGGAAGTCCTGTCTTTTTTTTAACTATTGACTGTCTAGAGCGTGTTGTGTGATCCTCTGATCTGAGATAGTTGATCAATCTTTTTTTATTCAGTTGCGGGTAAACCATACAGGACACTAGTTCTAAATTTCCATTCTTTGGAATCACGTTGATGTGAATTCCCCTCATCTTCTCTAGCTATTAGAGAAAAATGTGAGCTAAAAACAACTTTTTACCAGTTTGTCCCTGGACAAATCAACTACTGGAAAGGTTGTAAAAATAAAGAGCCATTATATTGTGATGTCAGGTTTTTTTTTTAGTTCGTGCCATCTAGAAAAGTATAGGAATTCCCATAATGTTAGGCGTTGTGTAGTGACACGAGGGAGATGCCTGTACGCCTGAAAACCTGAACATTTCCCGGCTCTGACACTTATTTAACAAAACAGATTTTTCACTTTGTGTTTTCTGTAACTTTGGTCCCACCAAAATGAAATTGACGTAAGTTTTGCTTTGAATGGTTGTGATTGTTTTAAAATAAGTGTTTTTGTTAGATGAATGTTATGACTCATATACAGTCGTCCCAGATTGCATTCTTTAAAATGTCTTAGCCCCGCTGCCCGGCTGAGTAAGTTCACTACCGTATCGGCACCCAGGCTCGTGGAAATGTATCGCTACTGTTGTAGGTCCCACCACAGTGTGAGGAGCGTTGCCGTACACTGGCATTAGAGGATCGGCATGCCGAGACTAAATAAGCGGGTGGAAGAATACTGAAGGTTTGCAGTCACTGGGTGTTTTCAGTCCTGTAAATTCCCAACCTCAGCCGCAAGCACAGACATAGCATTCCACAGTAGTCATTGGATCTAGGGGTTTGTGGGATGGGGACAGTGGTCTGTTTTGTAAATAAAGTTGTTTTTTTACCTTATACTCCCATGTGTTTGTGTGTCATTGTGTTACTGTGTGCGGAGAGCCATCACCCCGACGAAGTAGCCGTGACCACATCGGTGTCAATCGTGAACACATTAATAGGTTCAGCCAGCTGAAATAACATTTTAATGAAGACCCGTTTGACCTGTTTGCTTCTATCTGGTTCACGTTCATAAAGTACAGGCCACGATTATTGGCATCCTTGCTCTTCATGCTGATGATGTCCAATATCCGCTGAAATAATTGGAGATTTCAGCAAAGCAATTGGTTCATTTATGCCAAGTGGGCACCTGCAACATGTCATAGGTGAGTTGAATTACACTGCAAATGAAAATCTATATCCTTAGTTTTTTTGTTTGTTTGATCATGTGCTGGTGTTTCAATTTCCATTTATTTCAGAAGGTATTGTATATTATCTGTATAAAATGCCAGTGTAGGAGCCATTTTTGTGATATTTGTAGTTTAAATATGTGGACTTTTATTTTGAAATGTCTAAATGTTTTGATTTGATTGAGTGCACCTGTATATGGCAGGCAGGTAATGTTGAGTTTCGAATGAGATGGTAGTGGGAAGCCTGTAGTTTTTGACCACACACACACACTTCCACACTCATCTGAATACTGGTTTGGAAACATTTTTCTTTTTGTTTGACAACTTGAATTTTGTGTTTAATAAATACCAAGCAAAAACGTCAACTTTGGATACATGGATCTTTGGAACGTGCGTCAAAACCAACTACTACCGTCTCAGTAGTGGCTTACTGGAACACAAGTAGAAAGCCCCTACACCAGGGTGCCAATAATCTTGGAACTGAAGGTTCAAGAGTCTCAAGTGGGATTACCAAAATTGCTGTCTATTACTTTAACTGCTAGACTTTGAGGGATAATGTTTTTAATATGAATTGGTGTTTGTAAAGCCGAGACATGCAGTCAGTCATGACTTCTTTCAGTCATTCTACTGGGTGGATTTTTGCTTTTTAAAGTCCTGATATTCAGTTTTCCTAATTTTTTAAAAATTAAGGAAATTGAATGAATTTGAAGACTAAGTCCTCATAGACAGAACAGTCAATACTGGACCCTGATTGGCCGACAACTGCAGCTCCTCTAATTCAAATGGGTTAGTCTTTATGTGTGTGTTGTGTGTTAGGTCAAATGCAGCAAACTGGCCTGATTGGACAGAATTCAGGAATTCTTGAATGAGGGGAGCCAATCAAGACCAAGTGCAGTTGTGACGTGTTTACTGCCATTCTCAGGACCTCCTATGGCTGCCAGAGGGTGTGTTACATCACCAACCCCTCTTAACACCTCCCAAAGATGGACTTGCATCCTCTTTTACCTTCATGTTAACTAGAGGATGACTTAAAACCTAGCACTGAGTGTCTCCAGGTGATTTGTCTCCCTGTACTGTTTCGTCTCTGCTAGCGACCTTGTTATGAAGACCAGAGGTAACCCTAAAGGGGCTTGTGTAACTTGTAGGTATAAAGATCCTGCAGAGAAATGCTTGAATGCTGTTGGAGCTGGATGCTGGTTTCTCTCCATGCTGCAACGTGATTCAATGATCACTCTGCTTAAACAACTTTCCGTGGCATTTGACTTCTTTGACAAATTTCCACGACACATTTCACCTGCTCCCGTACCGTACACGGCATCAGAGGTGCTTCAGGGTAAACGTGGGGATGCCGGCTCCTGTTGAAAGCTACAGTACCTTATGTGAAGTTGGCTGGTAATGGAGCCCTACTGCAATTATCTCAATCGGTCTCTTCCTACAGATGCACAATTGGATTAAGATCTGGCGACTGCAGTGAGTATCACCATTGAAGTCACCATTGTGTTCGTGTAAGTATTCTATCTGCCTCATGCTGTAGGACATTGTCCTGCCGGAAACCTCTCCTCAGATGAATCCGCCGCTGTGGTTCTCCACTAACCGTGTGTACTAAGTGGCAATGATGTTCATTGAATTACTGCAGAGCCTTTAACAAGAGGCACCCTGTGTGCACTTAAAGCACATCCTACACCACCATACCATCACCGGCTTGCAATGTTGATGCAGTGGCATGATATAGCTTCCATACTCCCAGTTCTGTCAAGGTATGATGATGTGGTCTTTCTTACAGCACCATGTCTCTTACCTTGCACATTTCAAGCCACCCTCCTTTGTCCTCTTTCATCAGTTAATTTGTTTTTTGGCCTACGGTCGTTATTTGGGTTATGGACCAGAAACAAGAAACTTGACTCTCTCGTCTTCACCGTTCGTCATCTCAAGGTTTTCTTCTGATTCTTTCAAATTCCACTGAAGTGGTTTGAAAAAAGGGGAAAACCAACAAGCGATCGCAGCTTTCACCTCAATCCACCTGTTCAGTCTGTTTCACGGAGAGAACAGACGGTGCTAAGGTGTACAATCAGCATTTAGGAAGACAAACCACCAAACCAGATGCAGTATTTTCAGTCTATTTGAGGACCATCTGATGTTTTATACAAGATTCATGACAAAAAGTGAATAAATAAATGTGTCACGCGAGTCATAAACGGTGGCCTGTGTCAGCGCGATGCTTCGAGGGCCACCTCCGCAGCCAGACACAGGAGGAATAACAGCCTGACAGCACTATGGTCGCTCTTTCCCTTGTAGCTGTAGTTTCTGACGAGTGACGGGGCCCGCGCCACTTGGTGCCGTGTTGACAGCAGCCCACTTACTTGGGTAAAGACAGAGTACGATGATTTGTCACACAGAAGAATAACAACACAGTTTGTTCTAGTTCCAGTTGCCTGTGGACATGTTGATGCTTTGCCTCGGTGGCAGAAAAGCAGACTTCTTGGCCAGGCCACTAAATTTGTCCGCTTAGAACAATTGTAGACTTTTTTAGACTGTAACCGCAGGTCATTTTGTTCATTTATATCAAGGGCGACTGAGCAGTTCTCTACAGTGACTTTTTTTTTTTTTTGCTCCAAAGAGGATTTGTGCTCCTAATTTAAAAACAAAATATAGATATCTATAGATTTATAGATATAGAAATATAGAGCACAGGAAAGAAAATGTAGCAGCCTGATCTGTGAAAATGTCATTTAACTTCCATTTAACCATTTAACTTCAAAATGGATTGATTTTGGAGGGTGTATATCCTTGTTTTGTCTGAATTATGCCCTAAAGTGTTAGCAGGAATGCCCCTCAAGTTTCCCTCTGGAACGACTGAAGTCATAAATTATTGCAACTCCTGCTAATTGGTATGTGTGTCTACCTTCCTGTCATCCTTGATGTGCTGGGATTTACTACTGAGCCTGTCCGAAAGGGGCTTGGGCTTCATTCACGTGTCAATTAACTGTGACGGGAGGCTAAAGCTACTGATCACCTTGGGGCAGGAAGTGTGTTGTTATTCCCGCCCTCCCAAAACTAACATTTTTATCTAAAGCTATGTCTTCACCTTTCAACAAATGAACTCTTTGTTTTCTTATCCATTTTCTTAACTGTCTGTGTTGCCCTGAAGGGACTGGATAAATGATAATCATCTGTGAGAGTGGACAGTCAGTATGGCATTCCATTGGCTTGTTGCACAAATGGTCCCGACCTCCCCCTCATCAGTCACATGACTTCAGCATTGAGCCACTTAAGAATGACTTAGTCCACGTGGACGTGGACTAAGGAATGAATGATGAAAGGAATGATAAATATGAAAAAGTAATTGCTTTAATTGGATGTAAACATTGACATCATTCATTTTGTCTGGATCTGAGAGATCGGTTCACACTGAAGGGAACATCAGAAGCAGATTCTTCTCACTTGTGCAAGAAAATAAAACATTTTATAAACTGTCCATTGTGTTTGATTTTTAGAGAGGAAGGATTTTGAATTTGAATTACTGTACAATTTGCAACACTATTAAACACTATATTGAATTCCCCATGAGAGGAATGGCACTGTAGTAAAAACAAACAGCCCACAGTGTGAGTTCCCGCCGGGCCGTGGAGCAGCGATGTGAGTGTGAGAGCTGCAGGGTCACATGAATCCCATGTCCTTGATGCCTGCCTGGGGGTCACCGATCAGTCAAGGGTCATTAGACGGCGGGCCCCAGGGGTCATTCATGACCACCCATTAATTTACACACGTTCAAAGCATTGACAAACGCACTGTGACTGGTTCTTGCCAAAGGTCAAATTTGACACCATGGTACCTGGTGTGTGGGACGCTATGTCTCCTGCCTGTCTGTCTGCCTCTATCTCCCTGTCTGCCTGTCTTGCTTGTGAGCACAATAAACTCAAGAACAATACATGATAGAAAAAGATTTTAGAGCATCTTGCTGCTAGAACGGCTAAATGCCTTCAGAGGCAGAGTTCACATCAAGTCAAGAAGTTTTCTGATCCATGCTGTCTTATGCTTCACTTCTGACCTCATGAGCCTGGCTGTTTGTTTTTAATATACCATGGTGATTATGGCGGGACGTCGGGCAGCTCAAGGGCCTCTTGTTTCTAATTGTGGCGGTTTGGGGTCCCTGTTTTAGTTTGACTTCGTTACGATCAAAGCCTCCATTCTAGTTTGTGTTTTTGGGTCTGTGGCTGAATTAATAGGTTTAATGTAATTTTTGGTGCGGCTCATGACCGCTGAGTGAATACAGGGGGAAATGTTGGCGCGCTACCATCACCCCCAGGTTAAATTGACGGGAATGACAGGAATTTCAAAGTCAAAGCGAACTTGTTCAATGTTTCAGCGGATGTTAACAACAGCAGCTCGGAATCAAGGTTCTCCTGTGGCTACTCATGCCGAGGTGGAGCTAAGGGGTACACAATCACAATCAATCAAATCTGTCCCCAATCACTGTAGATCATCTGTTAACCAAATCTCCTGTCTAGGTTTGACCTCTGTGACCTTTGACCTTACCCCTGCCCCCCCCCCCCCCCCTTCCCAGCTTATTCCCTTGCCAACAGGCCTTAACTTGTACCTTGTATGTTCTGTTCTCTTAACACCTGTCCAAGAGTTGCAAGTCATCCAAAGTTCAACATCCAACTCTTGCTAGGTTGGAGAGTGAGGGCCGTTGCGACAGCTGCCTCCAGTCATGCAGTATGGCTCCGGGGGAACCAAAACCAAAGCAGTTTTACATGGTTACCACGCTCACAACAGGACAATAACACAAAAGCATTCTTTCGATGTTCTTTATTTATTACTGGCGAAGCTGTTCTGGTGTTCTGGTCCAATATGTTGGGAGATTGAACAATTTAGCCTTCGCACTCACGGTCCTCTCTGGCTCCTCACCCCTCTGAGAGCTGCACATACTGATGGAGGCCAGATCATTAGGAACAGGAACTAAAAGGTAATTTAGCTTTCAACAACCAAGGGGTGGAGGGAATCATTTTGGAAGTGTGGAAGCACTTGATTTCATTTCAGTTTGCATCCTCCCAGCGGATGACTTAGTAATATTTTTCATCTGCGGTTTGTTAGCATTGCGACCTCAACTTTTTTTACACTGGACATGGAACGGATTGAATGACTGTGGATGAAATGGTTCCACGCTGGAAGTTCAAATCCCCGAATGAGATACCAGAGCACCGAGGCTCTGATCTGGGACGTCATCAAGAGACGAGCCCGTGATGCTGCATTGCCAAAACACTGTCCAGTCCCGGTCTTTCACGGTGGGAGAAACAGCTCTAGGATTTGTGTCTTGCTGACGTTGTTTTATTTTTCTTGGTACTGCTGTCTCTAGCTTCATGAGATCCTTAGTTATACTCTTAAATCAGGGCATGGTCATATTTTATGTCCACTAACTACAGTGGCTGAAGGAATCACTGTTTTACGTGTAATAACACTGTTTTAAATATAATAACAATAAAGTTGAATTGAGTTGAATTGAATTGTATCACCAGACAATTTAATGCCTGACAAAGTTAGAGAAAAGATTTAGCAGGCACAGGTGGTGGTTAGGGTTACTTTCAATCCATGGATCTGACTCGTATCTATCTGAACATGTCAGGCTTTTTTCACTTTCTAGAACTTTTTGCCTGGTCTCTATGACAAATCAGTTTCTGTCATTATGTGACAGGTATGTGGCTTCAAGCCAAAACACTCCATAGTTCATACTGAGAGCAAAAAGCAGTATTTAGGTTTCTTTTTTTTCCAAACCCACATGACACAGATAGAAAAACCAGATAGAAAACCTTTCGCCTGCAGTTCCCAGAATAGCAGCCTGCCCAGATTTATGCCAACTGATAGTGAAATGTGTTCACTGATTAATGGAATAAAGCTGATATTGAACTGGCGTGTCAGGGGAAGGAAACCACCCAAGGACATTAGGCTGACCTGAGACCAGTTTGCTTCTTGGTGCTTCAGTTCATATGTTCATGTAATCGGACCATAAAAGCGATGCTCAGAGTCTGACTTCACCCCGTTTCAACGGAAATGAAAAGATTAGATTTTGTGTCATGCAGGTAGTAAAATTGGATTTGGGCTCAGTGTTTAAATCTGGACACAAGTTTTCTACAGAACCTTTTGGCTGACCTTTTGCTTTTGATGCTCCCTCTGTATGAAAGTGAATGTCCATTTGTCTCTGTCTGTCTGTCTGTCTGTCTCCTAGAGTCACAGATTAATCCCACACTAGTGCAGCGAGGTCACGTTCACTGATGGATAAAAATATGTTATTGTTGATAATAATCCTTTTGTATGTGATATGTATTATCATGCGCTATTATCATTATTATTATTATAGGAGTAGGAGCAGGAATTCACCTCAGCCTTTCTCTCTCTCATTCTGGCCAATACTTCCACACCCGTCTTTCCATCTTCTGGCATCCATGTTTTCTAGTTCATATCAAACAGATAAACCAGTAGCTGGGTCTATACGTTTACAGTAAAAAGAGGGTATATTTTCCCATAAACATAACCCAAATCATTTGCTTACTTCAGGTTGCTATGACAAGGCGTTTTCAGTTTCAGAAGGACCTGAAAACCCCACCGTCTCTTAGTGACATCAGCAGATGTTGATGATTTTTGGCGTGCGTGGAAATGAACGCTGCAGGCGGTGGGACGGAGAGGAAATCATAACCCTGACTTTGACTTTGAAGCAGATCACATCACACTCTGCACTGGCCACGAGTTCGAGCCTTGTCATCGTCAGTTAAATTGGCGTTTCTGGCGTTTACCTACCAAGGCCGACGTTTCAGCCGTTCAACATGAGCGTACCGGTTTAAAACGTGACGTCGGTTCAAAGAGGAAGTGACGCGTGAGCGACGCACCATCTGACCTTATCAAGATCCATAAACTGCTTGGATACACATGTGTCTCGCTGGCTGTCACTTGACAACATTAATACCGCGGCGGTTGGGGAGTAACAGATTACGTGGATTTGATTTACAGTAATCTCTTTACAAAAATGCTAATCCAATTACAGTTACGTCAAATCAGAAGATGCAATTAAGTATCTGCTGAAGCAAATAAGAAAAACCACAGGAGCCCATAAGTACAAAATTAAATCCATCTTCATCGCGACGGTTCAGCCAGAGAATAGCACTTCCCACACTCTTCCCACAGGAATGAGATTCTCAGGTTAAAAGCTCACAGATGCATTATTGTTAGACAAATCAAATTTGCACAACACAATTGTGCCAGTCCCAGTTTGACTTGTTTGTTTGGAGGTTTCTTTCATTACTGGTTGACCACCAGTATTTGCTTATCTACTGCGGGGACTCATGGTCAGCGCTAACATTCTTTCAAAACCTTGCCTAAAAACCAACCTTACACAGGAATACAGCATGTTCTCCTTTGCTGCAGGAAGGTCTGGATGATAGTTGCGGCAGTAGATGCTGAAGGCCTCGTCGGCTAGAGGTTGTTGTTCCTGGACTATAGCCAAGTCTTGACAAGTAGGGGTTATTCATTCTATTCCATCTGGTGTGTATGTTTGTGTTAATGGAAATATCTGAAGGAGAAATTATAAACTATAAAGCAATATATAAGCAGTGGAATGAGGGTGTTTGCGTTTTCCACTGATTCCTAATTCCTTTCTGATCATAATTGTTGGCCGAATCTCCATTTAGGATTACAACATCCAGAGGGTATACATCACATATTTCATAAATTGTGATATACAAATAGTCTTTCAGTGTGGAATTCAGGAGACTTGACTGCTTGTACGTAGATTCTGCCTTCTTTTTCTTTCATTTCTCATTGGGACAATAAGGGGATGTGGGGGGTGCAGAGCATAAAATTGTCCTGGACCAAAGTTTTAGCATGCCACAATGCAACTGTGGCATGCACATGCGGTGTCACACCAAGAGATTATTGGCCTGTGTTTACCACATAAGCAACCATGGGTGGGTGGATTCATCACTCCAGGGGGGGATGAGGCCAACTACCACAAAACGAGAGAGAGAGAGAGAGAGAGAGAGAGAGAGAGAGAGAGAGAGAGAGAGAGAGAGAGAGAGAGGTGTGATTCACATATGAGTGAACATGAGTGGGTATTGGATATTTTAACTTCTGAGTGCTACTGAAGCAAAAAAAGTTTTGTCAAACTGGCCCACCCGTGCCTTTATTTACTCATATCGCTGAACTAAGCAAACGCGGCGCTTTGGGGGAATGCCCTGCTTCAGACTCATCGTCACAAACTTCCACCCCTGGGGCATGCATTCTTTCGCTTTCCGCAATCAAGCAAATCTGGTGGTTAACTGCTTCACTCAAATGGCACCTCAGCGGTATGTTTTTTAAGGCGAGAGGAGAGCATTACTCATTCACTTCCTCTGGCCAGATTTCCATCCAGTTTTTTTTTCTTTTTTTGTAGGGACTTGAAGCGGTGATACAAACTCCAAGGGAAGCATCCATTACACTAGGTTAGACTTCAGGCTTCATCACCACCACAGTTTGACTCAGGCAGTGATCAGACTGCTTCTTAAGGAGTTGGGGAATCATGTGGTTTTCTCTGTCTCTATGTCAGTATTATTCAACATCCTGTAAACAGATTATCGTCTATTTCCTGCTGAAACCTCTCCCGCTTGTAGAAATGTTACCAAATCATTGAAAAAATTCTGAATGGGAAAGTCACTCAGTTTCTCGGGTTTCTTGAAAAGCAGACCTCAAGATAGAGATAATGTGTTTTCTGCAGAAACGCCTCCTGTGGTGCTGACGGTGGAGACACTAGCCGTAAGTCAGATTCTGACTGTGTCCGGGGGTGTTTTAGAAGGACACAAGTCAAGAGAGTAGCAGAGGCCAAAGCCTGATTGACAGTAGTGGCAGAGAGCAGCAAACGAGGGTAAAAGGTCTCGTACGTGAAGGACTCCAGGGTCATCAGTGGTTGATGACTCACCAGATATTATATGAGGCAGAAAAATGCGGCACGTCCAAAATACAACTTGGTACAATACTCCCATTTCACACACCAGTACGAAAATCATCATCTGAGCATAGAAGCGCAAGGTCTTATATAAGCAAAGTAAAAGTAGCCCCAGTTGAACCGGGCTGACGATTTCGGTCAATGTGACCAAAATCCAATCAGTTGTTCCCTGGCCCGAGGCCCACGCAGCTGTCCACCAAATTTAATGGAAATCCAAATCTTAAATATTTGTCTGACAGTGCCACTGCCAGTAAACACATCTTCCGCTGCCTTGGAGGGTTTTGTTCTCAGTTTCATCCTCATCCAAGAGATTGTGTAATGGTGTGGAACAACACAATAATCTTTATGCTTATGTTTTCCTCCACCGGTTGAGTGTTGGATGATGAGCTGATGAGGTGATGTAAGACACTACAGTAAGGATGTGACACTGGTGATTAGTCTGATGGGCTGTTATGCACACACACTCTCTCTCTCTCTCTAATGACATTTGAGTTGAAAGGCGTGAAGTGTTTCACGCCTGCATGACTGATCCAGAATTTGCCTCTTGTTGGGTGCGGTGCTGTGATGATGTGGTGATAACATTAACAGATTTGAGGACTGTATGTAAACATGAAATAAAATCCAAATGAAATTGTCTATTGGAGAGTGAGAGAGAGAGAGAGAGAGAGAGAGAGAGAGAGAGAGAGAGAGAGAGAGAGAGAGAGAGACGGTAAGTGTGTGTATAGGTTCATGTACGACCATGTGAGTGTGCTTGTGAGTATTTAGGTGTTTAGGTGTGTGTGTGTGTGTGTGTGTGTGTGTGTGTGTGTGTCTTGCTGTTGGATCATTTCAGGTAGTTTGCTGTGGGTTATGTGGGTCTGTTATGTATTATGTTTTAAAGGAGCATTTAAGCAAATTATTGAATTGTATTTTTAAATGTCCCAAATAGCCTACTAACATACAGGGATAATACATAAAGCCATGAACAACACGACAAATCAATGGCTGTATGGACTGCATGGCATTTATCCATCCAACAGAGCAGCCTGGATGCCCTTTTCCTCAGCCACTTCCTCCAGCTCCTCCTGGGGGATCCAGGCCAGCTGGGAGGTGTGGTCCCTCCTCCCGGGGGACCACGTCTGGTTTTCCCCTGGGGTCCCAGGGTGAATCTTCACCTCAACTGACTCCTTTCATTGAGGCAGTGGTTCGACTCAAAGGTCCTCCCAAATCGCTGATCCTCTCCTTGACCTGAAGAGTAAAGCCACCCAGATAATTACGGAGCCCGGGAAGGGACATGGAGGGAAAGAAAAAAATGGAAGGTTCAAAGAAAAAAAAAAAGATATGCTTTTGCTACACATGGCTACACAACAATGATCGTGTCTGAGGTCTACAAACAAGGATGACAAGGATCAAAATGATGTACTTGATGTAAAAAAACACACCCGCACGGCCCAAATTCCCCTCTCTTCTCTCTCCACCATGCAATTAAAGCACCTCCCAGCTGCAGCACCCGATCTCCCACTGTTAGGGAAGAGAGAGGAAGGAATCTGCTCTGTGTGTGGAAGGGCAACTCCACACACTGACTCTCTGGAGAATATCCAAGGTGTATATCTGAAAGAGGCTTAAGAAATACTCTGTCAAGACAACGTTTATCGGTTATTTATCAGCTCTGAATTATGGTCTTACACCTCATATAAATAGCTTAATGGACCCTGAACAGTTGTTGTTGTGTTATGCTATTTGTACACAATGCAATTAAATTCATCAAATGTGCAGGCAAAGGGATTCGACTTGGGACAGCAGATTTCAAGCCTTCAGTACTGGTGCCTCCATAAACTCTGCACCAGGTTCCAATAGCACTCAAAATGCTGCTTTGAGCATCATTGGGCTCAACGCAAGATATTGAAGAATCCAGAACCGACCCAGAACACCAGCATGTTTGTTTTGTGTCTCTGAGGTGTATCCCTGAGGATCCCCATAATGGTCATCCTATGAAAACCAAGCTAGACATAGTTTCGTCTTGGTGCTTGAATGATCTGCTTTGTTGGGGCGTCTATGTGCCGCCTGATTGGTAGCTCACGCTCAGTGCACAGGGAGGACATGAAAGCAGGTTCTGTGTTGCCTTTAAAAAACAGACTGAGAGATTTTATGAAAACAGTAAGTTACCAGTGTGAGCCAGGCACAGATAATTGAAAACTTTGAAAGGCATGTGACAAGGACGGCCGATACCGTTCTGTCCATAGAGGGCAGATTGATGCCCTCTGAGAATCACTTTAGTGTGCCTGAACTCAAGATGAAAAGGGACTCATTTATCCCCTCTGTAGTAGGATGTTGAATGAAAGGTTGCACCTAACAATTCAGAAAAGGCCTTGTTAAGGGGTATGTACCTTTACCGATAACCAAGGCTGGATGATTGACAGATTTTTGAAGGGAGTTTGGCAGGATGCTCTCTCCACACAGGAACTACTACTACAAGATAAACAATATTTATTTGTTTGGATTCCGTCTGTAGTGTAAAGATCATCATACCAGGTAAGGTGGGAAGTGGTCATGGTTAATCTATCACACCTCTGAAACGACAAATGTTCCTGGGTCAGCTGTGTAAAGACAGTTAACTAATCACGAATTTCTAACCAGTGGTTAACTAACCAGCGAATTTCATAGCACAATAAAAACACAGATATTGGTAGCTACCAATATCTGTGTTTTTATTGATGAAATTCATGTCAGTATATTTGTGTTTTTATTGATGAAATTCACTCTAACTCAATGTGTTCACTACCAAGAATAGGATTGTGCAGACACGACCCCTTCTGTGCACTAGAATTTATTAAAAAAGGCAAATTATTTAAAAAATCTGAAATTAAATGAGCTATCGTGACTAAAACTTACTGTAGAAAAAAGGGAATTGATATTTCTACATAGAGGATGGGCCTCGGTCTTGTTGAAGTTGCAGCCGGTCACTCGAGGCTGATAATCTCTCCCAGGGCTTTCATGTTGGCTTCACTAATCAGGGCCAGTTTTGGCCCCTTGATCTCAACCCACTTTAAGATGTTATGAATCAGTTAATCGTCATAGGTGTAAGTCATATTAGGGTCGACTGTAGGTTTCTGCCCTGTTTTAAGGCAGCATTTTCTTGGGGATTAAAAAAACATAAAAACAAAATCTATCCATCAGTTTATTTAGCTATCTAGCAACCCACCTACATACTTTAGGGGAGGATTTATGCTTTTTGGTACAAGATGGGAAAAATGAAGCCAGAGTTGGGAAATGGAAAGCATCGCAATGCACCCTGCAGCCCACAGCTGTTTGCCACTTGCCTATGAGGGGATGTACATACAGTAACATACAGTATATACTGGAGTTTAACCAGTTTTAAAGCTGCTATTTTTTTTGCTGAGGCATATTCCAGTAATCCTGCGTTCACTCGACCACTAAAGTATTTACACTTGTGACAATGCCCTATCAAATTAAGAAATGATTGTGGCCCCATTCAGTCTGCATCTCCCTGAATTCTTCATTACCACTTTCCCACCCTTTATAACAGCACATGTTTAGCCTGGATGCCCACAGGCCCACACATTCTGGTTCAGTCAAGTAGTGTTATTCTGAACTCTTCCCATGCTCTGCGCTCTAGACTACACAGTTGTCTGTGTACTGTGTACAGGCTGTACACAGTTCTGGAGACAGCTCTGTATATGTGCTGCCTCCATCTGTACAGCTAAAATGACACATCTGTTCTGCGACTCTGATAATGTGGATAGCCACGTTTGCACCTCCTATATATATGCTCTTGCACTGGACTGTAAATCTGTAACATCTGTAAATGCTTTCCAGCCAGTAGCAGCTCCGTACCAGCACGGTGAAGACGCTCTATCTTTAATCTTTGAAATACTCTTGGGGGTTTTGAATTTTTTTGAGCAGCCACTGTACTTGCAATTGTATAGTAATTCCAAATCATTTCAAGTTTATATGTGTAGTCAAACTTCTATCTACAGTATATATTTATATATGGCGGTCCACAGTCCAAACATAAATACAGACTATTACCATGTGTTACAAATTCATCAACAAGGTTTGTTCTTGTTTGTAAAAAGTTTGAAAGTTTGATGTTATGTTTGATTTATCCTTCAATAATCTACTGACATGCAGCTTTAATTGATATGCTAAATAACAAAATTCTTGATTGGGTCTTTAAAGGATTCTGATGTTTTGCCTACCGCCATCAGACAATTCTACTTTTCTACTAAATACTTTTTGTTTTTGTTTTTTTACTTATTGCACATTTCACTTTTTGCACCCTGGACTATTTGCACATTACAGTTATTATTTTTTTTGCACTGTGCATTTGTATATTTTTGTATAGCTTTATATATTTTTTATGATTTATTTTTATTATTGCTATTGTAATTTGTATTCTTGGTTGTGCTATTCTATGTCTCGGCTGCTGTAACAAAGAAGTCTCACCCTGGGGATTAATCAAGTACCTACCTACCTTTTGAACTTCTACTTTAAAACATGAAGAAATGGGATGTATTTTATGTATGTACAACAGTTTATGATGACAAAACAAAACCCTTTGACTCTCATTCACTGCGAGCAGCATCTGATTATATGGTGTCAAAACAGAATTATTGAAATACATTTTTTACAGTCCTTCATCTTTCACACAGACAGTGTGCTGCTGTCAGTGTGTTCACTTGATATTCTGGACCTTGGATTGAAATTTGATCACCCAAGGCCCTTTAACTGGCCTTGGGCTTTGGCATCACAACATCAGGATTGACCGGAGGATGTGTCCCATGTCACTCAGCTCGGATTTGTATAGCCAGTGTCACCTCAGTCTGCATTAGCCCTTATGTAACCAGGCACTGTGAACTGACTAATAAGGCAACAGAAACATAGTAATAAAAGTACCTACTGACATATGATGAGTAATGCAGCAGAAAGGCTTCAGTCTAGACTGGAAACAAGAGGTGATCTAGCTTTTGCCATCAGGGCTGCCTGAGGAGCTGATTTAGTGGGGGGAGTTTCCTTGTCCTCAGTGATGGTCTGAGGCTGGAGGGTGTTGTGTTTTGTGTTTTACTTCTTTATTCTTCACTGTGAAGCTCTTTTGCGAAGCCCCATAAAACTGTAACTGCACTTAAGGGCTTCACAGATAAACTTGATAAAATCTGTATCGCCTGTTAAATCAATTTTCACTCTTAAGGATTTGCTTTTATGTGACAACCTTTTACGAAATGTTCTGGATTTCCTTTTTTATGCTTTAACGATCATTTTTGTTTAATCTGAAAACAGCATCAGCAAAACCAAACCACAAACATCAAAACTGGTGGCTGCCACTACTATGGTGATGATTTATATTTGCATGCCTCATCCCAATGTCTTTGTGCCTCAGACACTGTCTCATGGAGCACTGAGGTTTAGCTACTACTGACTGATTGCTCACTCATAATTGTACCTTGAACTTACCTACCTCTGTCAACTCCAAGACTCAATCTTTTTTATTTTTTTTACCTAAAAAGCCATTCTGGGTGAGCTCCAATTACTGTTTACAGAGGCAGAATAGTGTTTTTGTTATCTGTATCTAAGGTCAGAACTGGATCAGACAAAGGTGCCTTCATGCGCTCTGCTCCCTCTTCATTGAAGTCACTGTAAAATGATTTAAAGCTGAAAGAGGTGGACTTGGTGACTTTAAACCGCTAATGACTGATCTTGGGGCAGACTCAATAAGGAGCCGTCTTCTTGCGTAATCAGCCTTTAAATAGACATGACCCTTAGCCTGCTGCTTTGATATTGAACCATTTCCCATCGGAGCACCTAAAGAAAATTAGCTCTGCTCTATCTATCATATCTATCTCATGACTTCGATTATATCTTGGCTTTGTGCATTTTGTTGTTTTTATTTGCAACTTCTTTATTAGTCACAAAGCTGCTTTCTTGCCCTTGACAAAGAGATGCTTGACCTCAGTGTGACAACCTAAAGTTTAAATGATTCAAATCTAAAAACCAGACGGATCTTCCTATGACATACGGGCAATATAGAAATAACTCTCAAAAACACCAGCAGATGCGCCTCAGGCTCCATCCCGCTCCTTTTCCTGCGGGGTTTCCCACTCTGAGGTCAGCATCCGGTCTGGGTCGAAGGGGGTTGTGGTGGAGGTTTGGCTCTGGGAGTTTTGGTGTGATCTGGCTCGGGTGTGGAAAAATGAAAATCCCTCCATCGTGCGTTGTCAGAGTTTAGGAACCCTCCGCCGTGTAGAGCCCGCGCATCTGGTGGCTCCACCGTGCGCCGGTAGACGCGTCCTCGTTGCGCGCTTTGTGTTTGAACCTGGAGTCGTTTCAAAGTGATAGGAGAGGACAAGACGTCAAGTTGTAGCCTGTGGGCTGCATTTGTTATATGTATATACTTACATCTTAACCATATGTATTGATGGACGGACGCATATTTTCAGGATATATCTTATATTTATAGTATATATGTGATATATGATATTTGCATACATAGTAGAGAAAGACATTTGCCATTTCATAGGGTTGTTGCTAAGCAATAGATTATCGGTCAAATTGAATATAAGGTAGGCTAAAAAAAAAGTAAAAATGTACAAATACAGATACATGCTGTAATTGAATCTCAATATCAAGTTTCGAGGGCCTAGCAGTAAAATCCCGAGTGGGGCTATGCTGACCCACAGTGGCCTCTGTCTGCGGCTTTATTTTGCCAGATGTTGAGATTCCTGCAGCAACAGGATCCATAACTGACCGACGTGGGCGGCTGTCGCGACGCCGGCAGGACGCATTGCAAAAAAATATCTATCTTAACAAGTCATTTATCTAGACTGAAAATATTTCCTAAAGCGAGTGCAACAAAAAAATCTGACATGTTTGCAAAGCAATCTACTTGTTTCCAGGATATTCTGGAAGCAATTGCCATCTTTTATTCTGCCCTGTCTCAAGATATTGACCCTTAATTGTTTCTACAAAGTTTCTGAAACAGGAAACACTGCATTTGAAACAAGTGGAGTTATCTCACCCAATTGGCGCAATAGTTCACTCGTTTTAAGCAAAATAAAATTTTGACTCTGAACGATGGACATTTCTGCAGTACAGTCTGGTACTTTGCCCCGACCACCGACCCGGTGCGCACAAGTCCCTGTAGGCTGTGTGCCCTCTGTATAGGCGACATTATAAACCCAATGTTTTAGCCTGGACTATCATTACAAGGGAACATCACAAAAATGTCCATCTCAACAAGTCATTTAGTCTCATAATAATAATAATAATGATGATAATAATAATAATAATAATAATAATAATAATAATAATAAGAGGAAGTAAAATCGTATGTAGCATTAAGCAATTCCACTTGTTACTAAATACAAATCTGCTTGTTTCGAGAATTTTTTAAAACCAAGTGACGTTGTCTTGAAATAAGGCGGATCACTCCACGGGTACCAAGAAAAAGTCGCTTGACTGGCGAAAAACTCTGGGGACAAGCTGTTGTGCAATACGATTTGAAGACTCACCACTAGATTAAATCCTTGTTTAATAGAGTGCGACTGCCTTGCCAATGGAGATTAAGGTCATTAGGCTAAATGTGGGTTCATGATGAGTGAAGGTGACTGATATCCCGGACGTTTGGGCTGCAGAACCGACGAGCAGCACACGTACTATGTCTGTCCTCTAAGGGGAGGAGAGGAAATAGGACAGCATCGCTTCAATGACGCTGGTCAAACCTAGCAAGGTAAATACATGACATCCGGTTAGAACTTTCAAAATAAGACAAGAATTGATGCACGATTTATTTGGTGCCAACGTGACAATAGGGATGATATAGCATTTAATAAGAGGGAATCTGAACTAAGTGAAAACACAGTTGTTTTGTCCAAAGTGTCCTTTTCACACAGGGATGTCAATTGAAGGTATGGCAATTAGATCTAGGTCGCTTAACTATGTTATACAGTAGTACAGCTTAGAGCTCCACTGATGTGAATAATTTGTATAGATGTCTTCCGAATATAATAATGACATTTTATTAGCCTACTCCTTGCTCTCCATTATAATCATCAACATCATATTTGGACTCATCTAGGCTAATCATATAGGCATAGCCATATAGCCATATATGTAAAGAGAGAGTTTCGTGACAAATTTCACGCTTTTATTGATGTATTTGATTGATTTTATAGATAGAGACAAGAAAGATGGCAGTGAGAGAGAATGGGATAGGTACATGCCATGCAGTACGTCTTGGCAAACTGAGCCACCGGCACACCCACTACGCTTTTGAAGGCAAATTCTGTTAACTTCCGGTCCCTACCTCTTGTGTGCGGCGAGCTTGACCCAGCTGAAAGGCGCTGTAAGCCCAACCTGTTGCGCACTTGGCTACACGTTCAGAGCGCGCCACAGCAGCGTGGAGAGCCAGCGCCGCTAATGGACTTCCCTTGATTCTCTTGCAGTTGTTATCGCTGGGACGCGGATTCCTCTCCGGTCGGTCGCTGTCATCATTTAACGGCTATACATTAACGACGGATACAGCCTTTACGCATCCCTGGAACCGGGGCTCAAACACTCGAGGTGCGTGTCCGCCCCCTAAACCGTGGATGGAGATTTGAAGCCCCCATAATTTCCCTCTTGGAGATACAGGTGTGTATAGGTGTGTGTGCGCGCATGCCAAATACGCCAATGCATCTGTATGAGAGTCATCTAGCTAGGGAAAGTTAACTTTCACTTTCGTCAGGTGCGCATTTAATCACTCAGGCTGCGCTTTGCAGCTCTTTGATGAATACAAGTGTGTATTTTACAGGCATGATAAAGAAAATGTTTGATACACCACTACCCGTTGGTTATTCAACGTCTCGCGTAGCCATGAGGTTTGCCGCTGTTATCAGGTGAAGTCAGACACGATGGAAGTGTATTGATCCCCGTGGGGAAATTGGGCCTCACAGCAGCAAATAGCAGCATGCAGCACAGAAAATACACGAGAATAGAGCAAATGAGGGTTACATATTCATACACAACCGACAATGTTAACACTAGAATATATGAAGTAGAATTGTATGACTGGAAGTATGAAAAAGGTGCAGTATGAAATAAGGTGACAAATCAATATACATCCAATATACAACAAATGAAAAGAATATGAGAATATGAAGAAAAATATGTGAAAACTATAGAACATATACAAGACGTGCATTGTGCTCATATTCAAGTAGTTAAATGTGTTTCTGTTCCAAAAGGATAATTTATTAGGTCCAGAGTGCACATAATACAAGGAAATCCTGTGGAGGTTATTTGCTTATCTGAGGCTAGAAGCTTTTATCTTTATTTGTTGTTGTGATTGTGGATTTGTCTGAACATGGACATTTTGGGCAGATGCAGGCCCTATTTTTTGTTTATACAATGTGATCATTTCTATAAACAGCATTCAGTTGAGTGTGACTATTCTTGATTCTGCCTGGCCTTTATTGCAGAAAGGTAACACATTAAGCTTTTCGCCCTAAAGCCAAATTGGGTATCCTGTCTCTTATCCTGTAGCCATCTATTGATAGAGGAGTTACATTTAGGGCATTTACTTAAACTGGATATTTAATATGTGTTGTCTTGGATCAGGGAGCTGAGGGACATGCAAGGTTGAAAAAATTAAAACATAATCAAGAAGCTAACAAGAAGGCAAAGGGGAGAGAACAGAGAGGGAAGAGAGGAGGGGACAGCCAAGAGGAGGAGAGAGAGCTCTGGTGAGTCAGCAGCAAGCAATGTCAGAGCCTTGACCCTGTGTGTGTGTGTGTGCGCGTGTGTGTGCGTGTGTGTGCGTGCGTGCGTGCGTGTGTGTGTGCGCGTGTGCGTGTGCCTATGTACATTTTTCTCAAAGTCACACATGCACACACAGACAGAAAGAGAAAGAAAAGGGAACATGAGAACAACCTATGAATGCTGGTTTGAATACCTGATATGTGCTTATTTGTGCATGAATGCATGTAGTAAAAAACAAAAAAATGTATGTGTGGAGAGAAGGTCCTGTCCAAAACCGAACTCAGTGACTGTCTGTGTTGAATGCAAAGAACAATGCTGGCCGATGGGATTCTTTATTGTTGTCAGCTGGTTGTGTGATGGAGCCACACAAACTCAGATTCCAGATTCCTATTCCTAATATCAGTTTCAGTACATGTTGTATTTGGATACTTATATCGTGATAATAGAAACTGTAATTGGAGCTATAGTTGTTTGTTGTGGGTGAACAGTGAATATTCATTGTGTGTTCGGAGCAGTGAATCCGTGGAGGTTGAATCCAGTGCCGTCTGTCCTAGAAAAAGAAAAGATTTATTGATTTTCATTTTTACCGTTTTTCGTTATTGAACTTGAATAACAGGTGGCATAACCCCCAAATGTCCTCTTAGTTTGTTTGTCTGTTTAATTCAAGGTAGTTACGTTTTTTGATTTTTTTTGTTTTTAAAAAAATTTTGAATGCATAGATTTAAAAAAAAAGAAAAAAAAAAAGTTTTTTTATATATATATATATATATAATTTTTATTTTTATACATATTTTTATATATATATATAGACAATTGGCTGTGGCTGTGATGATAGGGACTAAAGTCTTGCCTTCTCAAAATGTGTTCAAGTGTAAGAGCTGGTTCAGGTTCAGTTGTGCATCAGTGGGGTGCCCTTAAGTGAACTCAGCTGTGTTTTGAGGTTTTGCACAATTTATAATTGAGAGCCATAAACAAAAAGACACAAACAAACAAACAAATAGAAGAAATAACAAGTAGACTAATGTGTCCAAACTGTGAAGGTGCTATTAGTCACAAGTGTGCCAAGACTTAACTCCTAGACCTACTCCCAGTATTAGTTTCAGTACCTGCTGTGGCTTAAAGTTAATACATCTTCCTCTTCTGTGATGGATTTCTCCCTGTATGATTATTAAACAGTGCAGTAAGCCCCTTCTCTTTGATCCGAGGGGCTGAAACCAAAACCTGAGATTTACTGTTGATCTTTCCCATAGCTGAAACATTTTCTCCTGTCAAACTCCATTGTGGCTGTGCAGGAAACATCTCAAGACGTCATCAGGTTGTCTACGTTTACAACAAAATGGAATGCTTTTAGTGAGGGGCTGCTGCTGAGTCTGTATAGTGAAACTACTTCAATGCAGACATCTGGCTGCCTTCCACAATGGCTTATAGGGCCATTAGACCTACCTGCTACAGCCACCTCATCTACTAGCACTTAACTGATGGCTCGCGTTGATTTCACGTCCTGATTATTCAGCCAGTCAGTCACGTGGCGGGTCAACATATATGTCAGCTTCTCTCTTATCTCGGTGCCCCTGTGAACCCTGGAGTGGTGGAACGAGGCTTTTTAAATTTAGCTCTTGGCAGAGAGAGAAAGTAGATCAAGAGGAAGAGCGAGTCAGACAGAAAGGAACAGAGAGAGAGAGAGAGAGCGGGAAGGAGGCTGTACTGTCTTGCATTGTTTACTGTCAGAGTAAAAATATACACTCTGAAAAAAGGATGCACATGCACAGCTAGTTTGGGACATATGATGATCTTGAGAACATATATTGGCATGACATGCTGTTATCAGCGTGTCATATTGAAAAGTTACATATGAAATTACAGCTCATACGGATATGAGAACAGACTGCTTTATGTGGGGTAAGAAAGATCCAACAAGCTTATTGTCCCTCTTCAAGAACATGAATAGGCCCAAAAGTTGAGACATCCAGGTTGCAATAGTAGCCCTGTAGTATCCTGGGTAATCATCATATTACCAAACTCTCTCTAATAGGGCGGCAGGTAGGCCTAGCGGTTAGTGACCCAACACCGGAGGGTCGTTGGTTCGTAATTTCACTGCATGTATGATTTCACGTGATGATTAAAGTTCATTCATCAACCTGTTTCCTTTCCTAAATGAGTTTATTTGTATTGCAGGTGATAAAACAGCCATTGAAGCTTCCAGTAGCCGTGCTTATCTCTGTCTCCTGTTGCCAAAGATATTGTAGCTCTGTTAAAACTAGAGCTACAATATACCTCTGCTTTCTGTTTAAAAAAAAATCTGTTATGCACTATGAATTTTGACAAATAAACACTTGCCTCTGTCTTGTTTCACAGTGCTTGGACCACTGAGCTGTTAATTCCCTGCGAGTTCCCAAATCTAAAACATCTGTTGGAAAGACACAGATGTTTCCAATAATGTAACCTGCCCGTCACGTTCAGTGGCCGGCTTCAACGAGGGAGGCAGACACGGCACCAGATAGAAATACTGGTGCCTTTCTTGTCTAGTCGTACAATTGAAGTCACTAGGGAACTCTATTGAGGGTGCCAAGTCAGAGGGTGCCAATTTTTAGGAATTTAACTCCACTGTCATCCCTTATTGAACCAATCATTAGATTTATTAGAGAATTTGAGTCCATCCTTTACCCTACAATGACCTGAAATGTAGGGAGAGGACGTGATATGGGCTTTGTTGGGGGAAAAAAGTCAAAATTTGATCTATTTTGAAGGTCATTTTGTGTATCAGATGTGGTGACATGGTTATATGGTAGACTACGTGGTTTAGATCTTCAATTTCAAGTTTATTTATCTAGTCCTTTATCAAAAGCAAGCCTCAAAGGACTTTACAGGCCGAGCTAGGTCAGGCTGAATTTATGGCACAGTCAATGGAAAGAGGCGCCCCCCCACCAGGACGACTGGGCTTGCATTAGATGACGGGACAAAATATAGTGCGGGCCGTGTATAGGTCAGCATCCATGTTCAGCCCGGGCCCCTATAGTCGAATAGACCGGCGTAGATAGATCTGGATGATAAAATCCGGCGCCTCACGTCACCCAGGGCTGCCACCACGTCCCGCTCTTGGTCTGGGGCCGGCATCCACACTTCATGTCCATCAGGGGCCAGCACCCACATTGCATATCAGCCAGGGTCCAGTATCCACATCTGAGATCAGCCAGGGTCCAGTATCCACATCCCAGATCAGTCAGGGTCCAGTATCCACATCCCAGATCAGTCAGGGTCCAGTATCCACATCCCAGATCAGTCAGGGTCCAGGACCCACGTCCCAGATCAGTCAGGGTCCAGCACCCACATCCCAGATCCGCCTCCAGGGCCGCTGTGTGCAGCAGTTTCCTGAAGAGGTAGGTTTTGAGTTAAGACTAGACGATTTCCAAGGAATTAGTTTCCCTAGTTGGTTCAAAGGATAAGGAGCTCGATAGTAGAACGCTCTGCTGCCTGATGATTTCTTTCTCGGAGTAGAAAGGTAGCCAGCATCCTGTGAGCGAAAGGGCGCATGAGGGTACGTAGGGGACAACAACATCAGATAGATTCCAGACGCAAAACCACGCAGCGCTTTATAAGATAATAGAAGCACTTTGTAGTGCTGGGCTGGCGTCAAGCACAAACCTTTGGGAGTGATGGTTCTGAATACCTGCCTGCCCCCAACTGGTTTGTCCATTTCACATTTTGTATTTATAAGCTGACACTGTACTGGTTGGAGGCAGATTTTTCCCCTACATCTGAACCTGTGAACTGGAAAGTGATGGAACTAGAAAGAAAGCAATGTTTTTCTCTCCTCACACACAGGAAAGAAAAAGAAAGGGGGAGGATCTCATGCAACACATCTATGTGTGGCATATTCATTGAAATGTCCATGTGGATTGTATTATGTCGGAAAGCCTGAGAAACCTCAATGAAAGGTCTCCTGTAGCCAGACGTGGCCGTGGTGTATGCAGGCTAAGGTTTCAGGGTGCTGGAGGTGCTGATGCCCCTGAGGAGGGGAGGCGGTGAAGGAGCGATTTTCCGTACACAGAGGAACTTTTTGGATTTGCTCCCAGCTTTGAAGCTTTGAATGAGGAATCACGTAAACATCTGTGTTTGACATTGCATGCGTCGCTTTTGATTATTGTTTTATTGATGACAGAGGTGGTCTATAAATGATAACCACGATGAAGGCCAAAGGTTAAGATTTGTTTCCATTTAAACAAATATGGTGGCACAGCATTAGCAGCACGGCACAGCATTAGTAACGCTGTACAATGCATGCTATGTGTGTTTACGTCTCTTCGTCGTGGTTATCATTATCTACCGTTGCCGTCGGCTGCCAACTTGTTTGAACACGACACGTCAGTGAGTTTCGGATTTGCTGCATAGAGTTGCAGTGCGTTTTTAAGCTGCGCTATTTCAGCTCCCACTTTTCTCTCCATTTTGTTTACAATGTGACCTTCATCATTAGCTCACCCATCACATTGTATAACATATTTATTATATGTTTCAACTTCTCAGCCTCAGATCAGGAATTGCTGAGCGTCAGTTTTGAGAATTTGAGACCCTGACGTCTCAAATTCTCAAAACTGACGCTCAGCAACAGCTATACATCAGCATCCTTGGCCCAGGAATGCTGCAGATCTCAGGTGAGGTATTGTCATTATTTAATACCAATATTTTTACAGTATTTCAATACCACGGATTTGAAACTGTACTTTGTGAAAGAAAGCACATTTCATTTATTTCCAGCATATGATTTTGACATACCATTTGTATGTCAAAATTTGAGTTGGAGGCTTGTCAGTACCTTTCACTGCCTTAAAATTGATACCGGTGTCTGAGGTTGGTACAGTAGCAATACGCTTGTTTTTCTGATACATTCACTCTGCAGCTATAGTGGGGTTTTTCTATTGCGCAAGTGGTGTGCTGTACCTGCTCTCAGCCTCCTGTGAGTGCGGCACAGTATTGAGCCACACATCACATAATAGAAAAACAACAAACACAACATACAGTCTACGTGTGGATGCAGCAGAGTATACTAATGCAGTGGAACGAGTTCTCCGAGTGAGTTGTGAAGAACGTATGAGAGGAAATGTCAGGGCCAGCTGTGCATCATCACCGTTGGTCCGGTGGGAATGCTCTCCTCACGTACCTCCACTGAGCTTTTTTATTATTGGTCTAATGTCGGAGGTATGGGGGGCTTTTGAACGTGCACAACGATGGCCACAAATGTTTTGCAACTTGTGGTTGTATGTCAACATTTGTGATTGTGTGAAAAAAAAAAAAAAAAGACTTGTAGCTGCACATCAACTTTTGGACACAGAAAATTAAACGCACAGCTCAATTTTACATGCGACACGTCAGTGAATATGATTCTTCATGTAATACACCATCTACGCATATACATTTTTGGATGACATTTGACATGCATGTGTTGAGCCAACAGGGATGTTGAGCAATGGGGTCTGAGCAGAAAGCATTGTTGCTAGTTCTGCTAAATACAAGTAGTAGATTCAGTTTGTGTTTTATGAAGGTCTCTGGAAACAGGTGACAACCAGTGCTGGGTTTGTCAGTTTATGAAAATATGACATGAACTTTATGAGAACAGTTTCAGTTTGAATAGATAGTGTTATATACTATAATGTACAATAAAGGTCACTGCACTACAACATGGTAAAAATTTTAGATTAGATTAGATGAGATTAGATGAGATTAGATGAGATTAGATGAGATTAGATGGCTCTTTATTGTCCTCGAGGGGAAATTGCAGTTTGCAGCAGTATAAAACAAGAGAGAGGCACACATCACTATACAATAAGCAAATTTAAGGGCAACAAACTGTATAAAAAATATCCTCAAAATATACAAAAAAATAAGAAATGTACAAAAAAATAAGAAAAAGTAGTGCAAGAAGTAATAATTTAGTGTAATTTATGGTAATGACCTTTGACTCAGATGCTTGTCTCTGATTCTCTGTCTTTCAGTCTGTTCCCCCGCCTTGTTGTCTTTCTATCCACCTCACCCAACTATCAGACCCTCTTTCTGTCTGGCTAACTGGTTTTTGTTTTGCCTCTTGTTTTCAGGCTGCCGAGAGCAGAGAGAAATGGAGGAGCCAGTCCTTTAGAAAACCAGGACGCGTTGATGCCAGCATGCTTCGGAAATGTGGAACAAGGCTGTGAAGACCTGAACACCCCTGAAGTCTGACTACCCAATGTGTTTCACGCCGAACACAGACTGAAGAGCTGCAGACTACACGATTGTTATTGTGTATCAGTGTGTGCCTGTGTGTGTGTGTGTGTGTGTGTGTGTGGGTGTGCGCATACGCCCTGAGCTGAGAGCACTACGGAGCTAAAGACTGAAGCCCAAGCAAGAATATGGTCCAGCTATCCGCCTCAACCTGCCTGCTGGGAGGCCTTTTGGGTAAGAGAGTGTGTGTGTGTGTGTGTGTGTGTGTGTGTGTGTGTGTGTGTGTGTTCTCGCTGCAGTGCATTGTTTTTTTTCCCTGTGTGAAAATCTCAGAATTGAGTATGCATGTGTGTACATGTGTGAAGGAGAAGGACAGGCCAAAGATGAGAAAGAGATTTTGTAATTGTGTGTGTGAATGTGAGACTATAAAGAGGCCATGATACAACTAGACGGTCACACACAAGTTAGTGAACCTACAGGGGATAATCATCATGATTATCATTATTATTATTATACAGGAATTACCTCATAAACAAATCTTAATAAATATCCCAAATAAAGAACATGCACAAATAAATATAATATACTTTTTATATATTTTCTTTTATTTAACAAAACTCCCTGTGTGCGAAAATATGTGAACTCCTTCAATCAATAACTGGCTCCTCCTATATCAGTGATGACTTGGAGTTAACGTCTCCTGTAGCCACTGACCACTGATCAGTCTCTTCATCTTCTCCCAGTCCTCCTCACAGAGCTGAACCAACTCAGTGAGCTTTGAGGTCTCACATCAACAGCAGCTTCAGCTTCAGGTCCTCCGACAGCATCTCACTTGGATTTAAGTCAGGACTTTGACTTGGCCAATCCGACACACTTCTTCCTGAGTCATTCTTTGGTTGATTTGCTTGAATGCTCAGGATCGTCGTCTTGTTGAACAGCCACTTTCAGCCCAGTTTTAGCTCTGGGCTCAGATGGCCTGATGTTTTGTTCATGAATTCTTTGGTTTCCCTCAGAATTCATGACTCAAAAGAAACAGCCCATACCATGACACTCTCACCACCATGCTTGACCGTAGGGAAAACGGTTATTTTGGTTTGTGGTGGGCAGTTTTGGGTGGTTATCAAACCTGACATTTTTGATTGCAACCAAACAGTTTGGACTCATCTCTCCAGAGAACAGACGTCCAGAAATCCTCAGGTTTGTCCAGGTCGTCTCTGCAAACTCAAGACAGGCTTTTTTTTTTTTTTTTTTTTAGACAGTAGAGGTTCTTCTTGGCTCCCTTCCATGAATGCCATTTGGTATTTTTATTGTTGATTGCTGATGGAGCCCAAATCTTCTTGATGTGACTTTCTAACCTTCCCCAGACTGATGCTCACTCCCTACCCACTCCCCTGTCTCTTTCTTTTGCTCTCTCTCGCTGTGTCTCTTGATCTGTCTGTCTCTGGTGGACATGGGGTTAAGGGGTTAATGTGGATCTTGCCATGATTCACTGTTCCTCCCTGTGGAGCAATAAATTAAGACATTTCATTTGGAAACAGTTTGTTAGGTGGACACACACAGACACACGCGCACTTCTCTCTTACCTTTCCTTTGTGCTGTTCTTCAAATGGATCGTCGATCACGTTTCAGAAAAGCAGTTGTGATCATTGTGAGAACGATGTGGTTTAGGCTGTAGGCTTGTGGAGTAACTGAAGCCTAAAACAGCTGGACCATTTGATTTAGAGGCTACAGGCAACATAGCCTTCAATGGTCTGGCTGAGAGAGAGAGATGACCACCACCTTTTGGATTCAAAGGTTAAGACAAAGGTTAGACTGGGGATAACCTCACATGAAACAGGATCTTTCTTTGGTAACATTTGCTCGAGAAATGTCACCTCAGGTGTGTGGATGGAGGGGTCGGCTTTCTAAGGCACTGTGTCCTCAGACATTTGTATTTGTTTTCATAATGTTGTCATGCTGAGTAAAACGACAGTGGAACACTAGCTGTCTGAGTCTCATGCAGTGTTGGACTCGCTGCTAAGAAAATAATATACACTGTATGATCAACTCTCTACTGTACAACCAATCCCAGGAGCCACATGCCTTCACACGATGAGATGTTTTGGCCTGCAGCCTAAATAAATCAATAAATAATAAGTAAATTATCTTAAAAAGAATATCCCTTAGAGGCAAATTGAGCAAGAAGAAACTTGGCAGTTTACATGACTCCCTGTTTCAATAACTCACAGTTTCATACATTTTCTCTCGTTTCTTATTTTTGGCAAAAGCTGTTTAAATTTGCCAATGGGTAGGACTTTATTTCTTCATTGACGATTATGAATTACCATTTCAAAGATGGTTTGTTAACATTTTCACAATACAAAACAATACAAAATTTGTAAGTGCGAGGGCTGAGTGCCTCTATATAGCCCTGCTCTGTGTGTTTGTGTGTTCGTTGATGTGTTCGTGTGTAACGCTTTTTGCAGTGCGTACTGCTTAGGGGAATTTCAGTATGCACTGTTAACGCCTCCAGAGCCTCAAGAGACCCAAGAGCCCTGGATAAAGGAAATACAGGGCGCTCGTACACCAGACAATACGGTAGTCACACAAGCAACCAACTCAAGGCTGGTGCATGGTACATCCACACACCAGCAAATAGCTCAGTGATATTCTGACTGTAGTGTCTAAGTCAACACACGAGTTATTTGAATTTCCAATCATTAAAGAAGATGTTGTACATTATCCTTGGTCAGACTGTATTTCTAAGGAACTTTCAACATGCAGTTTTGTCACAAATACAAATACAAATGCAGATAAAAACAAGTAAGAACAAGCACTCCAAGATCGACCCCAGAGCGAGTGTGTGTGTTCATGCGGGTGGATATGAATGCAATGAATTGGCATGTTCATTCTGATTGCTAAATGCAGTTCATACAGCTGACAAAACGAAGGTGCTTCATTCATTCCAGTTGTTGCCTTTTGCCTTCTGCTTGTTGAGCTGACCACCTGCAGCCAAAAGGGCAACGCCTTAGTCTTTTGGTTAATTGCCACCACATGATTGCCTAAAGCTGAGACTGAATTCAAAGTTATTTTGGAGCCATTATGTCCAATAACTTCAGAAGCGAGAGGATGTTTGAACTAACTGCACATGTGTTGATAATGCTGGGTCAATATGTGGTCATGCAACTGCACTGTACACACTGCACAGTATTCTGAATAATCGCTCACAACACAGCAGCTCAGAAGTGGTTTATTGGCACCTTCATATTCCTTCCAGAAATATTTCTGTACACTTGAATTAACAGAATATTCTGAATGTCATCGTGGGAGCTTATGTAGACTGAGAAAACCAACACTGAAGAGTTTAGGGTGTATTACTGCCTATTAATGATCCTGAATACTCTGCCCAGAATATGAAGGGGATATTAATGTGAATGTAAACTCACTAGAGGTATTGTTACAGGTGGGAGGATTGGCTCAATGATGTTATCTGGGTCAATGCACAAATATTTACAAATTTAAATATTTTCATTGGGCGTGGAACTGATCTCATGAGTTTCATGAGTTTTTCTCATGCATGGACTGGAGCCACCCCCTGCAGCATTGATAGATCCATATCCATCTGTATCCACATAGGCCAAGATCGTGCATATAGACCTGATAGTTGTGGAGCTAGGGCCACAAGGCAGAATACGTGGCCAGATTGTTGGAATCAAACTTTGTAACCCACACATTGTTAAAATCAAATCAAATCAAATCACATTTATTTGTATAGCCCTTAATCACCGTTACAGTCTCTAAGGACTTCACAGTGCCCAACATGTGAAAACAATAAATGGTTAGTACACAACATCCCCCAGCCTTAGACCCTCACAGAGGACAAGGAAAAACTCCCACAAAACCTTAGAGGGAAAATTGGGAGAAACCTCAAGAGAGGCTACTCAGAGAGGGATCCCCCTACCAGGACGGTCGGGCGTGCAATAGATGCTGAGTTTGGGCAAGCAGCGTATACACAATATATAAAAGTTTATTATGGTGGGATATCCAGATCTGATGTGGGGCTTCACAGCAAACGGCAGCTCAGTCAGCATCATCATAGGACTAGGGGACCACGCAGACACCAGCACTGCCCAGATAGGAGAACGCAACACCTGCTCAGTCAGCATCGTCCTAGGACTGCCAGACTGCAGCCTGGAAACAGATAGGAAACATACCCACACACACCCACACACACACTCTCACTCACACAGACAAACATGACCAGCGTCAGTGGACAGGAGCAGGTAGACCAGGAGAACAGGACATGTAGACAGGATGCTAGTATCCATCGGCAGGAACCTGAGCTAGGATGAGCTAACTGGTCTAGGCAGACTGTTCCAGAGATGGGGAGCCTGGTAAGAAAAGGCTCTGTTACCTGCAGTTTTCTTTCTGACTGCTGGGATAGATAGGTAGCCAGCGTCCTGAGATCTGAGGGCACGTGGCGGTTTATGTGGTTTAATCAAATCGGATAAATAGGACGGTGCCATCCCATGTAATGATTTATATGTAAGTAGAAGCACCTTGAAGTCACACCTGGCCTGAATTGGTAGCCAGTGTAATGAGGACAGGATGGGAGTTATATGGTTGAATTTCCTAGTTTTGGTCAGTGTTACGACCTGGCAGCAGCATTCTGGACCAGTTGTAGTTTTTTAGTGCGCCCAGTAGGTTATTACAATAATGAATTCTGGATGATACAAAGGCATGTACTAAAAGTAGGAAGTTTAGGGACATCCAACATTTGACCTCCGATAGGCAGGCCTCTAGTTTTTGGAATTGGGTGTCATCGGTTGGTTTGACTGTTATGTAAATTTGGGTGTCATCGGCGTAGCAATGGAAGTTAATGCCAAATTTGCAAATGACGCCACCAAGTGGTAGCATATAGATAGAGAATAGCAGTGGTCCTAGGGCAGAGCCTTGTGGCTCACCAAAGTCCATATTGCAACACTCTGAGGTTGTAAAAGACGTGGTGTGATCTATCGAGTAGATAAGACCTAGCTGTGATTCTTTTTTTTGTTTTTGGCAAGTGACTAGGACTTTAACTCAGTACAGAAATAAAAGTCTGCTGTGATACTTTGCTATTGCCTTGTGACATCTAATCTGGCTGTCTTGAACCCTCATGGCCAGCTCCCTTGAGGGAATTTTTAAATTCTGTTTCCTGTTTCTCCTCATGTAATGTCAAGCTACATACACTGACATTGCAGCTTGTTTCACAAGCTATAGATCTGTCTGTATAGCTGTCTGCTTGTGGTGGTGGTGGTGGACGGGGGATTAATTAGTTAGGGTTTAGATGTTTGAATGAAAAATACCTGGAATTCATGTTTAGAGCAGAATCAACAGACAGACACACATATTGACAGACACATATTCCATTAAACGTGTCAAAAATGTATTTGCTTTGATCACACTATTGATTTCAGAGGAAACAGAGTAGGTTTTCGAGTAGAAAACAAAGTTTGAAGTGCGAGCCAGTGACAAGCGGTCTGTTCCAAGTGCCAGACCGCAGTGAATATAAAATGTGTGGTCTATTAACAGTGAGACAGACACATGGGAGAGAGACAAGAAAGGGAAAGAGAGAGGGGAGGAGAGAGAGGTGTCTGTTTTTTGTTAAAAGTAAAAATCGGGTGGTAAGTTGGAATTGACAGGGACAGTGGGAGCTGGAAAACGAGGCGCAGGGGGAATCAGAGGCCAGCTGAGTCTTTGTGGCTTCAAAGACGAGTTCATTCAAGCCCCTGAGGTCTGGCAAGTCCAGAACATTTCAAGGTGTTTAAAGTCCAGGCCAACCGAAACTCTTATACAATATGGACCATGTAGGCAAACACATTTTTCTTTTGTAATTAGTATTTTATTGAATTTTTATATAAACATTGTCACAATCTGGTCATCAAATCACCAAATAATCTCGCCACATATTTCTCAGTCTTGTCCTTAAAGCTGAAACAAATTTGTTAGTATGCCACTTTTGCCAACTATGTGAAAAAGAGGGCTCACCAGGGTTCCTCCAGTTTCTCATAACAATTTGTTTTGCCACCATTCCACCGGTCTGAATAAATTCCGTGGCTCCACAGTGAGATGTAATTTGTGGATCATTGAGAACATATAGCCTTGGGCAGAGCTCAAAATTGGTCTGGGTAATGTTTTTTATACGTTCATGAACCTTTAGTTGCAAATACTTCCAGATACTACTTCTGGGCAGATTGTATTCATTAACCTCTCAAATTACTTCAGACTATTTCCCTCATATAGGTCTGCTAATGTTTATAATTCCTTCTGTAAAAAGGAACATTTGCCAATGCGTAACTTTGGGTTATTCCAAATACAGGATTCAGCGTTAAGATACACATTCAGATGATAAGCTTGAGAAGCCTTCTTCCATACATTGTAGAGGTTGGCTATGATAGGGTGAGATTGTAAATTAGAGGGTATTTTGCTAGACAGGGCATTTATAGGGGCAAGTGGGGAGAACAGACTACGTTCAATCTCAAACCAGTGAGGGGCCCTTTCAGGTGGCAATGTCCACTGGGCTATAGGTCTCAGGCAGATGGCATAATGATACAATACTAGTTTAGGGAGACCCATGACCCCCTTCCTGGTTGGCACTTGAAGCTTTTCTAACTTTATCCTTGGACGTTTGCATAAAAACGCTTTGCAAATATGGTCAAACCTTCCGTATCTAATGAAATTTTCTTAAAAAGTGGGTCCAAATTCTTAACAATTATTTTGCTGATTTGTCGAGGAAAGAGAATACCAATATATTTTATTCCTACAATAGGCCACTGAAACGACCCTGCCTGAAATAAAGTCTTTGGGCAGTATGAGGTCAGTGGAAGAGCCTCTGACCAAATAACTTTGTACCCGGATAGCTTGGAGAACGATTCAATATTATCCAAAAGTGCTGGGAGGAAAACCACAATATGTCATCCGCGTAGAGCATAGGCTTATGTGTAGATGGATTCATTCTAATTCCCTGAATGTTTGGGTTCTCACGGATAGCTGCCGCAAGAGGTTTGACAGCTAGACAGAAGAGCCCTGGTGACAGCGCCGACCCCTACCGGGTACCCCTACCAAGTGTAAAATAGGATGAAATGAGACCATTTGTTTGCACTGCTGCCTCCCGATCTTCATAAAGGATTTCTATCCATCACATAAATGTTTGGCCAAAACTCAAAAGCTCTGAGTGTGTGAAACATCTGTCTCCATTCGACCCTATCAAACACTTTCTCAGCGTCAAGTGAAATAGCTGCTGTTGGACTGCTAGAATCCCGCACAGGATCTACCTGGTAGGGCCTTGATCGCTTCAATTACCTCCTGTGAATTAATAGGTGAAGCTAAGCCCTGTCGTTGTGCAATACTCAATTTAGGGAGGTTTAAATTATGTTATCTCTATGTTATCTCAATGCTTTCAGATGTATATAGATTTATTAGAATTCCTTGAATATATCATTTATCTCACTAGATTTGGTTGCCAGGTTCCCATCACCAGCCCTCACCGCTGCTCAAAAATAGTCTGTCTGGCCCTAAACAGAAGAAACTCAGTTTTCTTGGATAATATAGTATTGTACTTATATTTAAGGTGAGTCAATTTTTTAAAAACCTCTTCGGACACATTCCTTTTCAGTTTGGCCTCAGTATTCTTAAATCTCTTTTCTAAATCTATGAGCTAAGCAGCATTAACCTTCTTTTTATGAGAGGCATATTGAATAATCCCCTTAGAAAGGCCTTCATGGTCTCCCATGCCACTATGGCAGAGGGAGCTGTAGGGACATTGGTCTCCAAATACAGTCTAATCTGTGCCCTGAGCTCCTCCTTGAACCCTGCATCTCGTAGAAACGATGAATTAAAGCATCATATCTGTGATCTCACCGTCTCCTGATATGGGATCATATCTAGTCTGACCATAAGTGGATTTAGCATGATCTGTTAACATAATGATATCAATAGAACAGGGCAGTGTGGCGGGTAGTAAGGACCTAGAAATAAGGAAAAAGTGTAAATAATAATGAATAAACTTTATGGGCTCCTGAGTAGAAAGTATAATCCCCGTCTGTTGGATGGTTCAACCTCCGTACACATTCCCTTAACAATTAGGACAGAGTCAGGCCCTCTACTAGATGTTGGCTTACTGCAATCAAGGATTTTATCTAAATCAACATTGAAATCTCCTCCTAGAATGATGGGATAATGTCCAATATCATGCAAGCGTATACTTTGGCCAGGATCAGGGTCTGCCCTTGGATACCTGCTAATACTAACAAATCTGCCCTCCTCATCCTTGACCTCCTATCTGAGTCTGAACTGCAAACATTTCTTAATCAATATAGCTACTCCTCGACCTTCAGACGACCCAGCATTAAAGGATACATGCCCTAGTCTATTCACATTCCAGGTGGAATAGCACAATGTCTTATTATTGCTGGTCATTGACAATATTTGTGTATTTAGCTGAGTGTTCATTATTTTACCACTATGTAAAATCCATGCTGCACTACCAAAAATGATAGACATTACCAAAACAATGCACTGATAAAACATAAAGCAAACACCTCAGTGACATCCACAAACACCAGATATCGCACCAGTCTGCCATAAAGAAAATTAGAACAAAGAACGAAAATAAAACAAAAAGGTGATCCACTTAGGTCCACAACTTACAGAACAAGTGGATCCTAAGTGCCATCTGCTTTGGGTACATACATCCAGAAATGTGTTCAGACATCGGGTTAGCAAAAGAAAGTGATGACAAACTGAGTGATTCAGGTTCTGTACTGGGAAAGAAACACACTCATGACCTCCGCAGCTCCAGACACCCCATAAGCTTAATAAAAACAATCAGCAGAAGAGGAAAAAGGTTACACAGGAAAAGCCCTGGGGCTTTACAGCTGCTGTGCTTGTACGAACCTTGAGTGGTTACTAACACAAATAACGGGCTCGCCAAGTGCGGGACAAGTGTTTTATTGAGTGTACAAACAGATTTCATTTTGGCGTCAAGGCTCTGTTGCATCAGCCTCTGTGCAACGTAGACAGCCAAGTGAGGCAGAGAGCATCGGTAGCATCCCTCCCCTATGAACCAGAGCCCACAGGTGGATGCTGGGTGGTGGTGGTGGTGGGGTAGCAGCAGCAGTAGCAGCAGTGACAGAGCAAGCACAGTAAGCAGCAGCAGAGAATGAGCCAGTCAGTTTGACAGCTTAAACACACCGCCCAGTTTGACACGTCAGCTGACTGCATGCTAGTGTATGGTGTTGTACAGTCAAAGTTGGGCTTTTATTCACTGCTCCTCTGTGGCTAGAAAAACCTGTTTGACCATTAAAACACCTCCGCCTGCTTGTCTCTGCCGCAATCTATTACAACAGACCACACACAATGCAATCCTTTAATGCCGAACAAATTTTAGCACACACACCCTATCTCTCTCTCACACACAGACACACACATGATGTCATTATGGCAACACTTGAAGCGATGAGAAATTTTGGCACTGTGTTCTGGTCGTCTACAATTAAAGGTAACAGAGTGTATTATGAAACCTATACTGAAAACTATACTTAAAACCTACACAGCAGCAATAACAACAAAAACATTGCAAAACAGAATGTAGACTGAAAACTTGTACTTGTAATTAAACGTGTTTAATAGAAGTAAAAGAATACATCTATAAAATATATTCGATGCACATCAAATCAAAAATGAGAATGAATGGAAAAAATAAGTAATATAAAACACATTCAACTGGAGCTTCAAACAAGCCATTAACTCTTCATCAGCAACATGTATATAGAATTCTTTCAACATGGATAGAATAAATCTAAATTAATCTAAAATGAGATTCCTCATCTGCATCAAAACAACAATCTATCTAACTATCTGCATTTTCTGAAAATCGGGACCGGTAGCAGGTTGTCTGAAAGCTCCACGGCCCCGTCTGTCCCTGGATGAGAGGCTGAGGGATATTGAGCTGCAGCAAGCAACAGCCCACTCTATTGATGGCAGGAAACACCAAGAACAATCTGACAATCTGTTCATGGACGAGTGAGATCATGGCCACGAAACTGTGTAGGGCTAAGGGAGCACAGGGGGCGTTAATATGAGTGCATTGCCACCTCAAGTCTGGAATAGACCGACTTATTTCAGCTTCTGCTTCTTGTCTTATAATTTGTCACATTGACCAAATAACAGTGTCTTGTAGGTCATCAGCCATTACTCCACTCTGTCCTGAAATGTAGCAGGTATAAGCGGGTTTAGAAGTTTTGTTGAGTCTGGACACTGAAATATGCTGTCATTCATTAACACCTATGACGTTTTGAGCCCATCGCTCTTCAGACAAAAGACAACAGGTTGTGGTTTTATGGGTTATGGACTCCACATACTGTCAAATCTCGTAAAAGTCAGCCTTTTTTGTTACATTGGTAAGTCTGCTTCTTTTCTAATAAAGTTTACTGCTGTGTACACACAGTGCAAGTTCAGTATAATCTGTCAACTGTAATCTGTCAATTCTACGTGCTGTAGTCTATCCCAATCCAGCCACAGACCTAAATGATTGCAGTCATGCAAAATGGACAGTTTCAGGCCGAGTGTTTACGCGTAGTTATAGTGGGCTCAGGAAATCCAGTCTTTACGATCAGACCTCAGAAATTGCATTGAAATGAAATGAAAACAGTAAGCAGCTAGTGAATGAGGTTATACATAGTGGAGGTTTTACATAATATAAATAAGGTTACAAAGTGCTTCACAACCAAGACGAACAAAGATTAATGGGATGAATAAGGCAGAAAGAACAATGAGGTACAAAACAGTAAAAGCCAAACGGATAAAGCGAAAGGAATAAATCAATCTCAGACGAGGCAACAAGGATAAGTAAAAGCCAAATATCATGGAAGGATCAGAGGATCCCAGACTTCCCCAGGCTCATAAGGGATCTAAAGATCAGCGATAACTGGGGGCCAGGCCTTAAAACCATCAGTAAAACCTTTAAGTCAATGCTAAAACTGACAGGCAGCCAGTGAAGAGATGCCAAAACAGGGGAGATATGATCCTGCCTCATAGTTTTGATCACACTGGAGGCGCTCTGGCTGCTTTTGGTTCAGGCAGGTAAGCAGGACATTGCAGTAGTCCAGGTGAGAGGAAATAAAGGCATGTATAATCCTCTTTAAGTTCAAGACACCACTAGCTTTTGAAAGTGTGAGATGCGTAAACAAACACCTGGAAACTATAGCAGAGGTAAAGAAGTATGTTTATTTCTATAAGGGGGAGATGCTGAGGGAGTAGAGGTCCAGGAGCAGCCCGGTATCAGCTACAAGAATGACGTCATATGGAGATGTAGCCTGGGCCCTCTCGGCCACACTGTCAATAGTTGATAACAATGTTAGGTAATGTGAGTCAAGTCATTTGTAGAGTGTTTTACCACTCATGTAGAGTGGTAAAAGGGAGAGGTTTGCTACGGTCCATTAAACTGTAAAATCACTACTGGGCTTGTAGTGAATGAAGCTGAGACCTTTACCGTCAACACACTGTCATACAGGCTGCAGTGTTTAGTGGTCTCTGTGTGCAGGGTGGCCTGGTTTAGAGTAAGATTCCCAGCCTGAGTCATTGTCCCACTCCGGCCTGCTAGCTCCCACAGCGTCTGAAACTTCTACAAGGAATTTGGTTGGCGTGATGTCAAGCGGGCTGGAAGACGGTCTCATGTGTGAAATGGTGTCCATTAACCTCCAGAGAGACTGACCTAAACTGACCCAGGGTCTCTAGATGAGGACATCTTAGACTTGATGTCCTCAATGTTATCTAAAAGGTTAAAAACTTGTCACAGTCAGCATTTGAGGAAACTTGAGACACCAGGGGGTCCATAAGGCGATCAATCGTTTCAATAGCTTGCTCTTGCATCTTTCATTTTCTGATCATAAGATATTAATAACTCCTTCATGTGCTCATAATGGACCAGGAGCTTAAGTGCTTTACCACTTCCACTCACTTCTACAATTCCCTTTTAGGCAGCGGATTCGTTTGTTAATCCACCAGTACTGACAGATTTGGATCCATTTAGTGGAGCATCTAAGGCTGCAGAAGAAAGATCATTAGGTTTAGTGGGGCCAGGCTCTGTTGCATCAGCCAGACCTCCAACATAAGCACCTCAAAGCTAGAGAAATCATTAATCGCTGATGGGCTACATCTAAATGACCTCTACATCTAAACAACAGCTAACCCTCCACCACGACCACAAGCAAAATAAAATAAATGTCCTATTGTTGGTCTCACAAGAGCCAGCTTCACACAGTCTGAGGAAGAGTAGCAGGGTGCTTGTGCAATCGGCCGGATCTGCTTTCTCGTGGACTTCTTAGTAAGGCGACGACATAATGCAGTGATGAATGAAGCGTGTCCACGTCACGCTGGGTCTGTTGTCCTGGGGTTTCTAGCTGTGTTGACTGAGTTCTTCTAGGGGTCTGACAGTCAGTCGACTAATTGAGACAGAACAAGAACATTAACGTTTTAAAACGAGGAAATAGAATACATCCCTCACGTGTAATTTCCCCTCACGAGCTGGGCCTGGTATGTGGCCGTCGTTCTCTCATCCCATCAGGAAGCTGTGGTGTTCGTGTCTAACTCAGATGGTCTCTGGTCTCTACTCAGGGCTTTTTGTTCAGTTCCTTTGAAGTACTTTGAGGCAATTCTGTGTTTGAAAAAAAAGTACTGTACTGTAAGTACACGTACCAGTTTTTATATCAGACCTCTGCACCTGTATCCCATCATATGCGGCTTGTCATTCATATCAACCAGATCCTCTCCTCTCAGTAACAAGAAGAAGACCTTAATGCTCGCACAGGTGTTGGGAGTGTGAGACGTGGAAGAGTCAGAATAAATCTGCTGGGACTTCTGAAGGCCTGAGCAGGTCGGAGGAAATTCCTCTTCTTAGTCATCCCAAGCAGTATAATTGAGAACACATTTTGACCAAGTACTGGACTGACAGATTGGCATGGGTCGTCCATTCATGGATTCAAGGATCTGGCTACCAAGGCGGGTATCAGTCAGACTTGCTTTGTGTAATACACAGCCTTTTAACATTTGAAATGATAATATAACGCCTCATTTTGGCCAGATTGCATGAAGTTTGGTACATGTTTGAAAAGCCTTTCCAGATAACACAAACAACACAGGCAGTGGTCTGTTGAGCAGTGGAAATAAACATCACATGGTCAGATGATGCTTCACGCAGTTCTCAACATGAGGTTACTTACTTGTAACCAGTGAGATTATTTGTACGCTATAATAATAATACCTACTAATAATACAAGGTATTTAAAAAAATATGAAATATGAATAACCCTAATCTGTTTTAGGTAAAAAAAACATATAGTAATAATAAAATACAAGTACAATAAATGATAATTAAAATGGCTTTGTGTGTTTGTCTGTGTGTTGCACAAGATCCTTCTTGCATGTTTCCTGCAGCTTTTTAAATAAAGGTCATTGGACACTCTGTGTACCACATGGCTCTGCAATTAATCTGGTGCTCTGTGTCGCCCCTCGTAGGCCTAATACAGCTAGTACCTGCTCTGATGGCCCCGACGCCGCCCAGTCTGTGCATGGCCTTGAAGACGCTCAACAGCAGCCTTATCCATAGGCGACGATACATGGTAAGAGAAGGGATTGAAAACATGACATGACACAGTGGTGGTGGGTGCACTTTCAGAATTGGTTATCTGCAATAGCCCTCAATCACAGTTACAGTCTCAAGGGGCCGTTTAACCGTGAAATTGATTGATTGAACAGTTGAAGCTATGCATTAGTGCTTGACCATTGTCATAAACAAACACCTCTAGGTCGTCCTACAAGCAACCTCGCGTGCTAGGCTAGACCTCTGCACCTGTATCCCATCATATGCTTTGCCTTGATCTTGTTGAATGTGAGGCAGGGTGGTACTGGGAAAGAGCATACTTGCTCTGCAAAACGTCTAAATAAAGTTTGAAAAAAAGTCATTCCATCGACCTCCAGAAGCTGCACTAGTGGGAGTTTGCGAGTTTGAGAGAAGTTGTTTCAATCCCCACAGCGTTGATAGCAAATGTCAACAGGAGGCTATAAAGCAATTTCTCAAAAAGACAAACTGGTATGAAAACCTTTTGAGGGTTCGGCGAGGGAGCTTGACTACTGAAATGCATACGCTTCCTCAGATACTAAAGCTTCACTTATCGTTTCTCACTCGCTCTCTTTCTCTCCTTCTTTACTTTGAGTTACAGAAACACAACTTCCCCATTAACTTCACCATCAGGGTTCACTATGAGGAAATCTTCAAACGCTCCAACATCACCCGACTGGTAAGAGACACCAGCTCTCTCCTTTCTCTTTGACAAGGGAGGGATCCAATGAATCAAACTATTCAGAGGCCTCAGATTGTGGGAGTGAGAGGGTGTGCACACACACTTCCAACTACACATCAAGTCCATAACCTGAGTTCATCTCCTCTCTCCCAGTGTACTGTACAGATGTGCATGTAGGAGACATAATCTCTCTGATATCAAATGTATTTTATCCCTCCTCTCCTCCTGGTACATGGTATGCAGGATATGATGGTGCACCTGTGTGTCTGTGCATGCGTAGGCACATTCTTAAGAACAATACATGATAGAAAGTTCATACTTACACCACAGGGACCCCCTATATCACAGATGGTCTGATTTTGGAGCACCTTGCTGTATAACTGTGAACTGATTTTCTTGAAACTACTATAACTGCTTTCTGCTTTAAGATAGGGTTGGGGTTAGGTTAGGGTCAGAGTTCACATTAATACCACCTGTAATGTGAAGACAAGTTTGTAGACAAATTAATGCATTTACTAGCTGAGTTTCACTTCATGGCCAGTTGGTTGCTCTCTAAATGTATATCTGATTAATCCAATAGTTAGTTACATTTATTCTCCTTTTCTCTCCTCTCTTTCCTCCCTACCTCCTGATGTCTTTTCCTCCCCCTCTTTTCCCTCCCTCTCTCCTCTCTGTCCCTCAGAAGTTACACGTGGAGGGGTTGGAGGAGTTCGTCCTCCAGAGGTTGTGGTTCCAGGTCAACCACGCCGTGTTGAAAAAGGTGGGGATACAAACCATCCGTTTAAAGGTGCTATGCGTAGGAAACGTTACAGATTCCTGTGGATTCCTGGAAGATGTATTCCTAACACCAAGTGTCAGTTTTTCTGGTTTTGTTTTGATGGTTCATCTAATCTCATCTCTAATCTCAAACTTGATTTACAGTACTGCACACCCACGTCTGCATCTCGTGCAAGCGCCAGTCATTTATAGTTATGCGCCCTACGATAGCACCTTGGTGCACAGAGTATGCGTTGCTTTTGTTTAGCTTTCTTTTTTTTGTTTTAACAAATCTGTCCCTACGATTTTTCCACTATCTGGTGTATTCTCCAGAATCAGATTTCAGAATTTCAGCAACTTCAGATTTCAAACTCATTGCACTGCACCTTTAATATTCTCTTCTCTTAATATTTGTGAAGACACATTCGGGGGGGAAATGCATGGAGAAAAGTATGACATGAATATGTTTCCCCTTACATTCACCCCGGTGATCTGTTTCATGCTGTAATCCAGTAGGTCTCCTCCTGTTGACCTCCTGTCGGTAACATATGAGTTAGGGCAGCAGGAGGTTATGTAGTCGTGGTTATGGTTTTTCTGACAACGATGTCTGTAGAAATTCCTACTCAGGGATTAAGTCTGGCCCAAAATCAAGTTGTCTTTCTTTAACACTTTGTGTGCCACTGATCTGGGCTGTTCAGACAGAACAATGTTTCCAGAATCCTTTTGGCGTTCTAGGAAAAGTGGATCAGATTTTATGACTCAAGATAACAAGTCATGCTCTTCCTCACCCAAACTTGTGATAAACTGTTAACAAATGCACTGTCATGGCTCTGATCAACACATACAACACAACAATAAATGAGGTAAAAACACAAATAATGAACTAGTAATAAATCAAAAGGTAAGATTCTGATAAATTGCACCTATTAATAAGTCCAAATGGGCTTTGAAAATTAAGGTTCTCATAAAGTATTGATGGAAATTGCAGGTCATCCGGATTCTGCCAGAGAGGCACCCGTCCCGCCCATACACCTCCGAGCTGGAGAGCCGCTTCAGGGACGCCGAGGGAATCTTTGTACAGGCGCATCCCTCTGAGGTAAGCCACGGTGCACACGCTCGTACCACAGCTGGATTCACTTCCATGTACAGCTATTCACTAAGTGCATTTTCCTCCACTCTATGTTCAGCAGCTGAATTATAGCAGTCTAAAAAAAAAAAGAATCAACAAAGGACCATCCTGTTGTGATTACGGGTCTTCGCTGACCTCCATGTTAAATCATGTCAGATACCAGCGCAACAGACCAATACCGAGGCCATGTCTTGACATGGTGATTGAAGAGAGAATGTCTCACTCTGTCTCACTAACCTCAGCTCAGATGCCCTTTCTGCTCCACATCCGGCTTGTGTGTTGCACTTAGCGTCTGTTGTCTCTCACAGATGTCAAGGGCTCACACACATTTTCTCAGTCCTTGTTTTGATGCGTTTGATAAAATACGGTGAGATACAAAGGTGATAAACTGTTCATAACTCAATCTTTTCATTTCTCTGATTATGGGGGCGAGCATAACCCGAGCACCCTGTTCACTTTGGATTACAAACTTGACGGTCTCCAGTGGCTTACCCCCAATTTAGCTGTAACATCTGTAATGCCTCGACTTCCCAGAGTTAACACTAGAGTTGTAGCTCTGCACTAAGTGATGTGTGAAAGTGTGAAAAGAGATTAGCGCTGAGTGAATTCTGGCTACGGATAATCCCGTGCAACATGAAAAGAAAGAATGTGTTTTCCTCAAAGTCCTGGGTTGTATAGGCTGCACAACACCTTCCCATATGATCTTTAACCAATTAAAGTTAATGAAATACAGGGATGAAGAATGAAATACATCACTATGAGGAAGTCTTCAAAGTCTCGAACATCAGCAGACTGGTAAAAGTTTGATGCATTGAATCCCTTTCCTTGTCAGAGGCCTGAGATTGTGGGAGTGGGAGGTGGTGATTCTTCCGAGGGTGCATTTCAAATACACTCTTCCATCTACACATGAAGTACATAGCCTGAGTTCATCTCCTCTCTCCCAGTGTACTGTACAGATGACATAGTATGCACAAAAAATCTCTGATATCAAATGTATTTTATCCCTCCTCTCCTCCTGGTACATGGTATGCAGGATATGATGGTGCACCTGTGTGTCTGTGCATGCATAGGCACATTCTTAAGAACAATACATGATAGAAAGTTCATACTTACACCACAGGGACCCCCTATATCACAGATGGTCTGATTTTGGAGCACCTTGCTGTATCACTACTGTAACCTATACTACTACTAACTCCTTTATGTGATCTGTAACTCCGTATGGTCTTTAACCAATCAAAGTTAATGAAATACAGGAATGGAATATGAAATACATCCATTATCATCAAAGTATCTGGAATGATTGATTACCAACAGACATTCGATTCTGCGTCTGTTTTCCATTGAAATTTAGCACCTGCTCTTTTACCGTACTGTAAAACAGACGATACAATACATGATAAGAAAACATTAATACCAGTACCTAAGCAGTAGGGCCACCCTTTGCCTTCAGTCCTTGGATTTCTGAACTGAACTGTGTAGTTTGATATTGGAGCGTTCTGCAAGAAAGAAAGCCTCCAGTTATTTGAGGGATGAAGGAGGTGGAAATCTACTTTGTACTCTGAGATCCTTTGGCTTCCTCTAAATGTGAACCCATCCAGATGTAGGAGAAAGGGTGAACGTCGACTCATTCATTCAATCACTCCTCATACTCATGTTACCTTTTTCCACTGCTCAGGGGTCCAGGTTTTGTTCTCCTTACACCAGGTTGTGCATTGCCTTCGGTTACAAGTGGTTTCCAAATGACAACCCTCCCATAAATACCAGCTTGGTGAAGCTCACGATGAGACGACACGATGAGAGTGGTGTTGATCTGTGTCTGTGTGCCTGCATGTGTGTGAATCTGCTTTACATTGTGTTTGCTTGTGTGTGTTAGGGTGCGTATATGCATGCATGACCTCATATGTGTGTGTGTGTGTGTGTGTGTGTGTGTGTGTCCAGGTGTTCCAGAACGATCTTCCTGAGAGAATCCAGGACATCTGGGACCGGTTGACAGAGGAGCCTGACAGAGTGCCAGAGTCCAGCTGGCGATTTGTCACTCCCAAATCCCTCCTGGACAACTTCCGCCGCACCATGCAGTGCCTCTTCAGCGACTGCTTTGCCAGTGCAGATGGACAGCATGACTGTGAGTATAACAACTCCAGGGGCTGGATACTTTTCTGGGGTAACTATATAACTCGCAAGTCGCAATACAAACCATGCTACCAATGAAAGGGATTATGATTTATGTCATCCAGTTTTCTAATGTGATTGTAGTGGAATAATGGAAGGGTAGATATAATACTCAAAATACAAAATGATTTGTGACGAAATAGTTACAAAGTGCTTTGCACAGGTTCAAAAATCCAGTGATGGGCTGTAATATGTTACTCAGTTAGAGTAATATTATTACTTTCCTCAGTAACAAGTAGTGTAACAAAGTACAACCTCTGTTGTACTTTGGGGGGGGGGGTAACAGAAAAGTAATATAACGACTATTGTAACAAATTACTTCTCACAAGGAGTAATAAGTTAAGTAATATTATTACTTTTGAAATAAGTAACGAGGCAAACACTGCAAGTCAAAAACAATATAAAAAAACATGACACAGGACTTCCTGTTGGCTCAGTAAGTGCAACGTCCTTTGTCGCATGTCATCCTTCCTCTCTCACCTGATCTTTCCTGTCTCTCTCTACTGCCGACTGTCAAATGAAGGCAAATGCCAGAAAAAAATCTGCTTAAAAAAATCATTACACAAAAGCAAGTCAGGCAGGTAGGAGTCAAAAGCCCCATTGCCTTTTGTTTTTAATCTACATTTTGGAGCAGCCAACAGGTACCCGCCCAGGGCCCTCGGGCTACGATCTGGCTCATATGGGATTAGACAGTCGTATCGCTTGCTGCCAGACCCATCTGTGCATTGAAAGCTGGACATAATGCATGGAATTTCTTTAGCCTGCCAAATTGTACATAAACATAAAGCATTCCTACTGAAACAATGATTGATTCACACATGTGCTGGAGCTGCTATGCTATGCATCAAGCTATGCTGTATGCAGACCTTCCAATCTGTATGCATTTATCCTTACAGCTCTCACATATGGATAGCAATAGAAATCCACTCCAACGCTTGTCACATTTAGATTCCTCTCCACCCCCTTTCTGCACACACACACACACACACACACACACACACACACACACACACACACACACACTTTTGTATTACTATACTTGTCGGGACCAACCTTCATTCACCCTTACCCTAACCTCAATGTAATCCCAACCATAATTGCTTAATGTGCATGTACACTCCAAAACAGTCATGCAAATCAAATGGCAGCCTACAGCCCTGTAGCAACTTGCTACCACAGGGTCCGTGACAGACAGAGACACAGGCGGGAGGGCGGGAGGGCAGAGTCAACTGGCCAGCAGGCTGTTAGGCCTCGGGTGCAATCAGCCTTAATTGGCCGCAGCCCTGCTGGATCCAGGGAGAGTCAGTCCACTGACTCAACTCTCTCCTGGATCCAGCCTAAGCCTCCCCCCCACCCTCCCCCCAGTCTGCCACAAGCACAATGACAGAATCTGTGTTCCAGTGTGCTGCTGTAATAATAATAATAACAATAATAATAAAGCATGGCTCATCAGTACTGCAGACAATATTATACACATATTACTAGCTGCAACATCACTGCCCCTCCTGTCCCTCCAAACACAGAATACCGGTTGAATTCCACGTAAGTTATTTAGGTGTCATTTAAGAGGATTCACCACTAAAAAAATCCGAAGACATTAAAAAGTAACCCTGTGGTAAACATGTAAAAACAGGAAACTGAGGTGGATCTTTGGCCATGTAAACAAGCTTAACATCCCAATCCCATTAACTCCCATTAAATCCCATTAACATTGGCATGAATGGTTATTGAAAATCCACATTTTGACCTGCATAACATTTAATTTCTCATTCATCCCAATGAAAATTGAGCAATGAAAACGGAAAAAGTATATAGCAGTAAACTTAACTTAACTAAGTGATATAGTGGGCTCTGGTGCTAGCCCTTCTGTTGAATGTCTTCTGTGTATAGTTGTAGCTGGGCTCTGGTGTTAGCTGATGTTTGTAGGGGGTGTGCCGCCTGTCTATCTTGATTCCTTTTTTCTCCTGTTTTTTTTCTGATTAGGACGCCTGGAATTGTATTTTGATTTACCCCATTGTTAGTATCATTTTCCTTTCTGGGCAGGGTGTGCTTTTTGTTTATTACTTTGGCCTTGGTTCGTCCGTCAGGGGACGCAACATAATTGGGGGCTCGTCCGGGATAAGTTCTCGTTTGTTTCTTTGTTGTGTAGCTTTGCTGTTGTCTTTTGTGTCAGCAGCACTTCAAATATGGCTCTATTGGATTTGGCAGGGTTTGTAGATACTCGTACTCTTGAGAAATATGATAAATGTAGAAAAGAAATTGGAAGCAATTGTGTTAGAGGGTCTAGTTAACAAGGGGGTTATTCTGTTGCCGGTGCATCCTGCCCCTTTAGATCAACCAGAAACTGTGAGAGGCAGAGGTGCTTGCGGCTGTCAGTCGAGTCTCCAGCAGAAGGGGCTGTGAACATGCAGACTCCTGCTGTGTCACGGGTGAGGTGCTCTTACGTTGCCCTGTTTCGATCCGCTCTCTCCAGAACCTTCCCCTGCGGCTTCTGGGCTTGGTGCCAGGTTAAAAGTTCAATCTCCAGCTTGAGGCCCAGGAAAACGCTGAGGCGCGTAAAGCTGGAGACGGAGTTCCAGCTTGAACTTCGCAGACTCAAAGCAGAGAGAATGTGTGAGCTTGAGTTACAGTCCCAGGTGAGAGCTAGTTATGATACGTTGAATCCACCCAAAGTGCTCCACTCTGTCCCAGGAACCTCAGATGTGCACCCTGCAGATGGTGTGTTCGCACCCTGAGCTCCATCCACCACAGTGTTTGATATATGTAAAAATGGTGCCTCCTTCTTGGGAAACTGAAGGAGTCATATTTTAGTGTATTTAAGCGTGTGTCTACTGCCTTACACTGGCCGATGTGTCCCGATTCTGCAAGACATGTAGCACCTGTCAAGTTAGCGATAAGCCCAACCAGGTGGTTCCACCGATCCCTCTCTGCCCCATACCTGCCGTTGGTGAGCCTTTTGAGCATGTCATCGTGGATTGTGTTGGCCCATTGCCAAAAACTAGGTCTGGTAATCCATTTCTATTGACTGTAATGTGTGCGGCCACTTGTTTTCCTGAGGCTGTTCCTCTGCGTAAACTTCCTGCCCCAGCGATTGTGACCAGGGAACAAATTTTATGTCTAAAGTGTTTAAGCAGAATGTCTAGTGCATATCATCCTAAGCCGCTCAATGCGCTGCCACCAAACACTGAAATCAATGCTGTGAAAGTATTGCTGGGAAACGGGGAAGGATTCGGATGAAGGTGTGCCTTTGGTCCTTTTTGCCATTTGTGAGGCTAAACAAGCGTCTCTTGGTTTCAGCCCTGCTGAACTTCTGTTTGGCGTAGTGTGTATGGGTCATTAAAAGTGCTAAAGGAAACATTTCTGTCTGCTGATCATTCACCAAAAGTCAATGTGCTGAGTTTGTCACTCAGTGTCGGGAGCAGTTGCACCGTGCTTGTTCCTTGGATAAGGAGGTCCTCTTGTCTTCCCAGGGTGAAATGAAGCAACATTATGACAAAAAGGCTGTTGAGAGAAGTTTCCAGCCTGGGGATAAGGTGAGGTGTTGTCTACGCCTGGTTCTGCCCTCAGTGCGTGTTTCTCCGGCCCATACGTAAAGAGTAAAGTCAGTGATACTGACTATGTAATAGTCATACTCCTGTTCAGGAGTGTGGATTTCCGCAAGGTGAATGCTACCGTGCCCGATTCATTCCCATTACCATGTATGGAGGACTGTATAGATAACTGAGGTTCAGCAGCTTTCATTACAAAACTTGACTTGCTAAAAGGATACTCCGTTGAGCCCTCGTCACCAGACCATATCCTACAGTACACTGTAATGGTGTTTGGAATATGTAATGCACCCGCCACTTTCCAGTGGCTTATGAACACAGTGCTTGGTGATGTTCCAAACTGCAGGTTGTACATACCACAACCAACCAGGGCTACAACTTGGAGATACGGCACAAGAAAGGGGCTGACATAGTTGTCGCTGATATCTATCTTGTGAGTAGGATGGCAGAAAGTTGCTGGGGTATTTCTCATTGATAGTACCATATGATATGCTGTGGCTCTTGTTGTATAATATTCTTTATCACAAACTATAAGTTTGGTCATATGGGAGGGGGTGTTACGGCCCCTAATTGGTAGGGTCTGTGTTTTGAAGGTGTGTCCTATATAGCTTGAATTTCAGACCTGACCTCCCGCTGTGGTTTGGGTGTGCCGCCTGTTGATTTTGATCCCCTTTTCTCCTGTTTTTTTTCTGATTTGGAAGCCTAGAATTGTATTTGAATTCACCCTAGGCTTAGTATCATTTTCCTTTCTGGGTAGGGGGGGGGTTTGTATATTACTTTAGCCTTGGTTCCCCCGAGGGTCAGTTGTTCCTGCTTTGTTTGGTTATACCATATATATATTCTGTCTGTCTGTAGTGCTGTGGTGTGGAAGCCAGCCACATTGTTAGTTGTACATATTGTTGTATCGTCATGTACTAGGGTCTTAATCCTATGGTGCAATATGGTGAAGGTTATCCATATATGCAACTATGTGACTCCCCAAAGGTAGTGAAACTTGAGAGAGTGCTTAAGTTAAGTACTGTACGTCCCTTGGGAAGTATATCCATATGCATAGCTTTTAGGTTTCAAAATACTGCTGACTACTGCTTAGGCCAACGATGATCCTGATCTCAATCCCACTGAGAACCAATATCAATACCAATCATGACCATTGCCACTTCTCAATTTGTGAAGCAAGAAAATATTTTTAAAATATTTTTATTCCTATTGTTTGACTGTGTGCTGTTAAATAAAACAAATGAAAGTGAGAAGACGTGTTTCAATTTCCAATTATTTTAGAAAATATTGTACATCATCTGCATAAAAGGCATCGGAGCCAATAATCTTGGCCAGAACTGTAGGTTACACTCTACTCAATACTCAGCACACATGCGTTCATTGACCCCCAGCAATCAGAAGAAGAAAAATTATACACCAACAAGGGCTAGCTGGAAATTTTAAGCACCTCCATATTTGCTGTGTACCCTGGAAATAATTACAGACTCTTTTCCTTTCAGCAATTTCTAGGAACCTCCAGGATTTTATTTCAGTCTGGCTACAATCTCAGTGTATTGAGTCACATTGCTGTAATTGCTGGGCTAGCTGTACACCAGTAACTGTGTGGGCAGGGAAACCTTCAGATTATTTAAGTATTTCTGGCACACAAGTAGATGATTTATCATTTAGTAGCTACACTTCTGTGCTATGAATAGTCATGACCTTTTTAACCTTCAAAGCAATGCAAGTGTGCGTTGGTGTGATGCAGAGCTGTTATGCAGAGCAGAGCATGTTAGCACTGTCTGGGCATTTCTGGCAATACATTGGTTTAACAGTTTGAAGCTGCCTCACTTTTGAGACTTACGCAGGTAAAACTCATGTCAGGATGCTTTGGTCTAATTCTGCTTTTTGATAAGTTAGACTCTTGTAGAGTCACTGGTGAGTTCTCAGAGATAACTTATGTAAAACAGTAAGGGAATCCAGGAAATGAGCAAAAACTGAATGATTGATATAATTGGTACTATTTATAAACGAGTTCTGCTCTGATGTATCACATGACTACCACACAACTACTGCCATATGTACTGCTAGCTCAATCATGTATAAGTACTGCTTTTTGGCAGTAATTACTAATAAATACTAGTATTACAGTAATTACTGCTGTTTGTGTGTGTGAGAGAGAATGAGGTGGTTCAAATTCATAATGTGGAGGTAAAACAACAGTATATTTTCCACTGGACGGGAGAGAATGGGCTAAGGGTGGAATAAAGATAGTAGGGAGAGGCAGTCACTCAGCCAATCAATTGATAAGAAAGAGACGCACAGCATGAAGGAGTGAATGGATAATGGATTTTCTCTTCTCATCTGTTTTTCAGACTGTGTCTCCCATTGGAGGAAGGGCAGGAAGAAAGACTTGCACCCAGAAAGCTGAGAAGAAGTCCGTCGGGTGAAGTTGTCCCTTTTGATACTGATTAGGAATTAGTATTCTCATTTCCCTTAATGTGTAATTGAGGGTTAAAAGGGCAGTCCACTGATCCACCGAAACGAGAAAGTTCAGTCCTGGTTTGTGAATATCAACCAGTCTCTCCCAAAACTACAAAAGAGAGTCTTGACGATGTGATGAGGAGACACGTCCTGGCTCTGCTCCACTGATAACAGAAGACTGACAATAACCATACCCACTGTGACTTTATGGGTACACGGGCACCATTCTGGGACAGGGCTGCTACACCCACGATGACATAAAGCTCACTTGGGAGTAAAAAGCTCAAACTCCTTCTCCAAAAAGTCCTTCTCCAACCCCGCTATCAATAGGGAAGCCCCGGGTCTTTGTCTCTCGATGGCCTCTCAGTTTGGAGCCCTGGTCCTCAGCTTTCTAGATTTAGAGGAGACTTGTTCATGTTCACATACATTGACTGAATTGGAGGTGGAGGTGAATTTTTCGCTTGAGTTTAAGAAAGCGGGAGTGGCAAAAGCTGCCGATTCCTCATCAGCAAAGGGTTAACTTCACCCTGGAGTGGGGACGTCTCCGCTGCTCTGCCGCGGCTCTGCGGTGTGCTGACCTGCACGGTTCGCCTCCAAGACCAAAAAGACCAAAGTAAGAGTGACTGTACATTGATTTCATCACATTGAGGAAATTCGACATTCAGCTGGCTTGCCAGGACTGCTTCACTCAAACACCAACGAACCGGAACAGGAAAAAAAAAAACCGATGTACATGAACTGAACTTGTTACCTACTATAATAACTGCTGTTTTCTGTTCCCATGACCCTTGTTGACTTCTTCACAACCTAACTGTACATTGCTTGTCTACAGGCTACATTCAACGTGTTATTTTAAGAGCGTGCGGTGGGCTGAAAGTATAGTTTCAAAACTAAGTTTGCTTGTTTCTGCCCCATTCCATGTCTATATGTGTGGTATGCACTAAGTGTGGTAGGTCCAAGAAGGACAAGCAATGGGGCACAATCCTCTCCTCATAGATTCCCACCCAAACCACACATTTTAAGTTGTAGACTTATTTTGGGGTTTTGTTAGCCTGTCGACTTTTCCATATCTGGCTGTCTCCGCTGACAGCAGACTGTAAAAATCGTAACAAACTATTAACTGTAATGCTAACACACCTAAAGAAAGACTGGTAACCCTGCAAGCCAGTTAGCCGCCCCGTGCGGTTGGTTCCGTCTTACCCCATGTGAGATTTCACCAGCTCATATGCATTACCCATTAGATGGTATCGGCTTCACGTCATCTTGCAACATTAACAGGGTGAAAGGGATATAACAGGATGAGGCCACAGTGCACCAACAAACAGAGAGGCAGGGCTTACTCTTTGCAGACGTTAAGACCGTTGTATTGATCGGCATCGGGAAAGGTATAAGAACATGTAACTGTAACTGTAACTTCCCTGCCTGCTCTAATGATTTCTTACACATACTCCTTCGACACCCTGCAAGTTGCTGCTAGCTAGTGGTATCCATTTGTTTTGCAATTGAGTTGCTAACTATCCATTTTCTAGTTAAGTGAAGTACAAAATACAATACAAGAGTACTTATACATAAATAGCTACATGCTAAAATTGATGTTAAATGTCAAGGTATGAGCTCTTCAATCTATTCCTATTTTTACAGAGTAGATATTTCAGTATTTTATGATGTGTATTTATATGAAATTGTCAGCTGCCAATGTATGCATTCTGTGTTTCAAATGTATTTTATGTTATGTGTTGTCTCACTTGCATGTGTATATATTACAGTATAGACTGTTATTTGATGTTATATGTTGCAAGAGACATATAATATGCCATACAACAGAAGTGGAAAGAGTACTGAAATGTTACTACCCAAAAGTAAGTAAAAGTAAAAGACCAGCTCATCAGTAAATACTCAAGTAAGCAGATTTGAAGTACATTCTAAAAATGTGTCCCCCAAACTTAGTGGATAGCTGGTTTAGCAGGTCCCAAATAATTTGATTGGTCATTCTCACCTCCTTTCAGCACGTAAACAAACAATAGTGCAGTAAAGAAAGTACAGTAACTAGAGAATATGTAACTAATTACTTAACACCTTTGCAATACAACACAATGCTTATCATCAAAAAAGTTCTATATAGTCTAAAAAAAACTTTGTTGCCTGTTGTTTCTGTTGAATGTAAATCTTGTATTACCAAAAAGTCTGTTTTTAAGGAATTTAGAAAAAACAGATAAACTTTACATTTGTTATTGTCCGATGCCTTTTTAGTGGATTTAATTGGCCCTAGGGCCATGAAGCTCACTCGGCACATCCAAGGAAAAACTGAAAACTAAAATGCAAAAACAATGCTCTCCCTTAGAAAAGATAGATAGAAAATGTGCTACAAGATGGCGGTCTTTTGGTGTGTCATCGTCAGTATTTCCCAGGCAGTATCATCAGGAAGTTCAGAGATGCTGGTTGCGGGCTGTACTGCGAGCAGTGAGGTTAAACCAGGAATGCACGTACCGTATCCACATCCTGGCCCTTGTAGAGACAACTTAAACCACACTTGCTCCATTGGGTTCACCTGCGATTATTTTCAGTGTACTATTTGCTGCAACCAGTCACACGCTGCCAGGGTCTGGGCCGTGTGTTGGAGATGAGGTGGTACAATCAGTGGGAGAACATGCTAAAGACTTTTTGTACCTCATGTACTTCCTGTTTTCTAATAATTTCCAGAACCAACGTTCTGCGTTTTAGTCTCCAGTGTTGGAGCCTGCCGTCCCTATGCACCTGGTCCACTGCCTGCGAATGCTGACTTGCTGGTTCAGTCAGTAGTTCTGCTGAAAGCATTCCCTCATCCCTTCATTACCTTTTGGGATAAACAGGCTGATAACGAGAGCAATGCTATTTGTACATAGACGAATGTTTCTCACACAGTTCTTATCAGAGTTGGTTAAATTACTTCAAAAGTTAAAGCATAACATGTAATATACCATAATATACTATTAATCAAAGAATACAGTCTTTCTCTCTGTGCAGACTAATATATTACCTGATAGATTACTTTGGGTTGCTTTCACAGGCACACTCAAATGACTCAATTTTTTGTTTTTCCTCTTTGCCCTCAATTAAGTAAAAGCTTTTTTGTTTTTTTCCATGAGGAAAAAATGAAATGGAGTGACGTTGCAGCTGCTATGCATCTATCATTTGTGGTTTAACAGAAAATGAGTGAAAGCATAAATTCATTAGACAGCTTGGCTTTTCAAACAAGTACATTATATAACACTCAGGTATATATAAATATATATAAATTTGAAACTTATTTTGCATTACTTGAAATGGTAATTATACTGCCCAATTCGAAAAGGTAATGCGTTATGTTACTTGGTTACGCTTCAAGTAATGTTATTATGTGACTCAAGAGTAACCCCAAAGACTGCAGGAAAGAGCAACTACGTGTGAAAGGGACACTTTCAATTAATGCCTTCACTCCTAACTTCACATATCCTGATTTACTCTTGTTATGTTCAAGCCTTGCAAGCCTAGTTGTGTCGCTCTTCAGGGGGGAGAAGGATGACGTTAAATGATTTTGTAGAATGTACAGGAATGGGTTGAGCCTGAGTCTGAAAGGAACTTGTTAACAGCCTTTTTAACTTTAGGGACTAAACTTGGTCCACACATGCAAAAGAATATCTAAATTATGTTTTAGTAAGAGGATACTGACAATTTGAGTTGTATCAATATGAATAAGTGTGTTGTTATTCTATATCATCAATCTTAAGTGTATGGTTGTTTTATTATAACCATAAGGGGAATGTGTTAAGGATTATTCAAAGATCCCTTATTGTGAACAGTATGCTATTTCCCAAAGCTGACTGGCGACAACAGAATGATGATACAGATGACAACTGCAGGAAGTTGGTTGGTTGTTGTTGTCTGAAGATAGATTTTAATAACAGATTTTTATACACAAGATATTGAATTTATTTATTTTTTTGGAAATGTATAATGCTGTGTAAGAGGCTTTTGCAAAAAGAATGAAATAAATAAATGGCCAATTTTATCAACTCAATCTGTGTCCAAGGTTCAGTCAATATTATGCAATTAAAGAGATTTCTATAATACACTGCCCATATATTTTTAAGTTGTCCTGTGAAATAAAATACAGAAATTGGTCTAATTAGTTTTCCAAAAAGATGGGCTTGATCTGAGATGTGCAGAGTACCTATCTGTGTAAAGTAATGCGTTAATAATTTATTGCAGAAATGAAAGTCTTGTTACTAACTACCATTTTAATAGATTATTTTATGATAGGTTTGCTTCCTTTGTGATTAAGAAAGTTGTTGGTGTCATCCTCATACCATGTCAACACATAATGGGTGCTTAGCCCATGTAGACACCTTTTTGCACCTATTCACTAACTTTGGAAAGGGATAATAGGGTGCAGCCATGTATAGTCCCAAATGGGAAAATTGTATTTCACATATAGGCTACTTCTGTCATTGGCATGTAAAATTATATTACAAATACATTTTAGCCATTTTTTGTGTATTTTAAAACATATCTCTAAACACATTCCGACACATGGGTCAAATGTACTTTTTGCAATAGGCCTAAATGTTTTTTTATGTGTTTTCAAAATTGATATTCAACTGGAAAGCAATCTGATAGGTACCTACGATGTACCCCTGAAATTTTATTTTATTTATTTAACAAATTTTATTTAATCAATTTTAACTTTGAAAGGTTTGCCAAAGACATAAAAAAAGGGTTGTAGCACAGTTGCATGAAAAACGTTGAAACATAGATTGACTCAAGTCAAATAGAATGAGTATTCGGTTATGTAAACGAAACTACCGTACAGTTTGTCCCTGGGTTCACGCCGTAATTTGCAAGGTTTCAGTAAACAATCAAGACAGCTAGAGAAAGCCAGACTAATATAGGAAGTAAATGTCTTGCCTACAAAATAAAAACGCAAATTGACAATTTCTAGGTATGAATATATGCTGCAACAAGGAATTTTGGAAACAAATAACTATATTTTCACTTAAGAGATTCCTCCGTAAATAATGTCTTCTTTTATTTTCACTTTGGTACGTCGCATTTCCCAATGTGTTCGTGCACAGTTCATCACTAAGGGTTTTATTTTGAAAGCAGTATTTAGGACGTCCTGTGTTTTAAATCTGGCTAGCTAGCTTGACACTGGTTCACCCGACGACGCGAGGAAGTCGATTTTGTTCCTGAAGAGTTTAGTTCAAAACATTGCAGTGGGGTCCCTAAAAACTTCCAACAATGTCTGCTAACGGCGGGATACAGATACCGAGCCGTCTTCCTCTGCTGCTGACCCACGAAGGGGTGCTTCTTCCGGGCTCCACCATGCGACTTAGCCTGGACACTCCGCGAAATATGCAGCTTGTCAAGAGCCGGTTGCTGAAGGGGACCTCGTTGAAAAGCACCATCATAGGAGTGATTCCCAACACCAGAGACCCAGAGCACGACACAGAGGATCTGCCAACCTTGCATAGGTACTGAAATAGATGTGTTTTTGTTGTCATTTCCTGAGCTTGATGTGGTGTTGTTATTTTGGAGGTGTCACATGACAACATGACAGTTGGCTATAACCCAGACCCTCTTAGATACACATTAGACCACAGACGCCCCTCTCCCCCCCCCCATTTGTTATGACTGTGTCCCAAGGAAACCCCGTTGATTTTGAAGTCGTGAGAAGCCTGGTCTGGGGAATGCTAGTTATATTTTGTTTTTATATCGTCCATGATTGTTTTGTAGTCAGTGCAACGTGTGTGATTTGTTCCAGAAAGGTCCTTAGCTTTGTAGCAGCCCTGTCAGTCAGATAGGCAGTCGGCCAGCCTAACAAGGTGTTCAGACAGAGAAACGGACTTCAACCTTTCACCAGCTGTCTGCCAGGCCAGTCTGGTTACTAAGTAGCACGGTTATGTGTGTTTGGCCTCTGCATGTTAAGTCTCTACAGACGTCATCACAACAAAGATGGACATTTACTTGTGAATCTACTAAACATTCACCACTACACAAGATCTGATACCCATTGTGGTATTTTGGGAGAACACCTGTATAGTAACCTGGATTGGATGTTAGAGTAAAGGCGGGGTTCAGAGCAGGTATGTCATTGGGTTGTCCATCGGGCACTTCCCATGACAGACGTTCCTTTCATTTAGACCAGGGGTGTCAAACCACTTCCCGTGGAGGGCCGAGAGTCTGCAGGTTTTCATGCCAACCGAACACGACACCGGGTGATTTCACTGATTATCACACCTTCAGGCAGCGAGGAGGAACCAATCAGCGAAATCACCCGGTGTCACGTTCAGTTGGAATGAAAACCTGCAGACTCTCGGCCCTCCATGGGACATGGTTTGAGACTCATGTCCCATGGAGTGAATTTAGACCCTTGACAACTTGACAGTAGGAAGAATAGGGAGATTTTTCAAAACCAAGTATAAGTCCCGGGAACCAGAGACCTTTTATATCCTACATTTTGGTGGCTTTTTATGTATTAAATAACAATGTAACTTTAGTACAAAAACTACATCTGCATCATTTAGTTTCTTGTAAAAAGTTATCCTTCCACAATGACTGAAACTTGTAGGTGTATTTATTTATTTATTTTTTCAAACTTCGCTCTACTCGACATTTCTTTTTTGCTCCAACCACCGCTGAATCATTCATCTGTATTTGTTGATTTAGGAATTTGATCAAAATATGGGAGCAAATCGGGGAAAAATGACACCACGGGAGAGAGGCGTTAAAATCAGGAGTGGGGAGGGTTGGCAGATCCACACCTGCTCTCAACAAAACTATAGTCACATACACCACCCTGTACCTGCATTTAGGCTTACAGCTAGTTGACAATATTACACTCGGCAATTTCTAACTCAGCTATTGGTCTCCTCAACAATAAACTAATGGGATGGCTAAGCTACGCGGGTCAGAAACCAAATTGTACCAACAATCGTAGGCTGAAATGGCCCAGAGAGCAGTTTTTAAACGTGAATTGTACCAGTAAACGGTCATCTTAATTACGTAATACAATAATGACCTGTCTTACTTTCTATTTCCTTCTCTCTGTCTGTCTCTCTGTCTAGTATTGGTACAGCCGGTCTAGCAGTGCAGGTGGTGGGCAGTAACTGGCCAAAGCCACACTACACCCTCCTCATCACCGGGTTGTGCCGGTTTCGTGTGTCAGGTCTGCTGAAGGAGCGCCCGTTCCCGCTGGCAGAGGTGAAGCGTCTTTAATACCAGACCTTTTTTGTTTTTTCTGGAGGATATTAATGTACCGTTATGATGCTGGTATCAGATATTGGACCAATACCAGACTAATAGAGCAGCAGAACTGTTCGAGGTTCAAATGTGGCTCAGTGTGTAGTTTGTTTTGCAGGTGGAGCAGTTGGATAAACTGGAGCAGTACACTTCCTCAGCCGCAGAAGGCATCACGGCAGCTGATGGAGAGCTGGGGGAGCTGTCCCAGAGGTTCTACCAGACTGCCCTACAGGTGAATGTGCTTGTAGTTTATGCTGCGTTCACATGAAGTGGGAATATTCAGTGGAGCCAGTTGATGGCTCAAAGCAACAACTTGGAAGTGTTCATGAAAGTGATGCACTTTCTAACCTCCTCTGCTCATTTCTTTTTTTTTTTAACTGTTTAGCCATTGAACTAAAGTTGCCTCTTTATTTTTTATTTCATTTTTAAAGTAAATTAAATAAAAAGCAAGGTAACATACAACAATAAAGCCAGATTAGCCATTGACCATACAGTGAAACTAGGCAGCACAAGACAAAATAAGATAGGATAAGATAGGACGAGATGGGGCGGGACAAGATGAGTGACAGACAGCTGGACAAGATGTACAAGTCGGGGTAGATGATGATTTATGGGGTTTGTAGGAGCCAGTTCAGTTGAGAAGTTAAGATATCAGGACTGCTTGGAAAGGTGTTTGTATAGTAAGTTATTGCAGGTGTTCAGGGGGGATGGTTCTGTGAATAATCGTGTATTGATTAAGTTGTGTTTTGGGGATGCTGGTCATGGTCATTGTTTCCAGATGCTGGTATTCGTGGTGATTCTGTAGTTGGTAGAGAAAGGGTGGTGTCTGTTTGGAGAAATGTCTCTTTTGAATTGGCTATGTGTATGAATTGCTCTCTCAGTGACGGTGGTTGGAGGGAGTTATTTGTGAGTTTCACCTTTTGTTTTCAGTGAGTGTTTTAATTGGAGGTACTACAGGAAACTGTACACAACTAGTGTTGTGAATAGCATGAATGAATTATTTTGAAATATGTGCTCCAGTTGGGAGATTCCTTGTATTTTCCATGAGTTTAAATTTACTGGATTTTTTTTTCACTTAGAAATCTGGGTTGTGTTACATTGGTGTAAATTTATTTGGGGATAAGATGTAACTGGTTATTTCTTTGGATTTTCCACCAAGCTGTCAGAGTTGAAGCGATGACCTGGTTACTACTACTATTAATATACACCGATCAGCCACAACATTAAAACCACTAACAGGTGAAGTGAGTAATATTGATTATCTAATTACAGTGGCACCTGTCAAGGGGTGGGTAATATTGGGAAGCAAGTGAACAGTCAGTTCTTGAAGTTGATGTGTTGGAAGCAGGAAAAATGACCAAGCGTAAGGATCTGAGCGACTTTGACAAGGGCCAAATTGTGATGGCTAGACGACATCTCCAAAACGACAGGTCTTGTGGGGTGTTCCCGGTATGCAGTGGTTAGTACCTACCAAAAGTGGTCCAAGGAAGGACAACCGGCAAACGGGCAACAGGGTCATGGGCGCCCAAGGCTCATTGATGCGTGTGGGGAGCGAAGGCTAGCCCGTCTGGTCTGATCCCACAGAAGAGCTACTGTAGCACAAATTGCTGAAAAAGTTAATGCTGAGTGCCCATACTGACCCCTGTCCACCGCCAAAAGCACCTACAATGGGCACGTGAGCATCAGACCTGGACCATGGAGCGATGGAAGAAGGTGGCCTGGTCTGATGAGTCACGTTTCTTTTACATCATGTGGATGGCCGGGTGCATGTGTGTCGTTTACCAGGGGAAGAGATGGTACCAGGATGCACTATGGGAAGAAGGCAAGCCAGCGGAGGCAGTCTGATTCTCTGGGCAATGTTCTGCTGGGAAACCTTGGGTCCTGGCATTCATGTGGATGTTACTTTGACACGTACCACCTACCTAAACATTGTTGCAAGTACACCCCTTCATGGCAACGGTATTCCCTGATGGCAGTGGCCTCTTCCAGCAGGATAATGCGCCCTGCCACACTGCAAAAATTGTTCAGGAATGGTTTGAGGACCATGACAAAGAGTTCAAGGTGTTGACTCGGCCTCCAAATCCCCCAGATCTCAATCCGATCGAGCATTTGTGGGATCTGCTGGAAAAACAAGTCCGATCCATGGAGGCCCAACCTCGCAACTTACAGGACTTGAAGGATCTGCTGCTAACACCTTCAGAGGTCTTGTGGAGTCCATGCCTCGACGGGTCAGAGCTGTTTTGGCAGCATGAGGGGGACCTACACAATATTAGGCAGGTGGTTTTAATGTTATGGCTGATCGGTGTATATACATACACTATATGGCCAAAAGTCAGTGGACACCTGACCATCACACCTATACAGTGCCTTGTGAAATTATTCACCCCCCTTGGCGTTTTTCCTATTTTGTTGCATTACAGCCTGTAATTTAAATGCATTTTTTGGGGGGGGATTTTATGTAATGGACCTACACAAGTCCAAATTGGTGAAGTGAAATAAAAAAAACAACCCTGTTTTTAAAAAATTCTAAAAAAAAAAGCAACTGAAAAGTGGTGCATGTGTATTCACCCCCTTTGCAATGAAGCCCCTAAATAAGATCTGGTGCAACCAATTACCTTCAGGAGTCACATAATATAGTTAACATAATTAGTCATATGATCTGTCATATGATCTCAGTATATAGACACTTATTCTGAAAGGCCCCAGAGTCTGCAACACCACTAAGCAAGGGGCAAAAAAAGTACTGATCAGGGTTGGGTTATGAAAAAATTTGAACTGAAACTTTGAAACTTTGAACATCCCACGGAGCACCATTAAATCCATTATTACAAAATGGAAAGAATATGGCACCACAAAAACATCCCACCAAAACTCACGGACCAGGCAAGGAGGCCATTAATCAGAGAGGCAACAAAGAGACCAAAGATGACCCTGAAGGAGCTGGAAAGCTCCACAGCGGAGGTTGGAGTATCTGTCCAGAGGACCACTTTAAGCCGTACACTCCACAGAGCTGGGCTTTATGGAAGAGTGGCCAGAAAAAAGCTATTGCTTAAAGAAAAAAAAATAAGAAAACACATTTGGAGTTTGCCAAAAGGCATGTGGGAGACTCCCCAAACATATGGAAGAAGGTACTCTGGTCAGATGAGAACTCTGGTACTCTGGCCATCAAGGAAAACGCTTTGTCTGGCGCAAATCCAACACCTCATCACCCCGAGAACACCACCATGTTTTTCATGGGCAGGGACTGGGAAACTGGTCAGAATTGAAGGAATGATGGATGGTGCTAAATACAGTGAAATTCTTGAAGAAAACCTGTTTCTAGTCTTCCAGAGATTTGAGACTGGGACAGAGGTTCACCTTCCATCAGGACAATGACCCTAAGCATACTGCTAAAGCAACACTCGAGTGGTTTAAGGGGAAACATTTAAATGTCTTGGAGTGGCCTAGTCAAAGCCCAGACCTCAATCCAATTGAGAATCTGTGGTATGACTTAAAGATTGCTGTACGCCAGCAGAACCCATCCAACTTGAAGGAGCTGGAGCAGTTTTGTCTTGAAGAATGGGCAAAAATCCCAGTGGCTAGATGTGCCAAGCTTATAGAGACATAACCCAGAAGACTTGCAGCTGTAATTGCTGCAAAAGGTGGCTCTACAAAGTAGTGGGGTTGAGGTCAGGGCTCTGTGCAGGCCAATCCAGTTCCTCCACACCCAACTCGTCTAACCATGTCTTTATGGATCTCGCTTTGGGCCTTCCCCAAACTGGTGCCACAAAGTTGGAGGTGCCCAACTGGCTAAAATGTCTTGATATCCTGTGGCATTAAGATTACCTTCACTGGAACTAAGGGGCCAAGCCCAACCTCAATTAGTAGGGGTGTCCACTGACCTTTGGCCATATAGTGTACATAATACATATTAGTACTACCTCTACTACTGTTTCATGTTATAGAGTGCATTAAGTCACACAGAGTAAGTGAGCAGAATACAATATCTAATATGGTTATACAATTATACAGTAAGTCATACAGAGCAAGATGATAATAATTATATTCTACATATCGCACTCACAAATATCCAGGTATACATGGACACCCAAAATGTTCCAAATATTACAATTTGCCGACCTTGACAAATAAATAGTTAATTGGTTAAAAGTGTATATTGACTCAGTATCTTGGATCATAAATGTATATTCTAGGTAACGTATAACTGGGTTACTGTGAACAGTTTGCACATTTATACGTACAAACTCAATATTTCAGTATCCAAGATATGAATGGGACATTGTTGTGTATGTAAACAGTCTATGTGTCAACCTGTCAACATGCCCCTTAACCACAGTGGCTTTTCAATAGGCCAACCCAGGTTTCCAGCCTTCTAGCTAGTGTGTGTACTGTAAAACTTGAAACTTGCCTACAATAAATTACTGATCTAAAATAGCCATCAACAAGGAGATGAAATGGCCTCCAATAATAGTAGTGCTTAATGATATGGACAAAACAAATCATTACAATTATTTTGGTAAATATTGCAAGTGCAGTTGGAATTGTCAGTTTATCTGACCAGTTTGTCTGACTGGTACTCAGAGAAACTCAAACTTCATCAACAGGAAATCCAAGGAAAAAGGCGTCCCAGTACTGGACACACTATTTGATTGACAGGCGATCTCTGGGAAGTTCAGTGCAGAAGTGGATTTACAATTTTTGTTCCCAAATAATGCTCCTCATTATTGGTCTGCAGATGCCGTGGTTGGATGCTGTGGTCAACATTGCTTTATTGAAATGAACAAATAGTGGAATTTTGGATTCTTTCAGTATTGTTTAGTTTTTTTTTTGGGCAGTATTTCTTTTGCAAACCTTGCCTTGACCATACACCGCTGCAGGAAACCCTGCTGCTGTTTAATTTATAGGCATATCATCTTACAAAGATGTGAAGCAGCTTTACTCATATACATACAAAACTTCAAAAAGTATGGACCACATTATTCAGCGGTATATACATTTCTGCCTTTTACAATCTGGCAGACCTGAATATACCCTCGCTGGGAAGAAAACATAAATAAAACATAAAAGGCAATGATGAACCGGACTGTTGGCTTGAAAATGTACTTATTCTGTCAGTAAATCAGTGTGCATGTGTCTGTTTGTGTGTCTGTGTAGTTGGTAGGTATGTTGGACATGTCTGTTCCAGTGGTGGCCAAGTTGAAGCGTCTGTTGGACAGTCTGCCCAGAGAAACCCTACCGGATGTAGTAGCCTCCATGATCCGCACCTCCAACAAGGAGAAGCTACAGGTACAGTAACTCTGGATCGTGTGTGTGTGTGTGTGTGTGTGTGTGTGTGTGTGTGCCTGTGTGTGTGTGTGTGTGTGTGTGTGCCTGTCCCTGTGTTTAAGTAAGAGTAAGGGTTTATCTACACTCTGTACCGGGACGGCTATAAGGCTCTCTCCCAATCACCCTTCCTCATGCCTTCCATCCTGCTACTCCCCGCTTACAGGCTGAGACTCAAAGAAGGAGAGGCCTTTCACCTCATCCATCCAGCGCTTGTCAGACGAATCAGAGTGGCAACAATACGCACTTTTACAAACCAGAAGGGGTTAGCGGTGAAGTCAGGGATATGCTCAGGTCCAGAACAGCTGCCTACAACTTAAAACGGATCATAAACGCTCCATAAAACTATCAATCTAGCTAAACGGCAATAAAGGTGGAAAGCATCAACAGTCGCAGCATCATGACTCGGAACATGTGGAGTGGATTAAGGACAATCGGACACTACAAAGGGAAACCCAGGTGTGTGACCGAGGTGCCTGTCTCCCTCACAAATGAGCTAGATTCATTTTGAGCTTGTTTTTGAGGATGTCAACCACCACCCAGTCCGCCCGCTGACCATATACAGCACTGATGTGGGGTCAACCCTCGTAAGGCACCTGGCCCTGACGGCATCCCAGGATACGAGCTGGCAGATGTCTTCAGACATTTTCAACCTCTCCCTGTCACAGTCGGCCATCCCCACCACCACCACCACCATCATCATCCCTGTCCCCAGGAAACCAACCGCAACCTGCCTGAATGACCACTCACGTCAGGCATCATGAAGTGCTTCGAGCGGCTAGTCAAAACCTTCATTGGTTCCACGATCCCGGACACTCTGGACCCGCTGCGGTTTGCCAGCAGAGCCAACAGGTCATCGGATGATGCTGTTGCCATGGCGCTGCACGCTGCCCTATCACAGCTGGACAATGTGAGAATGCTGTTTTATTGATGACAGCTCAGTATTCAATACCATAGTGCCCTCACATAAACTGACATAAACTATAAACTATATGCCGCTTTATTCCGTTTTTATTTAAGTGTTATTGTACATTGATACTTTATTCTTATGCTGTTGGGAGAGTCAAGCTCATTTCCTTTCCAGCTACCAATACTGTTTATACTCTTACTGTGCAAAATCTGAGTGAACATTTGTGCACATCTGTGTGTGTGTGTGTGTGTGTGGCCAAATGAGTAGTCACTGAGCTGTGCATGATGATATGCAGTACGCTCAGTTGACTTAGACGTCTTGCATCATTCATTCATGCTGCGTGTGAGACTATTTCTTTTGCATGTCATGAGTGCAATGATTGTGTGTGTTCATGGTGTGTGTACAAATGACATGATCACAGATGACTGATAACCACAAAGTGAAAACAAATTCTTTGTACAAATTCTAGTACTTTTTAAAGGATGGTAGGCAACGTGAAGGAAAAATCCCCCCTAAAACAGCTTTTGACGTGGCACCTTGTATTTCTGGGCCCATTTTGTTTTTGGAGCTGTATTTTTCCACACGATAACTTCTCAGTTAGAAATCACTAACTGAAACAGAAGTGGGTGAGGCAGGTTGAGGGAAAGTGGGTACGACCAAAACATAAATTTTAAAACTTCATCTCCAAATAACTCCTGGAATGCGTTGGACATCAAAGATTGATGATTTATAAGTAGCAGTGTAAGAAGATCTGAGGGGGGAATTTGCTTTTAAGTCCTTGGTTGACTTAAGTGCTTACACTTAACAAACTGGATCCTCCTCCTCTTGAGAGGTATTGAACGATGAACTTAAGGTCATTTTATTTATTTATTTTTTTTTACTAAAATGGATGTGTGGTGTTTTGGAAATGAACTCTGTGAAGGTCCTGGATGCGGTGAGCCTGGAGGAGCGTTTTAAGAGGACTCTGCCCATGTTGACCAGGCAGATAGAGGGACTTAAACTGCTGCAGAAAGCCAGGAAACCGAGGCCCGACGACGACAAGAGGGTAACGCACCATCCTGTTTCCCCTTTCCCTTCCCATCCTCTCTTGACCCATCTGCCTGTTTACCTGCCGATCTCCCTAACCTGCTCCTCCCTCTCTCTCTCTCTCTCTCTCTCTCTCTCTCCCCACCAGGTGTTGCTGGTGCGTAAAGGCGGGGTATTCCCAGGTCGGCAGTTCTCTCTGGATGAGGAGGCTGACGATGAGGATGGAGACGACACCGCGGCCCTGGAGAGGAAGGTGCAGGGGGCCAACATGCCTGAGGCTGCCCTCAGAGTTTGCCTCAAAGAGCTCAAGAGGTACACTTGATGACACTGGAGCCTACCCGTAGTACGATCAAGGCTTCTCCCTCTATAATACGCTTGCGCCTCCTCAGTAGACTTTTGCTAAGCAGTCTTAACACACCATTGGAATTTATTATTACTTCCACTACCTTTCTTCGTTACAGGAAATTGCATTTGATTGTACAAATGAGTAAATAATTGTGTTTGGTTTTTTTTGAGTTGCACCTCATTCTGCACAATCCACGTCCATGATTGTCAAGAGGACGAGGAACCCTCTTTAACATCTCCTCACCTCCATCTCCCCTTCATGACTAAAGTGGATTTAACCACTGAAATCAATAAGCGATCACAGCTTTGATCTGGATTCACCTGCTCAGCCCGTTTCAGGGAACAAGCAGGTCGCCCAAATGTTGTGTGCACTAATATACACGTTATCATTTAATCAATAAAAGTCGCCGTTAATCAGAGGGAAGCTTGAATTACCTTAAGTAGTAAGAAGCATTTTAAAGCCTTTCCATACCGTTTGATGCCTTAAAATCATTACTGATGTGTGGTTTCTTTCAGTACATAGCTCTACTCACACACTGATTTATTCCTATCACACTGATTGATGACCAGTTCCAGCTCGATCTCTGTAGAGCTCTAAGGAAATGAATGGGGATTGTTCTAGAAATCAGGAATGAACTGAGTTAATGCTGCTACAATCAAAAATGTTAAATTATCAATGTGTATTCAGACTAAAGAAGATGCCCCAGTCCATGCCGGAGTATGCCCTGACCAGAAACTACTTGGATCTGATGGTGGAGCTGCCATGGAGCAAGAGCACCAAAGGTATTTACTCCCATACAGCGCCTCGTACTGGAATGAAAATCATGTATCACCAGGATTCTTCAGCCTTTTTGAGACCAAAATTGTGTATATTTAGTCTCACTTCGTAACTGAGGGGCATTAAAACATTTTGACACATTAAACATTAAAACACTCATCAGAAACAGACCCTCAACCCACAGTTAAAAATAATCAAGAGGATCAAGCCCTGACGTGCTGTTTTTCCGATGACAAATCAGCCCAATCACACAGATACTACAGTATAATCTGTCTAAAGTTGTTTCATTTTTACACTTATTGCAGGCACCCTGTATTGTCTCATGTCCAAACTAGAAACTCAAGTCCATGTCAAGTCAAAACGGGTTTATTGTGTCTGTCCTGTGTGGCGTTCCTCCGTTTGGTGTAGCTGCTGTTCTCAGAACGGCCACCAGAGGGCAGTTGAGACACGTGCTGTTACGCAGTGCTGTACTTTCCTCTCTCCCTTTTAGCTCTGTTACCAACTCTCTTCCTTCTCCCCGTCTCAAATCATTTATCTCTCTATACCTACTTCTCTTTTCACCTCATTGTCTCCACTTTCATCTCCCATTTCCACCTTTCACCTTCCCTCATTTGTCCCCCTTTTCTCCCTCATTTGTCTCTGACCTTTACCCAATACCCTTCTAATCGTCTCTTCCTTTCTCACCCTTTCCCTCATCCCTTGGCTCTCTCCAATTCATTCTCCCTCTCCCCCTCCCTCCAGACTGCCTGGACATCCGATCGGCTCGTCTCCTGTTAGATAATGATCATTACGCTATGGACAAGCTGAAGAGACGCGTGCTGGAGTACCTGGCTGTGAGACAGCTGAAGACGTCTCTGAAGGTGCTGCTCAATCACGTTTTAATCGAGCACTCACTTAATACATCTGAGCATTACATTTTATGGTGTGCTAGATTCTAACGAGTGTTAAGTTCATAATTTAATAATAAAATGAAGATGAACAACAATTAAAAAAAAAAAAAAAAAAAATCTAAATCCAGGTAAAGAGCTTATTGTATTAAGCTGGAATGTGCTCTAACTGTTATTTGCTAATTGCATTAGGACTAATTTCTCATATTTGTCTGAGTTTCATGCCTAACAGAAATCTGTTTATAGGGCCCCATACTCTGCTTTGTGGGGCCCCCAGGAGTTGGTAAGACCAGTGTGGGGCGCTCCATAGCCAGGACCCTGGGCAGAGAGTTTCACCGCATCGCACTGGGAGGCGTCTGTGACCAGTCGGATATCCGGGGACACAGGTACAAACGAGGCGCTCACTTTCTAGACACTACGCAGAAAAGTGAAGTACGAACAGAGTAGATAGGAGAGGAGTTTTCACTACATGGGATTTGCTCAGTCCGAGGGAAAAATGCTTGAATACTGTTGAATATCGCTGTTGCCGTATCACCAAAATGTCAGTTTTTCAGGAACGTTTCAGCCATTGATTTCCTCTTGCCCACCATGTATTTTTGAGTTTATCCAGTGGGGTTTTGAAAGAGTTTCTTAAGCCCCAAACCCTGCAGCTGAAGTCAAAACATGAAAATCACCAGAATTGTAGTAACAAGGTTTTCTCATGACAGCAGCGATATATATTTCCTGAGATGTCGTCGGTGTGATCCGTAAATTGAATGGGTTTAATCTTGTGATACTCTGATATCATCCGTTCCACGTAGAACTAGAACTGCATATAGAAACGGCCTCGATCATGAATGGGGTTATATTTGTGTTTGCATCTAAACTCCGTAACACACACGTGAACACACACTCTGTTGATCCCTCATGTACCTGCTGTCACCTAAACCTCCCAGAGCTGTAGCCATTGAATCCGCTTGCCAAGTCATACATACATGCATACGAGGTGTGTGTGTGTACGTGATCGAACAGCCTCGGTATGTTAAAGGACGGCTCACACGGCTGGGGCACCCTCCCTCGGCCAGATGAGAAACATGTGTCCAGAATAGCAGCAGGAGCGAAAGAGACGAAGATGAAAGCACCGTAACGCTAGGTTACACAATTTGTTCGACTTCTTGATCTTTTCCGGGCCCACCCTGCTTGTGTTCAGGAACCTGAACCCCAACACCACCGCCAACTGAACCACACATGGTACACTTTGCTTCCTGAATCGGAGTCCAACCTATAGCCCTGATGTTTCTTATGGGACCTGATTTCAGCTTTGTTAGCAAAATATGCTACATTAGAACAATGTTCTAATATAGACCGGGTCCTGAATATAAAGTCTTAACGGCATTATGAAACATCATGGAAAATATGTCAGTGATGTCATTTACTTCAAATGAAACAAGGTTTATAGATTTTTCCACACTTACCGTTGCATACATTTCTGCAATATTATTTCCTCTTCAGTAGATCTTTGTGTTGTTTTCAGATTGTCTTTTTTAATCATATTGGTGCAGCAAAATAGGCAAAAGTCAAGGGGCCCCAAACTTTCCTGTGGAACCACACAGTCTTGTTTCTCTGTGGTTCCTGTGGTGGCACGGCCGTGTTTAGCTAGCCAGTGTGTGTTTGTTTGTTTGTGTTTTGTTTGTCGTCGTGCTGGGTGCATGTCTGCCCCTCGTCTACTTTTTTGCAGTCTCTCATACCAAAAGGAAGGCGGTGAAAAACAGAGTTGAAAGCATTCAGGAAGGAAAACATGCTATAAAGAATATAGCATTCAGCCCGTTTGTTCAAATCCTGATGAATCCTTAAAGGTTACATTCCTGTCTTTGCTTCTTCTCCCTCTGTCCATCCCTCCATCTCTACCTGTGCACCAGGCGTACATACGTAGGGAGTATGCCGGGCCGGATCATCAACGGTCTGAAGACGGTGGGCGTCCATAATCCGGTGTTCCTGTTGGACGAGGTGGACAAACTGGGGAAGAGCCTGCAAGGAGACCCTGCCGCTGCACTGCTGGAGGTCCTGACACACACACACACACACACACACACACACACATATGGATTACTGTACTGATTCCCCAACCCTAAATGTAACCTTAACCCTTAGCATGTTCTCTGCTTAACCTGCCTTTTAACCTTAACTTGGATTGCTGAAATAAACACTCTGTACTCTGTAAAAGATTCATGTGCTTCTGTCGTCCTTTTTAGCTTCTAATTTCCCCATGGAAGCCCAACCCTCCCTTGTTTACTTTTCTCTTCTTTTTAATTGTGTTTGTATGTTTGTGTCCTTCTGTTTAATTTGTAGAGCACTTTGTGACAAGCAAAGACACACACACACACACACACACACACACACACACACACACACACACACACACACCTAAACCCTCTGTATGTGCTGTCCTAGGTCCTGGACCCGGAGCAGAACCACAGCTTCACAGACCACTACCTCAACGTGGCCTTTGACCTCTCCCAGGTGCTCTTCATTGCCACGGCGAACAGCACCGCGACCATCCCACCCGCCCTGCTGGACAGGATGGAGGTGCTGCAGGTGCCAGGTGAGTTTCTTCGGTCTACACGGGCTGGTGTTGGTTTCAGAGATGACGTCACTCATCCCCAGGAGGGTTCACAGCGATGCACTTAGTGAAGAGATGAAATGACACGCTGCAGAAGATGCTCACTAAATGGACAATGAAAACCTGTCGTTAGCTAGACGCGCAGATTTCTACACTTCTGAAATACAAACGGAAGAACCATGGAAACCTTGAAATGACACTAGTCAACGAGTCAGTTCTGCTAGCCACCTTGAAGTTGATCGGGTTATTTTTAGATTTGAAAAAGATTTATTACAAACCATATGCTTTAAAGAAAAGTGTTTACTCACACCCCCAAAACATGTGCAACACACAAAAGCACCCCCCCCCCCCCACCCCCCACCAACTGACCCCTGGGGTCAATCTGGGAGGGTGGGGTTAGGAAATGCCAGAAGGCACATGGATGACATGTCTTAGTTATTGATTAGTTTCCCATTGATTCGACGTACTGAGTGAACAGACTATTAACATAAGAATAGCAGATTGTCAATGCTCAAAACATGATGAAGTGTTTTCTTTTGAAGATGATGAGGTGTGTGTGTGTGTGCGTGTGTGTGTGTGTGTGTGTTCGTTCTAGGCTACACCCAGGAAGAGAAGGTGGAGATCGCCCACCGTCATCTGATTCCTAACCAGCTTGAGCAGCATGGCTTAACACCTCAACAACTACAGATACCACAGGACACCACGCAGGATGTGATCACCAGGTAGACGCACACACACACACACACACACACACACACACACACACACACACACACACACACACACACACACACACACACACACACACACACACACACACACACACACACACACACACACACACACACACACACACACACACAGTCTGACAGTAGCAACCATAGATGTCCCAAGATACCAACACATCATACACACTCACACAAAGATGGACATAGAAATAGAGTGATGTCGCCATAACAGGAAGATAAACCTAATATTCTCTTTATTTCCAGCATAATGACAAATTACCACAAATCAATCACAATTTCTGCATAAAATGTAAGGGAAACAAACCCCTTTCATTTGGTTTGTATCATGTGAGCTTGCTTGTAGGGTAACAATCTACCAAGTGTTGAGAAAAGGCTTGCAAAAATAATTAGATGTATTAATCCCGAGGCCAGGAAGCCGTGGAAAAAGCGTAGGAAGTACAAGAGCACCTAGTAGCAACGTCTCCGACATACACTGTGTAAACGGGGACTTTAAACGGTCGTCTGACGCCGTGCCAGTCGGCGTGGCGTTGCGACGGTTCACTGCTAGATAAAGAGACACATCCATTGACGGAGTAGTAGAGCGGCGCGCTCAGCCAACTGGCAACTAGCGGTTGAGGTCCACTCGGATTTCCACATCTGGTAATCAGAATGTATCATTAAGTTGTCGAGCGGCTTAGTGGGTATTTGGTTTGAGTCGTGACCATTATATCTCTGGCAGCCTGGCCCAGTGGTTCGAGAGAACATCTTTCAACCAGATAACATGCTTCTGCCCTACTGAAGTGTCCTTGAGCAAGACACTTATCAGCTATCTATTGTACTATGCTAAGGGCTCTGTTATGTTGTCCTAGCTTTCGGACTAAAACCACAGGTAGGTTGCGTTGGTACGGACCACGCAGACAGCCTGAAAAAAAAACCTTCTGGCATGTGAGGGAAAAGATTGCGAAAACACTGAAAGCACTTGAAAGCCGCTGATGTCGAGGCTTATGGCTGTTCAGATGATGAGCAGTATGCCGCCCGCGGTCCAGCACTCCAGCCCGGTTACTATAGCAACAGCTAACGGCGCACGTCCTGTGAGGAATACTCCCATTTTTACCTGCTAGATCTCCAAAAAAATACGTCGTCTCTGGAAAGAGGTTAGGGATGGAGGAGAGGATTTAAGCTGAAGCCACGCAGGATCATTACCTCTTCCTGTTTTGTTTTGTTGTTGTTGTTGTTGTTGTTGTTGTTGTTGTTGTGCCCTAGCCTGTTCTTTTGTTCTTCCATCAGTCCGTCACACGCAATATCTTAGACACCGCTGACGAAAGTTGGGGAAATGAAGCATCCCACCACGAGTTCTGGGATTTTCAAACTGTTATATTTGTTACTGATTGGCACAGAGGAGGGCTGCATCATTCGTCGGGGGGGCGGCATGTTTACTGCTGCCTTGTTTCCCTGCTTTTTGAGTTTCTGATCACATTCCTGACGCACACTGAGAGGCATGCATGCACACAAGGGTACTGGTACATACATTACACACACACCTGCACACACACACACCTGCAGGCAGATATGCTATACTCTCACTTTTATTGGTTGGCTGTACACAACAGCAGGGATAATATGGACAGAAATAAATGTTCTTGAATGTCCCCTTAGTAACATCATAAGTTGCAGATGGCTGCTATGGGTGTTTCATTCTGTTATCCTGAGTGTAAGATGGGTGTTACTGCTGTGTGACTAAGACAGCTGATGTGTTACCATGGCAAAGGTTTTATGTCACTCAACAGTTGAGTGGCACGTCAGGCTGCAACAGAGGCTACTAAGGCTACTATTTTCATTCGTGTGTGTGTGTGTGTGTGTGTGTGTGTGTGTGTGTGTGTGTGTGTGTGTGTGTGTGTGTGTGTGTGTGTGTGTGTGTGTGTGTGTGTGTGTGTGTGTGTGTGTGTGTGTGTGTGTGTGTGTGTGTGTGTGTGTGTGTGTGTGTGTGTGTGTGTGTGTGTGTGTGTGTGTTAGGTACACCCACGAGGCAGGCGTACGCTCCCTGGAGAGGAAGATTGGAGCAATCTGCCGAGCTGTGGCGGTGAAGGTTGCTGAAGGTCGAAAAGTCACCAAGCTGGAGGATTCGACCCCGGAGGGCCCAGTGCAGGAGCAGGGGGGTAAGGGCCTCAGCTGTCTGTCTGTCTGTCTAACTGTCTGTCTCTCTGTGGACACACACACACACACACACACACACACACACACACACACACACACACACACACCCCTCTAGACATGCAGAACTTAAATAGTGATAAACTGTAAGTACAACAGCCACATTTTCCTCCTGCCAAGCACTGTCTTCTAGTGAAAAGCAGAGTAGAACAGAATAAATGTGATTTTTTTTTTTTTTTTAAGGGGTGCCTTTTTGTGAGGCACTTTGTAAACTCTTCTTTAGATAAGTGCTATAATAAATAGGGCTTGAGAAGAGAGTAACTGTGTTTACCTGCTCACCATGTAAGGGATAATGCAGTGAGCCGGTCATTATTTCAAAATAATGACTGGGTGATTTGTGGAGCATCGGCTGCCTGTCCGTTAGCCAGGCTAATTTACAAGCTTCCACCCAAAAAATAGTTCAGCAAGACTTTACCATAGCAAACCTCTGTAGCTAGCATCCATGGCTACACTGTAGCAGAAGTGTAACCATAGAAACCTCTGTAGCTAGCATCCATAGGCTACACTGTAGCAGAACTTGTAACCATAGCTACGTCTGTAGCTAGCATCCATAGCTACACTGTAGCAGAACTGTAACCATAGCAACGTCTGTAGTTAGTATCCATGGCTACTCTGTAGCAACTGTAACCATAACATGAGCTGCTGCCAGTTAATTTGTTTTGATTTCATTTGACCAGACTCTTGACTGGACTGATCTGATTAGATGTGAAACAGTGATCTGTTATTCAGTAGATTTTGATTTCTATTCGAATTGGCTCCACACCTTGTGCCAAAAAGACGTTAGTGCAGACAGTCCAGACAGGCTTTTACTTTAGCTTCTAATAAATTCATTTGAAATATTTTTTTCATGTGAAATCGATCAATGTCTTTCCTAAGTAACCGTGTAATAAGTAAGATAAAATAATGTAGGCGAGCCGGTCATTGGGGGGAGTCAGGTCTTAATTCCATATGTCAGGGCTTATTGTGTGATAATGACCAGCTAATCCTACTCATTTGGCAATGACATTTGGAAAGCCTACGCGAGTTTAACACAAAGACTACTATCATGCTACTATCATCACAGTGTGCAGAACAGAATGCTTTTCTACAAATCACGTCTGTTCTTTATTGAGCAAAAGGAAATAATATTGTGAAGCTCTAGTCTTTACCCATAAGTCTTCACCCCTTATTTGTAAATTTTCACACAACCACCACAATCTTCTTCTCATATTCAGAATGAACTACACATCATCGCCACGAATGCACCGAATCTGTACTTTTAGTTGCTGGTTCAGGACCCAAACTTGGTATTGCCAGAAGATCAAAATCAGTCCCCAGGTTTTTCCTAGAGAAATGGTGGAGGTCTGTTTTTTCTATATGAAGCCACTGGCTATGCTAGCTATGCTGAATTCCTGCAACGTAAGATAGTCACATTGAAGTCTGGATGAATTTTGAAGATAATAGCAATATCGGTTTTGGTCATTTTGGGTCATGAGAAAAATTATTTTGGTTATTCCCTGGAGAGAAAGGATATGAAACAGTTTGAACTATTGGTATACACTATTCATCAACTATACAAGCATTAGTAAGAGAGCAAAAGCGCGACTGAAGGACAGAAAGAGAGAGAGAGAGGAGAGGAAAAGAGTGAAGACCGCATTAAGAGAGGAAGACAGACAGGATATCGACAGTGTTAACTCGTCTCTGCAAGCCTCTCTGTTGCCAAGTAACTGACATTGACATGCAGATCAAAACATCGGTTGGTAATATTCAGAATACGAGTCTCTTAGTTGGGATATGGCGTTTACATGGAACGATCACTAACAGTAAGTAGTTTTTTTACCTGTGTACATGGAGGTAGTCTAACTCTGCTTTGAGGCTGTGATCATGAGTGTTATTTTGATGCTCGTGACTCCATGGAAACGGCGCTTGCACTGAAGCAGATGTGGAGTTAACATGACAGGACGTACCAGTTAATATCGGCACATCCCAGCTCGTACATACAGGTTTTCCTGATTCGGGATACGGGCTTATCCCGGTTCTTGTGAATGGAATATGGCGTGTGTCCTTTTTGTCCTGCATCTCCTTGTACGGTGTGTTGTTCTGCGTGTCCTTGTATGTCAAGAGTGTGTGTGTGTGTGTGTGTGTGTGTGTGCGCACATGTGAGCATGGATGTGTGTGCGCATGTGTCTTTTGTACCAGCTGCTCCTCTAGTCTCAGTTGGTGAACAGCTGGTCACATGACCCTTTAGCAGCTGCTGTCACCCCCACCTCCCTGTCCTTAGAGAGAGAGGGAGGGAGAGAGAGAGAGAGAGAGAGAGAGGGGTGTTGATAGGTAGGTAGACAGCTGGATAGATGTACTCTTCCTTTTGCTGTGTGCTTCTTGATCTGTGTGTCTGATGGTGTATCTCTTCTAGTGAGGAATACAAAGGAGAATAACCTTAAATTCCTGTATCACCAACATCACAACCAATCAATAATAAGGTGTGTGTGTGTGTGTGTCCGCCCACAGACATGGCAGCACCCCCAGAGATGCCCATAGTGATTGACCACATTGCCCTGAAAGACATCCTGGGACCACCGCTGTTTGAAATAGAGGTAAGAAGGGGGAGAAGGAAGGTTAGAAGAGGAGGTAGAAAAAAACAATTAAAAAAAAAGAAGGGAAAGGGGAGGGAGGGGGAAAAGAAGAGGTGGGCTGGGCGAGCGGGCGGGGTCTGGCCTGGGGGAAACGGCATCTGCAACGAATTTGCAGTGTTTTCAACCTGCTCAGAGGTTTGCTGCTACTGTGACTCAGATGGTGTCCAGCACAGGAAACCGCTGCCTTGACCTCCACATGCTCGTGACGGTCCAAACGTTCTGGACCTCATTGTGTCGACATTTGCGGTTAAACCATGTGCGACTCCGGGGTGTTTTCAGAGGCAAAATGAAAATGTCGTGGGAGGCTACAGCACCTCCTAGCAGATCACTTTCACTGACTTGGGGAGGGGCTGATTACCGTCCTTTTATTGAGGCTTGTTACAGGATTGTCTCTCTACCCACCTCCCTAGTATAGTAATACAAATGTGTGTGTGTGTGTGTGTGTGTGTGTGATTTGTAGGTGTCTGAGCGGCTCACCCTGCCCGGCGTAGCCCTGGGCCTGGCCTGGACTCCTCTGGGAGGGGAGATCATGTTTGTGGAGGCCAGTCGAATGGAGGGCGAGGGTCAGCTCACTCTGACCGGTCAGCTGGGAGACGTGATGAAGGAATCCGCCCACCTGGCCATCAGCTGGCTAAGAGCTAATGCTAAAAGCTATCAACTCACAAATAGTGGGTGGACACTCAACATGCACCTGCACACACACACACATATATACATACAAACAATCTTCAACTGGGATACATTATGAAGGAACCAGCTCATGATTTGTACGAGGCCATTTTATTAGCTACTCCTGCCAGGCAGTACAAGCATGCAGACGGGGTCGAGAGGGTCAGTGGCTGTGTGATTAAACACTAAAACGGGCACGATGTGTGATTTTTTTTTAGCGACTTTGAACATGATGTAATTGTTGGTGCCAGACCAACCAGTTCCAGTGGCTCAGAAACAGCCGACCTGGGATTTTCATGCACTACACTAGTGTCTAGAGGTTACCGAGAAGGGTGTGGAAAAACATCCAGTCAGCTGATGTCGTCCTGAGGGGCCAAATTGTTTCACGAGACCGGTCAGAGGAGACAAAAAAACACGTTCAAAGCACGTTCAAGCTAAGGGGCGGGGCAACAAGTATGCACATGAGAGCTCAGTACAAAAGTGATGTGCAGAAGGCCATTGACCATCTGACAAATGCAGGTTTCTGTTGCAATGTGCTGATGGCAAGAATTTGGAGCGAACCACATGAATCCGTGCATCCATCCTTCCTGGCGTCAACAGTACAGGTTGCTGGTGGGGCCCTTCAGTACCAGTGGAGCATCGTTTGAACACTACAGCGTACCTACACATTGTTGACCAGCTGCATCTGTTCAAAGCTACTCATGGTCAGATTAATACTAATACGAGATAATGCACCGTGTCGTGAAGTATGCATCGTCTCAAGGTGGTTTCAGGAGTGTGACAGTGGCTTGCCCTGTCCCCACGCCTCAACCCAGTAGAGACCTTTGCAGCACGAATGTGTCGAACAATCTGTAGGAAGAGTCCGACCTGGTACTAGCTAGTACCTAATAAAGTGGTATATTAGTATGTCTACAGTATGTGTACTTGCCCCGATATTCACAAGAATTAAATCAAACATACCAAACTAATGTCCGCTGAAGTAATTATCGTGCACTTAGTCTTTCTGTTTCTGTGTGTGTGCAGTGGTGGGGGGTCCAGACCCGTTAGAAGGGACAGACATCCACCTCCACTTCCCCGCCGGTGCGGTCACCAAGGACGGCCCCTCCGCCGGCGTTACCATAGTAACTTGCCTTGCCTCGCTCTTCAGTGGCCGATTGGTCAGATCAGATGTTGCCATGACGGGAGAGATCACGTTAAGAGGACTGGTGCTGCCGGTGAGTTAACACACACACGCATACACACACACACCATTCATGTGCCCATAAACCCATTAAGTCACACTGAATTTCTGGGGTCCTGCAGATCAAGCGCAGCAACCTTTTGCCAACAAAGTGTCAGTTGTGTTGCTGCAGGTGGGAAAAATCCTCTTGTGCCGGTTGGTAGTTTTGTGGCTGTGTTTGCCATAACATTGCTTGTGCCGAAATGAGCGAGGTAGCAAACTAGAGGGGAGTGTAATTCATCAGGTGGCACGGTGCAATTTTGGTATCAGAAATTACACTTGCACCTCCTGCTGCTGTTCTCAGGGCTTTAGTTGGCTAAGGCGCATGTGCACATAGACCTCTCCAAAACCACATCAACCCTTCTTGCTGATTTGATTGGCCCTGATTGACGCCAGCCCCCCATTCCCCTTTTACAACAGCGCCACAGGTGCTCCGCGGCTACGCTGCCGCCTCTGGTCACAAAACCACCGGGAATCTGTTGATCAGCGCCGGGGACTTGCACCTGTACTGGCGCCGTGATTCAGGAAAATGGGGTCCATGGTATTTAATTTAATGGTGATTCATGACCACTCAGCCTTAGGTCACAACGTGCACATCAACTCCCTGCCTACACAATGTCTGGTGGATAATGAAGTGTAATTAGCTGAAACCTGCTTTGTCTGTCCAGCTTCTGTCTTTACATAATGCACACACACATCACAAAGATAAATGATTAGTGATGAATGTGCTTTTCTTGCAGAATAATGAATATTTACAGCCTCTGGGCTTCATCCATTAATCAATCAAGCAAAACAGTCTGGAAAATGAAAAGTGAAATCGTGACTTGGTGTCCAAGTTCACCACTCTGAGCATTCAAACCTGCAACGGGCCGTGAGATGGCATCGGTTTGTTTGTAGGCCAGTGCTGAATACTAACTAGTCACATTATGCATGACAGGATTGGTCTGTTCTCCTCAGGTGGGCGGGATCAAGGACAAGGTTCTGGCAGCCCATAGGGCAGGAGTGAAGCGCGTCATTCTCCCAAAGCGCAACGAGAAGGATCTAGAGGAGTTACCAGCCAACGTCCGTGCCGAGCTCGACTTCGTAACCGCGGGGAACCTGGATGAGGTGCTGAACGCAGCCTTCGATGGAGGGTTCCCCGGGACCGCCAGCACACATCCACACCCTCAGCTGATCAGCAAGCTGTAACACACACATTGACATGCATACATACGAAGTGCCAATGGGAAGTTCAGATAAAGGCCCTGAAAAAGTGATGCTGGGAGTCCAAAACGGAGGACAGAAGAAAAGAACGTTGCACCTCAGCAGTGTTGTAATTCTTTCATATTTGGTGCTGATCGTTTTGATCAGTGGTAGTTGTGGTTCAATTACCAAGGCCAATCAGCCGATGTGCTATAATCCTGACTAGTGGTTCTTGATTCTAGACCAGCTTTGTGAATACGGGCCCAGATTTTTAATCCTATGACTTTTTCATTTTTTAGCAAGCAATGAAAACATCAGAATTTCAAGAATTCTGTTTGTAATTTGGAAGCACACAACTGCACTGTCCATGTTACACAAGTTAATCAATGAATTTTTATCAGTGGTATGGATATCAATACGTACATGTTGTTTTTTTTTTGGGCTGAAAGCTGTTTTGACAGAAGTCTGACAGGAGAACCAATCACAGCCCATGTTGACCTGTAGACCCGCCCCAGGTCATGGAACTGACGCCTCACTGTGCACCTCTAGCTCACGTCATGTTGTGAACCTTCCTCCTCGCCATGTCGGTCGAGCCTCAGTTTGCATGGACATTTGCATTACCACCCGCGGCATCAACGACAGGACTGGTCTTTCAGTGCCACAGCACACCTTGCCAAGCATCAACTAATCTTATTGATTTGGCTTGATTTTATTGATTGTTACAAAATGTTTGTGTCATCAAATATGAACATAGCGAAATTCCTCTTGAGCCAATTTCCATGTGTGATGGTGGAGGGGCGGTGTGGAGGGCTCCAGGCTTGCTATCTTGGTGATGAGATGAGTCCAGATAGACCTGGAGAGGAGATGCTGAAGGCCTGGCAGGGAGCCAGGCGTCCTTTCAGTCTGACTTAACCGCACCATGTACTCCTGTAGCCTGATTTCAGATGAATCGGGGAAGTCTTAACTTCAGCTGTAATTACTGCAGATCTGAATGTGATTAATCTGCTGGTCGTGTGATGACAGCTAGGTGTGGAAGAGTAAGGGTTTGCAGTGAAGAGATGATTAGGTTTGAGCCACAGAGTTTGCGTGGTCATTACCTGCGTACTGATCCCAGACCAAGGCCTTGATTAAACGTTTTAGGAAATGTCTATTTGGAACAAACTCATTCTAAATTGCCACGAAAAGGTGTTCTCACGGGGAGGATTATTGGAAATTATTAAATAATTTCCATTTCATTTCATGTGTCTGTGGGCCAGATTCCTCACATCCAGTTGCATTAATGGTTAAACATGTTTGTGTTTAATCTGATTTTTCAGAGGGACTTTGAAATGGATTTGACAACTGCAGTCCAACAATTGGAAGAAACCTGGGGATAGTGTCTATTTTACATCAGTGCTCGACGATGTAAAATGATGCTCGTACTCATTTCTACAGCGTCAGCCAGAGGGATTGAATGTGACCTTCCAGCTATGAAGTGGTCTCTCTAACCACAAGCCTACCCTTCCACAAACAGTGTAATTGTTAATATAAGTTGGCACCAATGACTTACATCTAAATATGATACAACTCTGCACATTGTTAATAGTTGAGACTTAATATAAAATTAAAGATGTTTCGAACCTCGCTGCTTGTGTGCCACTGTGTCATTGAGAAAGCGCTTATTTGGTAAATTCCCCCAAAGATAAATGGTCCTGAAATGCTCAGCAGAAAAAGCACACAGCTGTGTTAGAAGTGAGTGGATTCAATGTGTGCGAGAGAGATGTACAGCACCGTGTGTGTGTGGTTGAGGTTGAATTAAACATGGAAACACCAGACTGCAGTGTGGTGTTTCCATGTTCAGACAGCCATGAAAACATCGGTGGTCCCATGCATAGATAAAGCAGTAAAAAAGCCACACACATAAAATACAAAGAACTGTGTACACCACACGCATGCGTTATTGTCTGTTCAGCATTTAATTTCTCTTTCAGCTCGTTCAGTCACGCCACAAAAACAGATTAAAAAAAAAAAACGGTAGTGAACTTCAACAGCGGCTTTGTCAACGTGATGATAAAAATTAGATTTAGAGGAATAACAAGAAAGAAAATGTGTCAAATGGTAGAACAACGACTGGAGGAAAGTCTTTAGTGTGCCCATCGTTACCACATTACCACTGTATCTAGAGCATGTTGGAGCATGCTTCATGTGCTTAGCAGGGCTGGTTGAGGAGATGTAAACCATCTTCAATACCAGGAGGTAGTATGGCAGACAGGTTTCTGTGCAGGTCAGCAGCAGCATCTTCCCCTGCTTTACTGTCATGCAGGTCTTTGATGCGGAGACGTGTCCCAGACTGTGATGGATGAGATCAGATCGGTGACGGGTAGAACTGGACCAGGATCGGTTGCGATGTGTCGAGCTGTCAGAGCTGATGCAGGACCATCATCCGTCTTCGTGTGATGGTGCAGGTCCCCCAGTATCTGAACCACACCACAGCCTAGCGGGAGTACCTCGTCTGATCTGCTGTAAAATTAGATGAATTGATGAAAAGGTTTTTGATCTCCCTTTGAGCTGCATCATTTACACATTTATTCTCATTTCCGTCGACTGCAACTTCTATGAAACGAGCAGAGAGACGGATCACCGTTTCGCGTTCAGGACGAAGCCGACCTCGGCCGTCGGCTTCGTCGAGTAGCTCCTCCGTCTCTCTCCACTGAAACCGGTTGTTACATCCGTGTACTCTTCCATAACAAGTATTACCTGTACTTTGGGGATTTCTTTCTTTGTACCCCGCCTTCTTTGTCACATACTTCTTAACGTTACTAAACTGAGCCCTTGATTTTTAGTGTGTGTGAGAGAAAGAAACAGTTGAGTGCAGCCACACCCAGCCCCAGCTAAACCCCAGTATTAGGGCAGGAACTCCCACACCAAGCCCTCTGTAGTCTATATTCCCCCTCACCACACACACACACACACACACACACACACACACACTCTGGTGAATGGAGGAAGTTAACCTATACATAATTAACCAGAGGCCCTTGGGGTGTCCTTAGCAGACTGGCAGCTCGCCCACTTCACAAGGCAGAACACACCCAGACACACTCATGCACTGGGCAGACCTCAGGTTCTGTTAGGTGTGGTTCCTGTAGCGGCAGGGTGGCCCCATGCGGCCACATGAGGGCCCAGTTGCGTGTTTCACCCACCTAATACAAGAAAAGACTGACCCCAAGATGGCTGACTCAGTACCATCTGAGGGACCAGCGCTAGCCCTGGGCAGCAGACCTGGGCCGGGTCTGGGTTGGGAACCTCTCTTTGGCTTCTTTTTTATTTTAAATGAAAAGGATCAGTGTTGACTCATCCTGACGGCACCGAGTGATAGAAGTAAAAATCTATTTAAACTTTTAGCAAGAGTGCTTCAAGTAAGTTTTTAATAGTCTCAGACGGGGGATCAGACTCCGTCCCTCAGGGGTGGCATACGGCTTAACATGGCATGAAATGTTAAATATATCTCCTTTGTTGTAGATGAGGGGTGAAAATGTGGGAGGAAAACAACAATTACCTCTCTAACTTAGGAGATATCACAGACACAGCCAATCAGAAGTTAATGTCAAGCTTTCCATCTAAGGAGGAACCCCAGACCCCACTAGTTCATGGGACTTTAAGTTACTGGCGGCACCGCCGAAGGACACATAACTGACAGAAATCCCAGGATTCATAGCGGTGAAAAGTAATTGCTGAAACTTTGTGAGCATTGCTGTTGCGTTACATGCTAACGTTGTGATTCAAGTATTCAAACTGGAACTACAAAGACATCTTTTTGTCTCTCAAGTACGCAAAACTTTAACCGATTCAAAACTGAGCGACAAACTTTCACAACTGATTTCAAAGTGTGGCAGTGTCTTCTCTCCACACACACTGGTTAACAGTGAATGTTGCTTCTTGGGGGAATATCTCCCCTTACAAACGGGCTGCAGAGAACCAGTCCTGTGTTCCACCCTGCCGGTCTGATCAACCTGTCTGACCGAGCAGACTGCCCTACATCCCAAGACCTACTTAGGACTGATAAACTTAGCAGTGATGTGGTCCTCGAGTCCTTCGTCCTACTGCGAACAGAGTCGGGGTGCGATTGACGGATTTATTTAAGTCTGACACTATTGGAGCACCACATAGTACAACAGTTCTACATGTTTGTGTTTTATTTGACCCTGTGTGGTTCATGATTAATGGTGTTGAAATGTGAATTAGCAGTGTCAACGGATTTACCCAAAGAGTTGCTGAGCATGTACGCTTCCTCCCCCCCGATTCACATACCGTACCACACAGTCCCACCTGGGAGCTGCCCAGTACGACCAGTCTGACGCTGTCGGCCACTGAGCTGCTCCACTGGAGGAGTAGGAGGTGAACTGCCTTGCTCAAGGACAGTAGGGCAGCAGTTGCAGAGGGAGGGTCTCAATAACCTCCTGATTTCTCCTGGCTGGGATTTTAAAAAGTGTGTCTACCTGCTGCCCTTTCTACATACAAGTAAGCTTGATCAAGAAATGACTTCCTCCTCCCATCAGAGGGATCAGACACAATGCTAAGCACTGGTGCGACTGGTGGTTAGTTGAACTTCAACCGTTAACCAGCGTCCACCCTGCTGAAGGGTCCTTGAGCAAGACACTGAATCCCTACCAGCTGTTCTGTAGCCGACCCTGACCTTCCTGTGGAGGGGGAGCAAGAGAAAACATCAGGTGATAAGTTATTTCTATGGTGAGTATTACTTGTTAATGACAACATATCAGATATATCATGTCTGTGGATTACGATAAATTCAACCAGTATCAATCGTGATGCCAATATTGAAACAAAGACGTTTATCAGAGCATCAAGAGCATCGTTTCTCCAAAAGCTGAATTGTTTTGTGAGTAGTGTGAGGCAGATAAATAGGCTCTTTGGCTTGTTAAATACCAGTGTCTATTGAATCCAAAAGTCCTGTACTGGTCAGCCTTGATGCCTGAAATGAAAGCAAAGGAGAAGTGGCACCGGGTATGAAAAAGATAGATTTATTTAATGACAAATTAAAACAGAAAAAAAAAACAAAAGTCAATGAGTTGAGGGAGAGCAGCAACATTACTGAGACTCCACATAAAGAGAAAGGGAGAGATGATTGGCTTGACCTCCCTCCCTCCTCATAGACGAACAAAAAAAAAAACTGACTTGCCCCACAAACAGAAGGACACAAAGACAGATGGACAACAAGAGAAAAACAAACAATCCAACTCAGAAAACGACCTTCGGAAGAACGACACAATTTGTTTTTAACTACAAACACTGAAGTTTAGCCACAAGTTTTACAACTGCCTTTTTCATTTGTTTTTAAAAGTCATTACAAAAAATGATAATTATGATAATCTCCATTTAATAATAATAATAATAATAGCAACGTTGTAACGGTAGAAATTGTCCCTCATTCCTGGTTGTGTGATCAATCAGTCAGTCAATCAGTGGTTGAGGCTGAGACTAGAAGACAGAGCGAGAGAGAGAGAGAGAGAGAGAGTGTAAAGTGAAAAGGTGAGTGGGCGTCTCGAGCCAAATGTCCGTCACACACACGCATGCACGCACAAACAAAAACAAACACCAGGAGGTCTTCTCTCTTCTCATCCAAAAAGAATAAAAATCGACAACTAAAATAATTTAAAAAAAGGAAACAAACAAGATTTAAACAATAAATCCCAAAAGAAAAAAAAAAAAAAGAAAAAAAAAAACTTCGTCTGAAATGCAGTGTCTTTTTTTTTTTCCTCTTCCTAAAAAAAAACAACAAAAACAATTTCCATCGTTTTTAACTCCCTCCCTTCCTCAGTCAAAATGCTTTGACACACTTCCCCCCCACTAGCTCAACTGCTCATCTCCCCTGGAACACAGGAGCTCAGAAACAGAGGTGTGTGTGTGTGTGTGTGTGTGTGTGTGTGTGTGTGTGTGTGTGTGTGTGTGTGTGTGTGTGTGTGTGTGTGTGTGTGTGTGTGTGTGTGTGTATTCCACCGTGGTGTCGACTCCAGGCAAACATGATTATTCCGGGCCTGACGTAGCTGGGGGCCCCATCTTAAATCCATAGTACAAGAGCAGAGTCTGGTATAATAATAACTACCAACAACAACAGTCAACTAAATAATACACACTCCTTAGCCTTGGTTGGACTGCTCTAGACCACATCAGACCAGATGGGGGTGTGAGGGGGAACCAGGTGAGTGACGTTTTTAGGTTCTAGTCCCTGCCACAGATGTAGACAGATACCCGCGATCCAAGGTTCTGGAGATCCTAGGTTCCAGTCCCGGAACACAACACCTATGGTCATGGGTGCTACGGCCATCCAGATCTATGGGGTCTAGTGTGAGGCCCGGCCACAGCTAGCTATGGCTACGGGTTCCAGTCCCAGCCATCGATAGCCATGTCAGCCACAGATGAGGATAAATACCCACGGTCCTGGATTTGAGACCCGGCAATAAATAACTGTGGATATAGATACACATCTGTGGTGCTGGGTTCCAGTCCTAGCTAACCACAGGTGATAGCCACCCACGGTCCAGCTTCCATAGACATAGATAGGCCCAGTCCATGCGCCATAGTTCAACAGATACAGCTGCTTCTCCATGGTCTGAGGTTCCAGCCACGCCAAATGGTCCTAGCCCTCTAAGTGTTGGTGGTGCATGAACCATTTCAATGCAGGAGGTCTGATGGGTAAATGAGGTCTATAATAGGAAGAAGGGTAGGAGGGATACAGGTGGGGGACGCTAGATAGCTAGCTGGGCTGCCTAGCACTGACCGGGAGTCCGTGTTGAACTATAAACGTGAGCCGTCTTCAGTATGTAGCCGTCGGGGCTCTGTGGCAACTCGCCTCCAGCATCGCGGCGCCGAGGCCCAGAGAGCTGTAGTGTCTGAGGGTGACGAGGGGGGGGGGGGGGGGGAGGGGAGACACTGAAAATAAAACAAAAAGAGAGACGAGTGGGGAGAGGCAGAGTGAGTGGGAGTGGGGGGGGGGGGGTTTGGAGAGTGGTGAAATCAGTTTGAGAGAGCCACCTCAAAAGAGAGAGAGAGCCGGAGAGAACAAGAGTTTGACAAGCGAGTTTGACCAAACGGCTTTTTTTTTTAAGTTTGTGACCGAGAGAGGGAGAGACTGCATGTGCGTGCACGAGTCTCACATATATGTGTATAAGTCTATAGCCATCACTACACAATTATGTCCACGTGTGTCCATTCATCCATCAGTCCCACCCGCGGGCCCCCGTGGCTGCCCAACCAGACAGTCCAGTTTGACCTCAAGTCAGTCTGTCTCAGGAGGTGTGGGGGGTGTGGAGGGAAAGGGGGCGGTGTGGGGGTCGCACTTTTGATTTGACCCCTAAAAAATCCCCCTTTAACAACCTGTGACTTTTTTTTTTTTTTAAATGACACTTCCCCTTAAAGTTCTTAGCACATGGAGATGGTGACGTTGATGCCCAGGTTGCCGTTCTCGGCGAACAGCTGCGCGATGGACGTGTCGAACACCAGGCAGTCGCTGTTCATGATGGCCGTGGCGATGCCCTCGTGGATGGAGCGCGGCGTGGCCTCCCAGGTCAGCCGGCGCCGGTGCCCGTTGAGCTCCAGGCGGTAGGCGAAGTTCTCGGCTTGCTTGCGCGTCCCGATGAGCTGCACGATGGCGAAGAACTGCTGGTGGCCGTCGTACTTCTCCTGCTTCTCCAGCACCAGCATGAAGTGGAAGCCGAAGCAGGACTGCATCATCACCCAGTCCACCGCGCCCGGTAGATTGATGTCTGTGGCCAGGAACACGATGTCCTCCCCCTGGGGAGAGAGAGAGAGGGAGAGAGGGAGAGAGAGAGAGAGAGAGGTTATACCAATGCATTCACGCGGTTCTTTTTAAAGGCCAAGACCACGAGGAATGAGTCAAGGTCAAGGGCTGGACATGGTTTGGAACTTGTCAGTGCCGATATCAGTATCAGGACCTCCGATTCAAACACTTCTTTATATACTCTGAGTGAATACAAACATTTCACCTATTTGCTGTTCGTAAAGCCACCTGTCTGCATCTGATCTGTCAATGTCCTGTCAATATTTTCTTAGAAACTTACATTTAGCATCGTATAGTGAAACGCTATATACTATGTACTTGCACAGTGGTTGGGCTAATATTGTAATGATAAAATTAAACCAAGTGAAAACATTTCATGTATCAAATCATCACTGAGATGCTCGGGGAGTCACGTCGTTGGGATCAACATGCGAAGGGCCTCCCACCACCGGGGCACTGCCTGGTTTGGGAGTGTCAGAGTTGCTAGATGGAGCTGGGTGGTGGCTTTCATTTTAATAAGAGTTATGATCATGTCAAAGAGGTTAACTCTTTCTTGGCACCAAATTCAGCAAGTGCTAAACTAAAGTGAGCATAGAGACAGGTCTGTAGACTAAGCTAATGTTAGGATTTTTGTAATAGCAAAACAACGCTAGCGGTACTCTGGTGGCGCTGGGGCAAACAGCAGAGCTCAAGGTGTACGGTTGGTTTTGGGGAGTTAATCTGGGAGAACAGCTTTGTCATTTTAGCCATCACAATTAATCACATGCATTAGTAAAGGAAACCCAACATTAGCCTGTCAGCAACGGTCAGCTGTGCAACCAGGGACAGCACAGCTCCTGTGTTTCATTATGCTGACTAGATGGCAACAGACAGAGCACGCCAAGAGAGCAGGACATTTCCACTTTGTAATTATTCAATCTGGAACATACTTTCTATTTTTAGTGGTGATAAAGACATGTTTTTGAAAGCCTGTACTGTTGCTAACCCTGCACAGGGGTTAAGGGCCCAAATGAGCAGATCTTTGGCTTTTCTTGATATTGAGGTATCTATTGTTTTGGGTGAAATAAGGTTTGCATAAGTGAGAAAGAATAAACAAAAGTAAACAAAATTTGACCACACATTTATTCTATCTGAGGAAGAGCTGACGCCTCACCTGCAGCGTGGTGATGGACTTGTGCTGGTGCATCAGGTGGGGCATGACGGCGTCCAGGGAGCCCTGCCACTTGCAGGAGGCGCCGGGGCAGGGGCACGAGTACGGCCGGAACTCGCACAGCTCCTCGTGCTCCGCCTTGTCGGTGTGGGGCAGGGTGACCTCGCAGCCCGACGAGGCGTACTTGCAGGGGAAGAGGACGGAGTTGGCCACCTTCTCCATGGCCAGGTTCCTGATGGAGCCCAGGGGGCCTCGGCAGGTGGGGCAGCAAGTGAGCTTGGGCCGGCAGTTGGAGCATACCTGGGGGAGGACAGGATCGTACAAATTGGGACACTCCCGACAATTGGAAGAAAAAAAAAAAATGGCACAATTCAGTATTGCACATTACTACAGATGGAGGGGGGCTTCTTTCATTCCCTTCCAGGCTAGCATCCACGTACCAGGTGCCCGGACTGGCACTGCAGGATGGGGGGCAGGACATAGTCGAAGCATACAGGGCACTCAAACAGGCTGGCCAGGTCACTGTTGGAGGCGGTGGTGCCTGACAGGGTGGGCACGCGCTGGGAGGGGGGGCACTTGGAGGTTCCGGTTGGCAGCGCGGTGGCGGTCTGGCGACTCATTTCTGGTGAAGGGAGGGGGGGAGACAGAGAGAGGGGGAGAGAGGGAGAGACAGAGAGAGGGGGAGAGAGCTCATGTTAGAGTTATCAGAAAGCTTTACACCTATAAAAAAAGGTTACAATCGGGGAGTCCTGGTGGCTCAAATAACTGACATCCTGGGTTTGAATCCGGCCCGGGACCTTTGTCACATGTCATACCTCCTCTATCACTTGATATTTCCGGTCCCTCTCTACGGACTCTCAAATAAAGGCAAAATGCCACAATAAAAATAAAGGGTTACAATCAGTTCTCCCTCCTCTTGCCTCAAGTGTGTGAGTCGCGTCGTCTGTCTATTTCAGTAAAGAAAGAAAAAGCAACCTGTGGCTTATTAACAGCAGAATTAAGTATATGCCATGTAGCAGTTTGATATTGGGCAATGAACTGGCAACCCTATCTAAGAAGTGAGCTCATAACGTGCTTGTGTAGGCTTTATCGTGTCCAGTAAAATTCCATCGGTAAGAGGACGTTAATGGCGGTTATCGCCCAGCCCTACTTTGGTGATTGTCACACAGCAGACCAGAACAGACCAGCTCTGTTCTGAGAGACGCGTGGTCAGGAGAGCTGCACGCCACTGTTGCCATACATTTGTTTAGCCGTCAACAACAACAACAACACAAACATCTCAGAATGACGTAATGAGCTGTGCGCTAGTAGATACTATCCAACTGTGCCTGTGACTATTCGCCCACCAGAGTTTCTAGTTGAAGAATGTGACTCTGCGCAGATATGTGTGTCTGTGTATAAACGTAAAACCACTTTCATTATACAACACAAAATTGCTTCGCTGGCAACGGTGGGAGCCTAGCAGGCCGTGAGTCACCCAATGACAACGGTTAATTGCTTTTTGTTTTAGACTACGACTGTTAATTTGTCGTATGCTGCACCAGAGGCCTGTTTTGTCAACAAATCAGATTTTTGTCCCCGCTTGTTTGAGAATTAATTACGTAAAAACACTCCCCAGGGCTCGGGGGGGGGGGGGGGGGGGGGGGGGGGGGGGGGGCTGCTCTGCTCAGGCTTGCTTTGGGTTCAGGCAGAAAGTTCAGCTCAGGTGGGAAATGTGAAGCCTGAGATGAGGAGCCCAGACCCATCAGGATCCTTTACTAAGAGGATGTACTCTCTCTTCTGTGTGGCCGATAGCCACGAGCAGACAGGAGCCTTATCTGCACTTTAGAAAGCAGCACTACAGGAGGAATGAGCTGGGAACACGTCATGCCCTCTCCATCTCCATCTCCCTCTCTTTCTAACACACATGCACACAGAGACACACATGCATGCACACACACATACACACACACAGGGGTCTATTTTTGTCCCAGCAAGAAGTTAGAACTGCAGATATTTTCATGGTCACATATATATAAAAAAAAAAGAACAGACAGTAAAGTGAACTCAGATGTGGTGTGTGTGTGTGTGTGTGTGTGTGTGGCGAGCTGCTGTTTCCTATCGTGCTGTGCAGTTGCCTTGGTAACAAGTTTGTGGCTAGGAATGAGACGGCCTGTGGAGCAGCGAAAAGGAGAGGGTAGAAAAGAGGAGAGGGAGAAAGAAAGAAAGAAAAAAAAAAACAATGGGGAGGAGAATAGGTACGAATCGAGGAAAGGAGATAGGTGGAGAGGAGTAATGAGAGGAGACGGGAGGAGGGTGGAGAGCAGGACGAGAAGATGGAATGAGAACAGAGATGAGGGGGTGTGAAGAGAGGAGGCTGAGAACCAAGCAGGGTGAGTAGATAAGAGGTGAGGAGGAGAGAGAGAAGTGAAGTGAGGAGAAAACGCAGAACAGAACAGGAGGAACATGGAAGTAAAGAGGACAGGAGGAGGTGTGGAGAGGAGGGAGGAGATGTCAAAATAAGTGGATACAGCAGAAGTGGGGAGGGAGGGAGGGAGGGAGGGAGGGAAGGGAGGAGAAGGCGAGGAGGATGTTTCCCAGGTCAGGTCTTTTCTGGGCTGGAAAGAGGTTTGGGTGGGGTGACTGCATGTATGTGTGTGTGTGTCCCCACCTGCTCTGCTGCCTGACATAGCTCATCCTTATTATAGCCTTAGCCACAGACAGACACAGCACAGCGAGACCCAGAACAGAGACAGGAGAGGAGACAGGACAGGAGAGGAGATAGGAGAGGAGACAGGACAGGAGACAGGAGAGGAGACAGGAGAGGAGAGGAGACAGGACAGGAGAGGAGACAGGAGAGGAGACAGGAGAAGGAGAGGTGGGGAGAAGATATGTAGAAATGAAGACAAGGCAGAGCAGATGAGAGGGACAAGGCGGGGCAGGAGAGTATCAATGGAGAACAACAGATGGGAGATTTACCCCCCCCGGCCACATGCTGCCAAATCTTTGGTTGTGGCTGCTCAATTTGTCTAACCTACTAGCCACTTTGGCAGGTAGTCAACCATAATGTGGAGGTTCCTTCAAACATGGAATTAACCGAGGCAGAATTTTAGCAAAATAAACAAAACTAGCAGTGGTAAGTACTGGAAAAACACATTTCGCCAAACTGCCATCCTAGACGGTCTTCTGCATTATATCATTTCACCCCTTTCAAAATTTCTAAACCTCTCAAAGCATTTCAAAAAGCGATGTCTGATTATTTCCACCCATCACAGCCCCAGTCAAAACCAGGTTCATCCGCTTTGTTTGACTGGTAGAAATCAGCTGTGACTCCTACTCTGCCTTGTAAACCAAGGACTTACTCCCAAGTCTTGTTTGAAGGTGGTCCTATTGTCTGAGGTCAGTGGACAGGAGCCTTCAACACCCATGTCTCTGTTGGTTGATGACTACTACCACCAATAATAAAGATTATTTGTACTATTTGTGTTGAAAAGTGCTAAGAACTGAGCTTTCCATACAACAACATAATAAAAGCCAGTTAGAAGTATCCAACCTTCTATAGGGGACGCAATTTTGAATTTCAGTGATTTGATACTTCCTTTCTGTTTTGGCCACTCCTAGGATGTTTTGGGATCAACCAATAAGCATGTGTACCAAACACCGTGCTTGTACCTACAGCATTGTGATTTCTCAGATAAGCTCCCCTACTACATCTAGTTTGGTAGCTGGCAGCACTGCTAGCAGGCAATTGTATCTGTAAGCACATCTGCTAGGATAAAGCCTGCATGCACACACACATGCACAACTACACTTGCACACCTACACACACACACCCACACCAAGTACAGAGGTAAAAACAGGATCTAGTTAGAAACTGTATTAGCTAGCTGTCCCTGTGGCTGCCTGTAAACATCTGCTGTGATGGAGATAATACCTTACCAGCTATTAATAGCCCTTCTTAGCCAGCTAGCACGCTAGCAGCCACACTTCGAGCAGTAGGACCAAATTAGCTGAGGACACTCAGCTAGGCCAAGGCCAGGGCCACAGTCAGGCTAGCATGCAAGGCTAAAGTAGCTAGCCTAGCGTAGGACAGGCAATAACTAGCTTGGCCTGGCCAATACTGCTCACTGGCATGCTTGACTAAAATCTGGGAGGATGACACTATGATCACAACCTGTCAGAATACAGGAATACAGAACATTTCTGCCTGTCTGACACCAATTCAGTGTATTCACATAATGGTTTCATGTGTTTCAGTTGTGTTTCTATACTTAGGCTGTAATTTCTATAGACATTTCATTTAGTGAAACATGCTCAGGCACTCTAGTAGCCGTCAACATTAGTTGAGCAGTATACTCCCATCTGATTGTCACTAGTTTTGTGAAGCATATATCAAACCTCAAATGTGGTGTAGGTTAAGTTTAAAATGTCACCTCTACATTCAGTTCACAGTGGCACTACCAGCACAACTTGAAGGAGCACAACTGTTTGACCAATACAACACTGCATCATTAACTCATTTTTTATAAAGTACATTAACAATGTCAAGTTTGAAATGCCCAAATATACGCATGTTTGATGCCTAAACGTTCCCAGATCCAGTGCCTGCTGTGGTTGAGAAATACCTCTTATTTATAGTATATAGTCATAGTATTTGGAATAGAGTTACTGTAAATGCCCTTGATTGGTTTTGGTGAACAATAAGGCAGATGATACATTTTCTTTGACTTTAAACAGTGGGCTCAATATTCCGTGTGTGTGCGTGTGCATGTGCATGTGCGTGTGTGTAGTTGAGGAGCACTGCTGTTGAATAGGGGAAACACTTCAGTGCATGTTAATGACATGCTTGCCAGCTAAAGACATTGGGAGTCAGTGGCAGTCAAGACAGGAGTGTCATTGTGCATGTGTGGTGCTGCCAATCCTAACCGGCTGTGACCATGACAGTTTTCCTACTTTTTAGGTTAAAGTAGCCTCCAGAGGGTGCTAAAGGTGTCTAGTTAAAACTAACAGACTAATGATAAGGTGGTTAATATGAGGGATAGTGATTGCAACGCCTTCGGCAGGCTTTCTGGATGGTGAGATGACAGCCATGCCTATACATACTATACCTAAATAGATCAGCACTGGACCTCAACCAGGAGGCCAGGAAGGGGGCATGTTTTTGAAGCCACATCTCAGTTGAAAAATGTTGAGTGGCCGTACCCGACAAGGCAAATCTCAGGCCAGTAAAAGCAGTTTCATGTAATGGTTTTTTTTTTATTCAACTATATGGGTTGGGTTTATTCAGGGTTAGGGACTAATGTTTCGTTGTCTTTTGTTAGGGGTAGGAGACCACTGGTTTTCACTGGTGTGCTGCCATGTTGGAGCGGTGTCCCGACAGACTCTTGTGTCAACACAGTACTTCTGATTGGTGAAGCCGACTACAGGCTCTTGGGATCTGCATACCCAAAATGCCACCAACGTGGCAGGAACAAGCCATGGCAGGATGGACGTGAGGCAGAGAAATGGGCTTCATGGACATTAGGAGACAACCACAGAGGCTAAATCCATTTCTTATGTAGATCAGTGGTTTTAGCAAATGTACTCCTGCCACGCACACACACACTTAAACAAAATCTCTGGCTAACACAGCAGCTACAACAGCTAGTTGGCAGCACATAAAAACAAAAACAAGTAGCAACATGCCCAGCTAAAATGAGCATGCAGGGGGATAAACATAGCATCACTTTTTCAGCGAGCACACAGGGGCCAAGAAGTGACACGGCCAAGATAATAGAAGGAGGCAGACAGACAGACAGGGCCCAGGGATATTGTTTTTGCTGCTAACAGTTAGCTTTGAAAAGGTTTTTACAGCCCATTGAAGTTATAGGTTTTCACGGCTTCTGGGTTTCGGTTTTAGTGTCGAGAGCGGAGAATAACAGTGGCTCATTAGACATGATACTTCCCAGGAGAGCCTTTTATACATACACCCAAATCACACACATTACACTGAATGGCACACACACACACACGCAAGAGTAAGAGGAAGTAGGAAAAAAAACGAGAGAATCAAAGTGTGACAGAGGGCAGTGGGCACATTGTTCTGTGTTCACGGAGAGACAGAAAGAGAAAGAGTGAGTCAGTTGCCCAGATAAGCGGGGGCAGTGGGGGGTAGATGATCTTCTGTGTTTAGGGGGTGCTAAATGGAGGCAGACAAAAAGAGCAGTGCATACAGCTTGCTCTGTGTTCAGTGAGGGGAAGAGAGAGAGAGAGAGAGTGAGTTTACGCCAGGGATTCACGCAAGTTTTCAACCCAAAACGATGAAAACCTGAGCACCGAACAGAGATAGCTGTCAGGCTGCACACAGCTCTCAGTTTGTTGCAGGAGGGTTAATGGTGGTAGCTGCTGCGCTAGTGGAACATATTGGACGTCCTATCTCTGCAGACAGGAAACAGCAGGCTTTGGTTCATACCCACCGCCAGCCTGCAGCCGATACTACCAACACAGACAGCGGGACACAGAAGCAAAGGGAGAGGAGAGACTGCTGAAGAAGCTGCTGTGATCATCACTGTTGTACTGTCGTGACGGACAGGGTGACAGACCGAGAAAAACAAACACAGACAGAAAGATAAATACACACCTTCGTCCATAAGATTCCCAAATAAGGCTTTCTTCTTCTCTTGAAATATGGGGACCTCTGAAAGAGAGAAAAACAGAATGTAAACAAACATGACTCGAGATTTATTCCAAGTTGCAACATATTGTCAGGGAAATCACACAGACACACTATCGCCAAACGCCCGTGAACCACCCAAGACAAGCAAGAAATGGAGCCCCACCCATAGAAATCTGCAGAAATCATGTACATAATAGAATTTAAAAACGCATATCTCACACAAATGCAGAAATCATGGTTGGATTGTTGGTTTTGGGGAAATAGCAAACTGGAAAAAGTGAAGCAATTAATTTCCATCACAGAGATAAACAGAAACGTACAGAAAAAGTACTACACCGCACAGTAAAGGCTTCCGAGCCATCTCATTATTTACATGCATTTAGTTTTTTCTTTAGTAGAACAATCAATCCATTGGAGCGAAAAACCCGTTTTGCCCTCAGGCTTTATCAGGTCCAATAGGTTCCAGCTGTTTGGCAGGAGTCATCACAGCACAGCACATTTTAAAAGGCGTATTCACATTTATAGCCATGGTAATATATTTCATCAATATATCACTACAGGTTTTTACAATTTTATGCAACCTGAGGGTGAGTTGAGGCCTCATTCGATTCAGGCTGATACTATACAGTGTAGCCTCAAGTATTCTTCCAATAAGTCATTTTTCTTTTGTCTTGTTATGACAGCTTGTAAAACTTAAACATTGGTCTTAGGTTTTGATACACAGTCAATACACCCACCTCATCCATTGAGTAATCGATCAGTTCTGTAAGTGCAACTTCCAATGGTTGTTAACCTGCTTAAGTCAGTTTACATATGAAGCAATTTTATTTCCATGACGACATCAAATTTCTATGGCAGCCATCTCAGCTGTGCCAAAGCACTGACGGACCAGGAAGGGTGCTGCCTGTCCAGTCCAGAACAGACAAGACACTTACTGCTAATGCAAAACACATTAGAGCACACTTACAAAAACACATCGATTACTACCCTGCTGTCACTTTCTTCCCTACCGTTTTCCCAGCACTGCCTATACATATTTCATAAAGCAGCGAAGGCTCCGACCATGTTAAAGTCTGCCTCTTAACTACTGTTTCAGTCACAACATGCTGATGCAAGGCCTACGGCCATCTAGCTAAACTGACAGTCACTGACAGTATGATAAGCTTGTTCAGGGCTCTCACTCTATAGGAAGTCATTATCAAGGACGTTGCTCCCGCTAGGCCAAACTATGTGAAATAACAGTATTGCCTACCACTGCTACGTGGACGACACCCAAATCTATATAGCCCCATCTCCAAATGACTGTTGTCCCATAGACTTACTGTCTCAATGCATTAAGCAAGTCACTGACTGGATGTGCCAGAACTTCCTTCAGCTAAATAAAGACAAGACTGAGATAATTGTCTTTGGTGCCAAAGAAGAAAGGCTGAGCGTCAGTACATACCTTGACTCCGTCTTTAAAAACCAAAGACCAAGCCAGAAATCTTGGCGTTATTAATCCTTTCTCAATTTTAACAGCCACATCAAGTTTGTAACAAAATCAGCCTGCTATCATCTTAAAAACATAGCAAGGCTCAGAGGACTCATGTCACAACAAGACCTCATGCCTTTATTACCAGTAGGCTAGACTATTGTAATGGTCTTGTTTCAGGTCTCCCTAAAGAGACAGACAGCTACAGCTCAATCACAACGCTGCAGCTAGACTACTAAGAAAGACAAAAACGTTTGCTCAAAAAAGACATGCTCACCCAATATGAACCCTCCAGACCCCTCAGGTCATCTGGGACAGGTCTGCTAACTGTTCCCAGAGTCAAAACAAAACAGGGTGAAGCAGCGTTTAGTTACTATGCAACAAATCGGTGGAACAAACTTCCAGAACAACTGAGACTTGCTCCCACAATAACTACTTTTAAGTGCAGACTAAAAACGTTTCTGCTGAACTATAAACTTGCACTACGACTTTTATTCCTTTTGCACTGTGATTTAATTTATTTTTTTATTTTAATGTCTTTATAAATGTCCCCGTTTTAAATGTATTTTAATGCCCCATGTAAAGCACTTTGAATTGCTTATGTATGAAAGGTGCTATACAAATAAACTTGCCTTGCGGGCGCTCACTCTACAAGAAGTCATTATCAAGGCCCTTAATGAGCAAACTGCAAGTCTTCTTTTTTCAGAAGTTGGAGCATTCAATCGCTGCATACCACCGCACAGCGTAATTAGGAATTTGTTCCATCAGATTTTGCTCAGAGACACACGATGTGCATTTCACCAGACCGTGCAGGGGCAGCTAGGAGCATCACCGCTGGAGCAGGTAGGCATTCAGCATCTCGCACATTGGATGTTGTGGGTACTGAACCTGTGACCTTCCAAGTACGGTTCTCCAACAACCAGGCTACCCTGCTGCCAAGTGTAAAAACTGAAATAAACTTATAGCAATCATTGCCTTGTTGTCAGTATTCTATGGCCTGGGTTTTGGGTCCAATGCAAACTATGTGAACATCTACTGTAGTGTAAGTCATGAAAATATCCATAGACCAGTTTTTATGCTTATCAGTGCAGTTATCTATACAAGAGATATCGATACAGGTTGATGAACAGCCGGTACTGGCTGGCTCTAGTACATTCCTGATGTCAGTCATCCCCCGAGACTCCGATGGCAAATGTTGGCTTACATTTGTGAACAAATGCCTTGTTGAATGCACCTCAGGTTTAGAAACACTGCAAGTTCATCAAGTAGACGTGTTAATGTGTATGTGTCAAAGATGTTTTAGCCAAGTTCTGGCCCAGACGTGTCCATCTTTGTAGGCTGTCACTCAACAGCAGTAGTAGTTCTGCAGTAGAAGTTGTTCGATGATTGCTACAGTGCCAAACAGGAGTCCTTAAAATTAAAAACAAAATCCAGCTTTTAGAACTGCAAAATGATCTTGAAATATCCGCATTAGGATTCCAGAGAATCACTTCTGAAGTGGTAAACAAAATCGTGATGCATTAGTGTTGTGAGTGACATCAGTACCATAAAAGGACAGGTGAGAAACAGTTCTGGACATGAAAGGTAATTAACTGGATACTCTGCCCTGTCGCTGTGTGTATACCATCAACAGGAGGAGGCCACCACTATCAGCATGTGTATGACTTTCTGCTCTTCCACTCACAGCGTTTTCGTTTTTACACAATACAGCAGGTGAACCTGGCAAACAAAGCACATTTTCTAAATTGTGTCTGCTTGCATGCATTCTTATGGCCGTTTATAGTGCAGCCAAATTTGTTGAGAACTGGCATTGTATGCAGGTATGATTTGAGGGGCAAAGAAGTCTAAAAGATGAGAAGACATCAAAATGCCTAGTCCATTTAAGGAAGCAGGGTACAGACCCAGAAGTACTGTGATGTTCTGATTATCATGTGGTCCGATGAACTAAGGTGACGAACTAATGGAATAACACACATGCAGGCATTCTCCATCTTGGGAGGGAAAAGTGAGATTGATTTCCATGCATCTACACCGAATATGATTATGTTAAAAAGTCAGCAATTTCCCACACAAATCCCCACCATTATAAAAAGGTAATGGACTATTTATCTCCCTGGGAATACTGCTTGTGTTTTTGTCTTTCACTGGTTGTACACCGTGGCGACAGAAAGCAGACCTTCTCTGATACACACAGCTTGTGGCAAGATCTGTCCCCGTCAAATCTATCTGAATGAGCTGAAAACCTTGGAGGTAGTTCTGTGGGTAAAGTGCAAAATGAAAAACTAAATATATTTACATCAGCCTGGTTAATCTATAGCACATGCCGCCGATAGCCATCATCAATGAAAACCCTGCATACAAGTGCAGTGAGTCAAATAGAGACAAAGGAAAAGAAGGTGGACAAGTACCAGCTTGCCTACAACACCACAAACACACGCACACACATACACACTCTAAAAGCAGACAGACGTGCACACAAACACCTACAGCATAACAAATAAATGGATACAACAGAGGCAGATATGGGTGACGGGAGATATAACTGGCAAACAGAGTGATGCTGAAGGACTGTCGGGCAGAGATCGGCGCCAACAGAGGTGGGAAACGAAAGCTCGGAGACCGACAAAGAAAGATGGAGACAAACAAAGGCAGGGAGAAAACAACTGGAAGACAAAGATGGAGCCAGAGAAAAGGACAGAGGGAGACATGAGACAGAGAGGAACAAGAGATAGATAAACAGAGCAAAAAAGAGGAGGGAAGGGGAGGCAGAAAACAAGCTAGGCTTCTCAACACAAACAACATGCCATTCTTTGTTCTCAACTAATGCCCCACACTTCCCCGTCTCTCAAAACACACACATCCAAAGTGGACATACACACAGTCACACACACACACACACAACCCACTATGCACACACAGTCTTGCTTAAAGCACCCCCTCTACACACCCACACAGACGCTCTCCGACATACACTGTCACACTCGTTCACTCCTGCTAGCCAAGCTCCCACTAGACAAAGTAGCAATTCATCAGCCTGCAGCATACATGGCTACAGCTGGCCAGGGCACAGGAATTTATGACACTTTACAACACCTTGGCCGCAGCTGCAAGGCTGCAGGCCCCGGCCTGTATATACACATTAAGATGATATGGAGGGATAACATGTGAACAAATGTGAGTGTGCATGCATTTGTGTGTGTCCTTTAAATGCCCATTCACCTTTAGTCCTGTGCATGTTTCTGGCGGCTACACATGAGAAGAGTCTGAATAAGGACTTCCAGGGCGGCGCTTGCGGTGCTAGGCTAGCTGGCTTCGATTTCACTTGGACCAGAGACATAGAGGTAGAGCAATCATGCAGCTCCTCATCGCCATATTCTTCTGGCCTTTTCCATGGAAACCAAACACTGTTGCTGCACAGCCCTAAACACAACACAAAACAGAGGATCGCATTTCCTTTTCCTCCCACTAGTCCCCCATTCAGAGACAAGCTCATGAGGGTCGCTATGGAAGAATAGGGGCTGTGTATGCAGAGGAGCCTTGACAGCCAAAATATGACAGCCCAAGAGGGGGGGGAAGGAGACTAGATGAGAAGAAAACCCCCGTTATGCTTCTAGGTCCCTGTAATGCAGAAGTGTTGCACAAGAAAATATCAAACTACAGCTCCCAGGTCCCCCAGTCATTTAGACACTCAAATCCCGTTATGCTTGTGAAGCAGGCAGCCATCAAACCAGACTAGCAGGCCAAACAGAAAGCCAAGCTGTGAAAATGAACATCGAGCGAGTTGCTAGGTGCTTAGGACGCAGGCCAGAGAGAGAAAGACGACTCACTGATGTTTTTCCTTCCACTTTCCAAGCCTTGCCAGTTTAGTCCAGTCAACAGTCTGTAAGCAGTCTGTCAGTGTGTGGCCAACCTGCCACTCCCTGGCTGTATCCCAATCAGCCACTAGGGAGCTGTGTAGGGCATTTAGACGGCAATATGAGACAGTTTATCCAAGCCACTGTAGTCCCCCCCGCCTCCCCTCACAAAACACTGGATAATTATCCTTTTACAAGTTCCAGCTTAGAGCAACTTTGTTTCCCGGTGCAGGATCTGCAGGAAAGGTGAGACAGTTTAGCATGACACCACTGCAGCTTTTCAACAGCACGTCGTCTTCCAAATTTCCTTTCCAATTTTAAGGTTTACAGCACTAATTCAGCACGAGTCCCCACTGCCAAAGAAGGGCTGGTTTTCCATGAAAAAAAAAAAAGAAGAAAAAAAATGAAAAAACTCCTTGTAAGGCGTAATCGAGATGCTAGAGCAATAATCCGTACTGATTGGAAAACCGAGTCCTGCTCTCTCCCGGTCCCCCTGGCACAATGACAGAAGAGGAGGAGAAAGAGGAGTGATGGAACAGGAGACGGCTGTATTCTTGGAGAGAGGAAAAAAAGGGGGAACTCCCGAACGAGGAAAGTTAACACAAGGAGGGTAGATGTTTTCTGTTGCCCTCTCTCTCTCTGTCATCCCTTCTTTTACTCCGGTGACGTTCTCTCTGTCCCCTGCAGTGTGCTAGGTGCCATCGCTACTGCGTGTGAGACAGAAAGAGCCAACTAAGCCGGCATCCAATGTCAGCCACGAACAGAGCATGCTCACTCACGACCGACAGTTCCCCTTTCTCTCCCCCTCTGTCTCTCCGACTCCCTCCTCCAACCACACAGCCCCCTTCTCTCCACCTCCACAACACATTCTTTCTCTGACACATACACTCTTTCACTTGACCCTTACACACTCTTTTGCCGGCCCCCCCAGGCTTTTCTGTCTACGCCATGCCGATGCCTTCTTTGTCAGTATCTCCATCTGCCTCTCTCTCTCTCCCCCTTGGCCATTTCTTGCTTGCTTTTTTCTCTCTGCTCCCAGCATACACTTTCTGCCTCTTTCTTTCTCCAAGATGGACATTCTCTCTCTCCCTCTCTCACTTGTTTCTTTCTCTCTGCCCCCTCCCTCCACCCTAGTCTCTGTGGTTGAGCGGGTCTCAGATTTCAGCCTTGTCTGGCTGCAGGCTGCACCACCAGCTGCCCTCAATGACACCATAGCTCACTTTCTCACTGCCTTTCTTTTTGCTTTCCTCCTTTTGACTTCTCTCACATGTGTTTGTTCCCCACAATGCAAAAAGAGGGGTTATGAATCCATCTGTTTGTTTGTTCATCATCACGTATCTCATATTGCTGACCGAATTGTGCTGAAACTTGGGGGAATGATGCAGCTCACCACTGCGTTCCAACATTTTAAAAATTACATGCATTAGCCCAAGAGGGGCGCTACAATTACAAAACAAGGTGGCATATTTGTTACCGATTGGCCCCTGAGCAGGGGGGTGGAGGGGGTTACTTTCTGAAACCGTTCCACCACTTTCAATTTCTTCACTTCTTTCCACACACACACACACACACACGGGAAGAGAAGCCCGAGTGAAACCAAAATAACACCCTGAACCAGAATCCGTCTGTCTGCAGGAAAGAAAGTGATAGCTTAGCTCAGTGCAAACACAGAGAGACCTTGCTACTGATATTGACCCTACACAAGCCTCAGCAAGAGATGCTAGGTGTAGTACAGACAATATTTCAGTGAATTTAGTTGACACACGTATTTTAGCAAAAAGGTATGGATTTGCCAATACCGGTCGGTGTGACTCGTTCAGTGTTCATTCATGTGGCAGTAATGAAGTAAACTACAAATCTAACAGAAAGCACGTCACGCAGAAGGAAAGAGTTGAAAACATAAAAAACATGTGCACATGAGAATTTAAAAAAAACAAAAAAACTAATTGGGCCTACATCAGTGTGACCGTAAAGGAAGTACCCAGTAAAATCCCCTGGCACTAAACAGAGAGAAGCACTCTGCCTATTCTGAGATACTCAATTAAAATTAGGGGAATAAATAGACAGTGATATATCAGCCTACTGCTCAATTTTAGGTCTGCTACTCATCACAAGGTTATCCCCAAGCAAGGGTGTTGTGCACTGCAGAGCTCCCAACTCTTAAGCTAATGTTGACTTAGCCACAGTAGTAATGATAGTCAGTTTCTATCAGCCGACATGATGAGGACAATGCATCGTCTCTGTTTACACTTCTTCTTGAGTTGACGAATTAATCTCTAGAATGATGATGAGAATAATCAATTATCAATATGATTGTTTGCTGTGCCCCGAGCCACTGTTTGGAGTGAGGCCACTGAACAATATAAAAGAAACTTTGTTTATCCTCCCAATAGCTGAGGCTATATTGGGGCTGGCTGCACCCCAAGTTCTAGACTTTTTCCAATTAGGCGAATGACAGACAGAAGGCACACTGGCCATCTATTCAAGGAGCTCCTTGGCTTTACTGCTACAGCCAGCTGCACTGCTGTATTCTCTTCGCCGGCTTCACGCTGCATCTGTTCACATCATCGCCACACAACGTACACATATGCAGTCAAAAGCCGGGCACAGAGCACCAGAGACGAGCAGAAGAGCATATAGGCGCAGAGAGAAGATGCAGACAGATTCCAAATACACACACACAGCTATAAAAATGGCACTGGTGGCGGGTGAGTGTGTTGTTATTAAAAGGGGCAGGGCAGCAGAAACAACAATGAGCCATCTGGAGCAAGCAGCAGTTCATCACCAGACTAATAGAGACCCAAACACTTCATCACCTACAGCCAGAGGTTAACAAAGGTACGAAGAGAGGGGAGAAAGAGTAGACCGATGGGTTGAGAGATGCGAAAAGAAAGCGTTGGCTGGTAGACTGTAAAACAAGTACCAGACAGGACAACATTTCCATGTGAAAGGACTCATCCTTATCCATTTACATCCCAGCGTACACTAACTGGATATGGGTAGTAGATGCGTCGCCAAACTAAGCAGAGAAAAACTCTTACTGGCTGTTAAAAAAAGCAAAAACATGGTTGGATCACATGATGTCTCAATTTGTGATAATAAAAGTGCACATGACTTGACTTGCATACGTTTTGGCCTTCTGTACTACAGCTACTTTGTAACAAATTAACACACTTCAGACACCACTTCAGAGGTTCAACATTATTGACTACAGCCGAGTGCTGCCAAACCCGAGGTGCATTCAACAAGACGTGTGTTTGCAAACATAACCCAACATATACACACACTTTAGCCAAGGACATTTGTGTATGAGTGGACTAAGGCTATAAAATGACTTAAAATATTGTGAGTACAACAGCTTTGGTGCTTCACAAGTTAGATGGGGGACAGTGGCATGGAACGTCAATCACACCGCTGTCAGTTTTTCTTGCACTGTTTGGCCTGCAGATGTCACAGATAACCGCTGTATTCACTCTGGAACTCGGCTGACAGTTTGGTCCCAATAAAACGTGTGAATACAATGAAATATTGATTTTGCGAGATGTTCTCAGCCAAGGTGGCCGGCAATCCTTGCTAATGCCGCCCCCCCTTGCCTATAAAAGCAGTGGGAAACGCTGTACTGATGTAAACAAAACTTCCTTTAAACCTTGTAAATAACGCAGTCGTATATTGGAACAGATTATACACAGCGTGCATCAATTCTCTGAAACTTCCAGCCATATGTAATAAATTATATCCATACAGATACATGTTCAGAACTGAAATAATCAAAACTGAAAAGAATTGTGATTGTATTGTCAAGTTCATACTAATACACAGCCCTACTGCAAAGTAAACGAACCAGGCCTCCAACTGTGTTCAATTTCTCTCCATGTACTCCAGGATGGTTGAATTTCACAGCTCAATTTTCAGTTTCAGGATAATACAAGGTAGGACATGATACAGGGCTCCAAACTACAGTTGTGAGAGAAATTTTGTTCCAGCTCCTAAAAATCATAATAGATAAACAATGTGATTTAACAAAGAACACGCAAAAATTGTACTTTTACATGTCATTATTGAACATTTGTATTCAAACCATGAGATTTAGTAACTGGCAGGATTAACCTCAACCAAACGCTTCTTGTAGTTGCTGATTGAAGCCCCAGACCATGATGCTCCCTCCACCCTGCTTCACAGTTGGGATGAGGTTTTGCAGTCGGTATGCAGTTTTCTCTTCTGAACAGCGTTGGGCCCTTTTGCCAAAAAGGACAATTTTTGTCTCATCTGTCCACAGAACATTGTTCCAGTAGCTTTGTGTAACATCCAGGTTCTTTGGCAAACTTGAGATGAGCAGCGATGTTTTAGTGGAGAGCAGTGGTTTCCTACTTTGTATCCTCCATGAACACCACTCTTGTTTAGTGTTTTTCTTATTGTGGACTCAGATGTTAGAAAGTTCAAGAGATGCCTGCAGAGCTGTTACTTTAGGGTTCTTTGTCACCTCCTTGACCATTATGCAGCATGCTCTTGCTGTGATCTCTGCTTAAGGCCCACTCCTAGGGAGAGCAGCAATGGACCTGATTTTTCTCCATTTGTATCCAATCTGTCTGACTGTAGACTGATGGAGGCCCAAGTCTTTGGAAATGCTTCTGTAGTCCTGATGAGCCTCCACAACTCTTCTCTGGAGGTCCTTTTGACCGGGGCCTAGTCCACTTCAACAGATCTCTTTTTTGGACAGCAGCCTCTCTTGGTAACCAAACTTTGAGGGGTTTTACAGGTATGACAGGACACGTCTAACCCACACCTGAATGTCATCTCCTTGATTGGATCACTTCAATTACCCTCTTTCATACTTTTTCCATCGTAGGCTGTAATGTTTGAACATGTTCCATAAAACATGTAAAAGTACATTTTCTTGTGTTATTTGTTAAATCACATTGTGCTTATCTATTGTTATGACTTTGATTACAATCAGAGCATATTTTAGGAGCCATTTACACAGGAATGCAGGTAATTCAAAAGGGTTCACAAACTTTATCTCACAACCATATGTACTCCAAGAACAGGTACTGGAATAACAGCCTAGCAGCCAAGCCCAGTCCCAAATGTACTCCCCAAATGAAAAAAAAAAAACCTACAAACATTTCCTTTAGGGGGTAACGCTGTTCTTTTATTTTGGCAGTTACCCCGTTTCCACAGCAGGAAAAACAACTGAGGAACAGAGCCGCTTAGCAGCTCGTTACCATGGAGAAGCCACACAGAGCTGGTCCGGGCAAAACTACCTCCACACAGTCTTACGCCATGCGTCTTATTACCTACACATAGATGTGCACCTCACATGCTCACTACACACACACACAAAGAGAGAGTGAGAGAGCAAGCAGGGACTCCCTTCAGCATTAGTAACCGATCTAGAATTACCTCACTGTTCCAGAGCCAATGAGTCACACACACACACACACACACACAGAGAGAGACACACACACACACACACACACACACACGCCTTGCAGAAACAGCTGTCATTCTTGTGAGGAATGGCTGAGCTCTATTCATTGGACATGTGCTGCTGATGTTCAGCCAGGGCAGTGACAAAGGGACAGTCTGCTGGCAAGCTAGGCTCCTGGAAGACTATAGCAGCGTTGCCCACCGACCACAGGGTCGGCAGGATTTAACAAAGAAAAAAGAATCGAGACAAATACAATCAACCACTCAGCCCAAATCAGCAATAGGATCAAGAAAACAAAAAAAAAGCAGGATATAGTAGCAGAATCTCTGTTGTATGACCGAGCTGTATTGAGTCCCACACAATAGTTAGTCAGCTTCTTCAGTGGCGGTTAGTGTGACAAATACACAAACTTACCAGCCACAGCACTTGGCTAGTGGTTGTTTACATTGTTGTTAAAGAACCAACCAACGACTACAAGACTTTCCTGCTTTATACGGCTTTGGTCAAAACAAGCCCTTTTACTAACTACTGCTTTGGTAATGCATTTTAAGTTCACGGCACACTGAAAGAATCTGGAAATGAGCCCTCACACACACGTCCATATGGCATAGATGATGGGTGTGCAATGCATCCCTGTGTTCCCACTATGGTTATAGTTAAATGCGTATCATTTTAAAAGCACTGAGGCAGCACAAATCAGCGAGGACACAAATAATATATTTAGCAGGACTGTGGCCAGCTAGCAAACAGACCATGTCAAGACTGTGCCCCCAAAAGGCCAGTGCTACACCTCCTGACAGAACAGTGTTAATTGACCAAAACAACCATTGAAAAAACAAAGGCTGCCAGTTGCACCACAACAACACCAACCTGGCTGTTTTACCACTGAGATGTTGCTGGCAACTATCCGAGGCAATTTAGAGGGACAATTTTGCCAACAGCATTTTTCATCATACTTTGTTCCATACAGCCCATGCTGAACTTCATCCAGTTGTCAATTCCTATCCCTCTAACAGACAATACTGTTATCCACACTTCCACAATGATGTGTCCGTGTATTATCACAGATAGACTGTTTCTCACTGCCTCCACACTTCACCATGAGAGGTACAGAATTCCTAACATTAACAGTTCCTACAAGATTTTAGTCAGGGTTCGATATGACATAAGCTAATGAAATATGACTGCTTACTAAGCCCAACCTATTGGTGAAGATAATTCTTCACAACAATACATATTTACAAGTTGTGAAAATGGTCATGTGTCTGCAGAAAATGTGCACCCATGTGTGTATCGGGACAACAGCACATTTTCAATACATTGTGTGCAATTCCCAAACTTTTTTTTTTTTTTTTTTTTTAAATGTGCCAGTGCCATAAAAGTGCCTTATACGGTTTAATGGTCCTGAAGGGACTGATATAAGTTTAGCAGGTCCAATGGGCACACCTTTATAGGGCATAGCCCCAGTGACTAAAGGTACCTTTTGTTTCTGAGTTGTCGACTTCATGTGCCACCTTGAGTACAAACAGTCACTGAGTTTGTGCCAGAATGTGGGCTGACGTTTTTTTCTGACCAGCTAAATAAAAATGTCCTACAAATTTTCTTTGTGTGTATTAAGACTTGACAGAATGACTTCCCACTGTGTCTCTCCTATGCTTGACACTTAAATCCAACAGCGTTGTATTACCTACCTAATGTTCAGTCATCTTGGAGTCTGTAAACACCCGTCAACTCATGAAACCCACCCGATGGCTACATTATCAACTAAGCCTCTCTAAAAGCTGCAGAAAGCCCTAGGGTCACAACAAGTTCAACGCTGCTGCTGCATTACAGACAATCAACATTGTACTGAGCACAGACGGCGAAACGTCAAGCAACCCATCTTTTGCCCTGGATGACAAAGCAAAGAATTTTATTGTTGGCAGACAAGAAAAGGATCCTCCTCTAGAAGTCTTTGTGGCCATGTTTCAGGCAATTCATTTTGGATGTGGAATCCAGGCTCTCTCCCCATTTCCTTCCCAGAATCACCTCCATCACTTGTTTGAACATGGCTTACATTTGGCTCTTGCAATAGTCTCTACTGCAACTTCACAATTCCAAAAGCCTTTTTTAACCACAGCACGGTCAAAACTGCTGGGGTACATTTAATAGTATCCAGTAGTATTCCAAATTTAACTATAAATCATCACATCTTAGCTGTGATTTTCACACAATTCCTATCATCCTCTTCTCATATGCACATGGTTTTAGGTGACATCATACAACTTCTGGGTTCTTAATGTCTAGTTTGCACGGACTACTGGGATACAGTGCTGTACAGTGACATTAGTACCAATTAGTACCCCAACATTACTGTATTCTCCATAGAAGAGATGAAGGCAGCCAGAAAGCTGAGATCACATGCAAATGAACTGATAATTAATAAGGTCTAAATGTCATTGCCACAAATGTGATGTCGGACTGTACAGAATATGGATTTGAGTAATCTGTGCTGGTCTACAACAAAGACCCCAATCTAACACAACAACATTAAAGTGTTTATTGCGTTGAATGTGTATGTCTTTCTTCAACTCTGTCCCTGGCCTACCACCACAAATAACTCAGAAACCTATGGGAACCTCTTTGGCTTGTGTGAGACCTTTGAAAATGTTATCACTACACACCAACAATGTGGTTCATTTGAGTAATTAGTCACCTATATCTCCCAAAGCTATAAACCAGAGAAAGAGTTTGTGAAGCTTAACATTGAAGCCCCCTAGAATGAAGAGACATAGTGAAGGCTCAAGATTATTTTCTGGGGATGTCAGCACACTTTCACAAATGTAAACAGTATTACTCTAACGTAAGGTTATTTGGGTGGAAAAGCTCAGACAACCACAATACATGAATGCACAAAATCAGGCTCCCTCCTTGTCAAGGGGGTACCTTTAGTGCGGGCTGTATATTTTGATGCCATTACACATAGTTTTGTTTCACCGCTGTCTTGCTCTGGAAACGTAGTTGGTGTCTACACATACTTCTTCAGGCCTCCTGGCTCATCAGAATGACGCGTTACCTGTTTAGCTATGGTAACCCTTCTGGCTATTGGACACAGTAATGCATGTTTAGTAACGTAGTCCGAAGCGACGTGGAGCATACGAACATCTAAAGGCTGACATTCAGTCGTTGTCCCCTTTGAGACCGGTCTCTCACACACTGAGTCTCAGCTACCGCCAGCAACCACGAACGTTACTTTCACGCAACATTACTCATCGCTTCCTCTGCAGCCCAACACAGAACTAAGTTATACAGTAACGTTGAAATCAAAACAGGGTCAGGAAGGTTTCTGTTGACCTAACCTGCTTCGAAGGCAAAATGGCCTGGTTTGGCAGGGCAGACAACGGCGTAGCCTAGCTAACGTTCAGACAAGCAAGGCCTTGTCCTGCCGTAAAGCAGTAGACCCCAGAATAGCTGGTTCGATAGCTTATTAGCTTAGCAACTGTATGAGCAAGCAAGGAAACTAACATCTTAAAGCTGTTAATGCACACCTTCGCCGTTTTCTAACCACCACGGTTGCTGTCTCGAGATCACTATTGACAGTGCACTACAGACAAGGGTGCACTTTAAGGCGTCAAGACGCCAGACAGATAGCGTTATAGCTAGGTAGCTTGTTGCCAAGCACAGGTAGCTAACAGCCAACATTAGCGCCGCGCTAATGAAGGAAGCTAACGTTAGCAACTACCTAGCTAACGTCTGCTAGAGCAGGGCTGTTGTTTTCCCTAACACACACTGCACTCAAAAATCCGATGCGTTTCACTCGCCACGGCAAACCCGCTTACCTCGGTTGAAATATCCTTTAATTCACTGTGGCGAAATGGCTAGCTGTGTTGCGAGGTGATTGACCAAAGATCTGTCTTTATCGTCTTTCATGCGTTTGCTCGGTGTATCCACATTCGCGCTGCACTTGAAACAGAGACGAGACGCCTGGCGTTAAGTACCAGCCGCTCGGTGGCGCGCCACAGTTGCTGAAGTTTGTCGCGGGAGCGCGCCCTGCACGAATCTCAGAGCTGCCAGCACTCCTCTCTCCAGTCCAGTTATAAGAGCATGTGGATCAGTACATTTGAGGAGTAGCAACTGATTAGCAGCAAAGCTAATTAAAAAGACACCTAAAAAATAAGGAGTCCCAGGAAATTGTTGTCAGCTGCCAGTGTTGTTTTGTGGCCTGTTTATCTCAATGGGTAGAGCATGCCACTACCCACTACTGCCATGCCTAGGGGGGTTCATTCTCACTGGGGCCGCCCATACTGAAAATGGTACATGACTGCTTTGCATCATAAAACTGTCCACATGATGATACATATTGTCAATGTTAACCCTCAAAATGGTTTCCCAAGACTTACGCTGCAATCAGTGGTAAAGCAGTTGCAAATAAGGCAGCCATGACGTTGAGCATGCATGTAACTGGGTGAGATTAAGATTAAGAGGTCATGTCACCTCTCTATAGTAATCCGGACATATGGGAGTTTCCCCCCCACTCAGGAACATAGCTGGGTTGAGCAATATGAGAGGGGGTTAGGAGACAGGGGGGTGGGGGGGGCAAAAAGAGTGAAGCAGAGTCAAGAGGAGAGAGATTCGAATAGAAAGAGGGAGAGAGAGAGGGAGGGGTTACACAGGCAGGGATTACAGAGAAGGATTGGTTATGTAAGCGCATTGTCCCAGTAGGCCAGCAGCAGCCTGAGAGCAAGAGAGAGAGAGAGATAGTGACAGAAGTGAGCGAGAACAGAGACTCCACTTTCAACTTTTGTAAATTCACGGTCTATTGTCCTGTCATCAACATTTGCTGTGGCAAAGCGTTTGTCATGCTAATAAACTTTATTGAATTGAGCTGAGAGAGACTTTATTTTCACCTTCCAGCGTGTAATGCTCCCCTGTCCGTGTTTGCTTTGGCAATATGAAATGTAACCTTATCATGCTGATAAAGGGAGGGAGAATAGAATGAAACGAGAGTGGAGCGTGGGGGAAAAAAAAGGCAACAGTAACAGCCAATCGGTAACAAAACGTCACCTTTACTTGATCTGTAATTGTAGCGCTCCCTTGGGCCAACCAGAATGCTGCATCATGCCCCCAAGTTCCGGCAAAATCCGATCAGTGGTGTCTGAGCAATCACCGGACAAACAAACACCGTAGCCCCCCGATCAATCAGTGTAATTTTAGAAATAGATAGATAGATACTTTATTGATCCCCGGGGGCGTCTGAGATGTTGCTCATGACGGATGAAAGTAGGTAGATGAGAGTGAGTTTAGGAAAAGAGTGAAGCAATTCTAGGAGAGGAAGAAAAGAGAAAACTAGACATATAGAGCACACCTCTTCTTCCCATGGATATAGAGAGTATATCCACATATCAGCCAAAGTAACATCGACATATACAGGATTTGGAGGTCATAAGATATTCCTCGGCATACCCACCCACCCAGACGCAGAAGTATTATATGGCAATAGAATGAAGTTTGGAAGGAGAAGACAAAGCAGGGAAGAGAGCGCTGGGGTAATGAGGGAGCAGGGAGGGGGATTTGTGGGAGAGATTTGGGGTGAGGAAGGGAGAGAAAACGGGGAGATCCAAACCCGAGAGAATGTTAAGCTGTTCTGGTATGCTGATGGAATTTGGACATTCCTGGTCGGACATAACAACATAGGTCTTTTTTTTTTTTTTTTTCTAACCCGAGTCAAACGGAGAAGAGGAGGAGGGGAAAGACGTCGAGTGGAAAAGACAGTGGTTTGAAAAAGAAGAGAGGGAAGGAAGAAGAGAGTGGAGACAGTTTACCAAGAGGAGAGGGGGTGGGGAATGAAGAGAGTCGGAGAGAAAGAGAGGAAGGAAGTGGGGAGACAGAGGTTAGAGGCAACGAAAGGGGGAGAAGGGGAGAGAGACAGAGGAGAGGGTGGAGGGTGGGAGTGGAAAGGCTGGTTTAAATAAAAGAGTGGGCGAGGGAGAAGAGGAGGGTGAGTGAGAGTCAGGGTTGGGGTGGGAGGCAGAGTAGTCTGCGTTCTCATCAGCAAATTCCAGGCATAATGCTGCTTGGCACTGGATTCTCCTCCTGACACCAATGCAAATTCTTAACTTTTGGCTTCTCAGGCTGCTCACGGAGTCGTACTCTCAGACTGATGTGAAAAACCATGTCCAGTCTGGTCGTGAACCCGTGTCCTTTACAAAAGGATGGCTGACTTCAAGGAAGTGGGGGTGTGGGGGGGTGCAGGCAGCAGGTTTGTAGGCTGGATAGATAATCCACCAAGTCCTCAAAGCCTTCCTGGTTCAATCCAGCACTGCTGATGTGCTTTTGAGCAAGAGCACCCCCCAACCAGGATGCATAAAACCACATGCTGTATAATAGTGAATTTAACCTTTTTGTTTGTTTGTATTTTGTCTTTGAGGAAATGCTAGTTAGACATTTGGAGCCTAATGGGATGTATTTGAGCAAAGAGGTAAAAAAAATAACCCGTTGGCTGTTCTGGTGCTAAACCACAGGCCAGGACCTGGTAGCTCCACCTATACAATGGGTATACAAGGATGTTGAATGAGCCTGGGTTCCAGAGTGAGAGACTACATTTCTCAATCTGGCCCTGGGCTGAAAACGCTTTAGACGGCCTGCTAGCCTAAATATCCTCATCATTTCAAAAAAATGTACAGCATAATTTGTCTTGGTTACATTACTGTCAAGACATATGAAAAAGATTTTCACAGTACATACTGACCCACAAAGTGCAAGGACAACAGGGACAACCTCACGTGCAGTGCAAAGGGACAATGCAAGACATACTATGGACTACATAGAGCTGTGCAAAACACATCTTTCACAAGTAACACAAACATTTGATGCAAACTTAACAAAGAAACAACTTCAATTTATCTCAGCTACCAACTTAGTCAGAATTGTGGCTGGCTGGTGGGCAGCTGGTCTCCCACCCATGAGCATAAAAGATACACAATTAAAACCAACTGATTAAATCCTGGTTTATTAATCTGGGGGCCAGGGCCCAAAATGGGTCACATGGCTGCTGCACATGGGTCCCCACACAATGACATGTTTTAATGACACCCAGGAAGAGAGGGTGGGGTTCTCATTTGTTTGGCTGACAGTGTGTTACATTGCATATTGTCATGTATTTCCACTCACTCGCCCAGATTGCTGAGCAGAATAAATTCCTGACCACTGAATAAGTTTTTAGTGTGTTGCTGTGATTATTGCGAAATGTAGCTATTGAACTATGGTCTATGGGCTTTGGTCAAAGGACCACTGCAACACATTGTCTTTGTAATCCTGACTATGAATGATACACATAGAACCAAAGGGCAACAGGAAAGGTAGCCAAAGAGAGACAGAGTCCAGGACAGAGTCAGACCCAGAGACTGAAAGACATGGAAACAAGAGAAACAGTGGCAGAGGCAGGAGTTTGTGATTGAGTGGCCTCATTAAGAGCGGAAAAACCACAGGTCTATAATAGGCACCAGCATTTCCCCATTTTCTGTTCTACCGTGGTGCTAAGAGGCACAATCCAATCCTGTGCCCAGCGGCCTGAGACAAACCTTTTTTTTAACAGAGCATCTGGCAGATTGGCGGTTTGGTAAAATTCTAAAAAAAAAAAAAAAAATTGGTGAACTACATCAATGATTGTGTGAATGATAGCCTACTCAATCTGTACAAAGGTGCAAACCATTTTTGCTGACTTACATTAAGTATGATACCAGTTTATCAGATACCAGAATATTGTGTGACTGTGTTCTCAGTGTGGTTTTCTGGAGCTAAATTAGCCAAATATAGACTTTCTAGTTTGCAACTTACAAAATAAAGACAAAACCCTGGCCTCTATTATTCTCTAGTAGAGATAGATTATTCACCTGAAAAATGTTTTGATTACAAAGGAAAGGTAAACTAAAGCCTGAGTGTTGTAATGCATGTGCATCTCATCGTAATGATGAAAAAAAGAACTAAAATGGAAAAAAGTGTGAAATGAAGTAAGCTTACATGTTTTGTTGTGTGGACCACCCCTTGTCGTTGCCCATGAGAGAAATCCCCCACAATCCTCCTTGTTAACACTGAACAAATTGTACACAGGCTACACTTTGCAATAAGAGACGTCCCAATCTGTCCCAAAGCAGACTGACCGGCCCACAGGGAATTCTACCAAAGCTATCCCAAAGCAGGCCCACACATTATTATCACCAGTCTTTTCCGCTAGAGTCAAGGAATAATCTGCGGACAGTCACACTGTCACAGCGCCGGCATGCCGCTTTGCCACAAACAGTTGCATAATGAATAACAGGTTGCAAGGAGCATGTTCCTCATGTAATGTTGCACCTGAAATGTATATGTGTGCGGGTCTGGGCCTTCCCTGAAAAACCAAAAAAATACCGATAAAGGAAACTATGACTAGTGTCACAAACCAGGAGGAACAGTGTTAAATTTCAGCCCGGGCCGGATTGAGTTCCTTTTGTGATCCATCTTGTCTGTGCAGACACAACCTTTAACCCTGGACGTTTTTCATCTGGAGACCAAAATGAGAAATTGTATCCGTTGCTTTGCGACCGAGTTTAACAAAAACATGTAATGAGGAGTTACCAGGAGAAGTGATTCTAGAGAATTGTTCTGGAGAAATGGCTTACAAAGTGACTTGACCTGGGGCTCTGGCTCGCCTGAATACCTTCGCTTTGGCCCCTGCAGTATGCCATTTAGAGTCCCAAGGAAAACAAATCTGAAAACCATTTGTCTTGGGTGCATAGAACTGGTGGAGCTTTGTAAACCTGAAAAAAAGCAGTATTTAGTCTTACTTTGCTCCCCCAAATTTTGTTTTAAATTGTTTTTTTAAAGGTGCAATAATATCACAAAATGACCATAATACTGTATATATCTGGGTGGTTGATAGGGTTGTTGGTCAATACCAGCGTCTTAAATATTACTTCACCAGGTGCTTTCTGAGCTTTCCGGCACAAACTCTGTTTTGGAAAGCCCCACCAATTCACAATGTATCTGCTCCACGATGGATGACGGTGCTACGAGTGAGTGAGCAGCCCAAGCCAAAAATAGTGAATGAAAGCAGTAATTTGCGTCATGATATATTACCTCTTCAGTAGGCTTTTCCTGTTTAGCTAGCTTACTGCTCTCTGTTGTGAAAATGTGACTTTATCATTTATGTCAATTACAGGCACACACTGTAAGCTGTGCCAGAGACTTATCCATGTTGTTGCAATTCTTTGGTTGCTGACAGAGGTCAATAAAAGTCACAGAATACCCCTTTAATTACAGGATAACACAAAAAAAATGAGATGAAGCGAGTCTAAATATTTTCACAGAGAATCCATCTTTCCTCTTTGACAGCTCCGAGTCGAGTCTGGCTATTAGCCGGCCTTAGCAGTGATCAGCTCAGCCCTGCCTGAAACACAAATAACACGCATTTGAATGAAGGCAAACAGGTTGGAAGGAGCGCGCACCTTATGCAACCAGGTACCTGATACGTGTAAGAGTGCGTGTCTTCTCTTGGAACTAGGGCTTCCCCCGCTAAAAGAAATCTTCCAAGGGAAATCACGACAACCAGTATCACAAACCAGGAAGCACAGTATGTGTTTCAACTGGGCTGGATTGATTTCCCTCTGGCGTCCATCCTGTCTGTGTCGACACAGTCTTTAACCCTGAACATTTTCATATAGAGACACCAGAGGGTTATTTGAAGGGATGCACTGCAAAAGAATATATCCATCTTCATAAACCATTTCATCTAGAATTGGACCTGTTGTTTTTATTAAAAGAAGCGGGGAAAAAAAGACAATTTTAGATGTTTCCAGTGCAAATCTACGTGTCATTTTCTTGATAGTGATCTGACTCATTTGGCCTTGTATCAACAGGGCTGACACAGATCAACACTGGACCCCGCTACCATCTCACCCCATTAGCTGAAATTTGTACTTGAAAGAAAAATGAGACTTTAACACACCTTAACAGAACATTCAGGATTAAATGACTTGAGATGGACATTTTTTGCATTGTGGGTGTGGGATGAAGGACGATTTCCCAAACACCACCTCCCCCTGCTGAATTTAACAAACTATCCACTGAAAAAATTATCCACTGAGGAGGTGAAAAATAAAAAAAAATATCATGTGGGAACTCAGTCTGGTGTTTTTCTAGGTTAAGATTGAGATAGTTTCCCCAAATTATTCAGGAAAGTTTTCATTGGCTGCTATGGGTGGTTATACAGCCAAGACTATCCCAAGTTAACATAACGTAAGAGAAACCCTGTGGGGTTGTAGTAAAATGAATTTAACAATGAATTGAAACAGGGTGCATTTGGCAGGATTAGGCCTATCTCACATAGCAATTTTGGCTTTTGACATTTGACATTATCCAAAGGCCACATTTGCAAATGTGAGATCCCAGAAACAAAGTGTAAATACCACTATTTAAGTCTAGGCCAGTGAACCGGACACCACGACTAGTTATTCTAAAGCTACAACGCCTTTGTAGATAAATGTCATCATCCCTTAGTGCCCTGCACAGGTACCAGATTGCCTATAAGTGTATTTTAGCACTGTTTTACCCTTCAAAAGATGTTTTGACATAATGAATGTGAGTGATAAAAACAACACTTGTAAAAGAGCCTAAAAAAAGATGGTGACGTGTAGGTTTCTAGATGAAATGAAACATTACAGTCTCATTTATGGCAAACATATGGCCTTTATTACCAGAAACCAGCCTACACTATCTGTTTGCCAGCTCCTATTCAGACAGTCTCCAAATGAAAGCTGTGTATAATCTCCTTTGAATAATACACACTCAAATCAAAGTGGCTTTTGAAAAGCAAGAGCCTCTATTGATCATTTTTACACCGTTACCTCCGCTATTCAAGCAAGACTTCAAGATGGCGAATCAACTTTCACACGTTTCATTGATTTCCAGAAGGCTTTTGATTGGGTAAACAGGGATCTCTTTGAGCACAGCATAATAATTTCTGGGGGAAATGGGAAATTTTACACAGCCATTAAGGCTCTCTATCAAGCGTCTGCTGCATGCATGCAGGTTAATGAATTTAGAACAGGATGGTGCAGTGTTTGGTGTGAGGCAAGGGAGTACACTCTCTCCAACACTGCTTCATTACACTCGTTTGTATCGTGCTGTATGCTGATGATATAACTTTATACTTTGGTTTGACAGTACTATTTACTTCAAGGAATACACATTTCAGATGAACACCTGACATTCAGAGATGGTGTATGAATGCTCACTGGCTCAGCTGGTGGAGTGCTGGGATGACTATTGAATAAGCATGTAAAGATGCAGGGTAGCAGATAGACAGTAAACACAGTTGTAGAACTGGTGTGTTTACTGTCTAAGATTGTACTGCTGGAATCTAGGGATTTTAAACTAGATTTCACACTGATGTGAAGCTTTTGAGACGTTTAGGAATGGAAAAATCAAAATGAATTAAAAGCAATGCAAACACTGGACACATTTGGAAATTAAAGCCTCAGAAACTGGACTCAGGAGACAAAGGTTGTATGTGCGATCCACTCGTTTAATAAGCATACGGCGCGCCAGTGGTTCTTAAGACTTTTTCAGCCTGCAACCCATAAGAGTAATAGTCTCTCAGCCCTGGCTCATTAAAATATATTACTTACTCTTGTGTGGGGACCCACAAGTAATGTGCCTGTGATCCATGCAGCAAAACCACCAGTGTTAATTTAACTGAGTGTAACAATCATCACTGTCTCACCCAGTGTCTCACCCATCAGAGTTAATTTACCTCTTAACGTCTGATAGTTTTGAACAGCCGCCCCAGAGCCATGTCAGCTCTCACAGCTCGATGATGAGGGGTTCAATTCCCATTCAGCTGTACAGTTGTACTCATGGTACTGCAAGGTGCACGGGATTAAAGCATCCACCATATGGCGTATGGTATTTGTCCTATTTACGTTTGGGTAAACAAGCCCTTGCTTATACTCAGTTAGTCTGCAGAGAGGAACACGGGAAACACAGTGAAACCTGTCAAATCAATACATTTCAATACCCACACTGACAGCTTGTGCTCTTCCAGACATGCAACTTAGTGCGGAGTGATTTTTCTCCTCCAGTAGTGGACAGTGAAAAAGAGATCTAGCTGTTCTGTTTCCCCATGCTTAGTTGGACAAGATAGCTGCGTGGCTACATATCATGCCCCTCTGGTCCATTATCTCTCTGGGTACTGCACAATCTGTCACTGTGACTCACACTATTCTGCCTTGCCAAATGACGCAAGCCTACTTGCTACGAGGGATGCTCTGTGGCTGCAGATGGTAGGCGTGACATCTGGTGAAGGGAACAATCGAAACTTCAACAAATTGCAGAGTGAATTGGCAGAGACCATTCATTCAGTGGTCACAGTTTAGCGCACAGTGACCCCTAGTGAAGAACCTGCAGAAGTGTTTCAGACCTCGCTGCAGAGAGAACGCAGGAAACCATCGCTGTTGAGGAACGCTTCAAACGGGATGCAGAGGGTTTTGTTGTTTGTTTGTTTGTAAAGAATGGTAGAGGAAGAGAGTCAGACAGCCTTAGCTTTCAGTTCATGTAATGGTAATGTCAGTGCATGCTTTGGCAATATGAGAAGTCATACCAGATAATGCCATTATATGCTTGCATATGTGTGCACTGGCCAAAACATATGTGTATCATGACTCAGATAGCAGCCCCATGCCTTACTCCCAAGCCCCAGTCGTTGCCTTCAACCCACATGTAATGGGACCCTACTGATGAAGGAACTGCAGAGGAAATACAATTGGAATACAGCATGAGAAGTTCATTGAGTGTAGTCAAGGGTTACATTCAGTGAAGGAAGAGATTGGTTTCCTAGGATCGCCACATTACAGAGATATAGACAGATATCTCACTTCTCACTTTTGAGTAATATATTTCATCATATCTTTAAAGGCCCAAAGGCTACCCTTTTGGAGAGAGAGAGAGAGAGAGAGAGAGACTCATAGCCAGTGCATATCCTCTAAATAGTCAACTTCTGGCCTCTAGGCAAACCTGCTCTCTGTTCCCTACCAATCCTTGTGTGTCCAAGAATCGAGGGAGCATCTGTAGTACATTCGGGTCATGGATCATTCATTGGCGGTACTGGAAGGTCTCCTTCATCTTCTGGATGACTAGCTTCCAATCTGTGGTGTAGTGGAGAAGAGACCTCCATTGTCCTCCGTCCTGGGGGATGAAGAGCTGGATTTGGAGTATTCACGTGCCACATCTCGCCCTCCTTCAGTGAAATTTTATTTCCACCCCGACCGATGATGAAATACCAAAGACTTAGGGATAGTATGAGCTGAGTGGGCAGAAATTTAAAAAAACGCCCCAGACTGGAGATGGACCGAGACATTGAAGAGAGAACTCTTTCACCTCATAAGTCCCTGCATCGCCACCGTGCCCTGACGCTCGGCATCACTCTCCATTGTGTAATGTTAGCTAATCTCCAGTATATTGTCAAATGGATGTGTCAGCGCATGCCCCCCCCGTCCCTGGTTTTACAGACACAACTGTTGCTAGATATCTGAATAATTGGAATGGTATTTAAAGCAAGTTGACAACTCTAAGACAAGCTAAGCTAAGAACATATGTCTTGCTATTTATGTGATCGTTTTTTCTAAGAGTCACCAAAGGAGAGTGCCAAGAAATCATTGAAGTATTCTGAATTTACCAGACGCTCAGTGTGCCCAGTGTAACGATAGAGGTCTCGATCACCGAGCTGTGCTGTATTTTGAACAATGATTTGCAGAGCCAGATCACATCCTGTTACTCCAGGTATGTTGTGGGAATATCTCAGGCCTGTGTCAAGCTACCTGCCGCAGTTGGGCAGATACAACATACATACATACATACATACATACACATACACACACACACACACACAGACACACACACATTTTTGTTCATAAATGCGTTTCCAGATTCCACCATCACTGACCATCAGGACAGCGTGCCCAAGCACAAATTTATAGGAAGAATTAAAGGAAACATTTTACACATGGCCGTGAAAATGCAATGACCAATGCAACTGAAGAGTGTCTTGTGGGTGAGTTGAGTGGAGAGCAGCTATGAATAAAAACTTATTTGACACAAAGAACTTTGTGATTTCCTGTAGGCAAAAATGCAGGCTAACCAAAATCATTTCAGATTTTCTGAAGTCTAACTTATGTTTTTATCCTATTAATGTCCCTAGGACACATTGCCAGTTCAATGTTCATGCGCTGTCGTCCTGAACAAAACTGAATTTAAGGCACACGGTATTTAAAGGCAATGCCTCAGCAGCAAGACATGAGAAGCAGAAAAGCTCATTGCCCAACTTTCTACGATAGCGATGGGAAACGTACTTAGAAAACCCACAAAAGCGATGGGAAATGCAACCACCAAAGTGTATGCCAACAAAACAATATGCAGTCTGAATCAGCAAAAGCATCATGGGGAACTATGGTTTCTAACAGGTATTCACAAAAAGGTTTCCCATGCAACATGGTTCAAAGACCCAGGTAAAAAGACAGGAGAGAATAGGTGGATGGATAGTAGGTACTGTACATACATGCACCAAAAGATCAGATTTTTTCTGGGTTGCTGTATTTCTGCAGTTTTTTCCACATACATAAAACCATATGTGCACTGTGGCCAAAAACGCTCATATTTACAAAAAGGAGGAATAGATATACACAAAAGAATTAGTAATTATGATACAACAAAGAAAATGAGAAAAAAATCCTTCAGCAATCATTACAATAGCAACATCGCAAATATGAACACAACTAAGTTTTTGTGCAGAGATTTTTTTCTTATAAGGGGAAGAGGTGTTTGTATATTACAAAAATTAAGTGCACATCAAATGTGCAAGCAAGGAATCCTGCTGCCCACATTGTCCTGGCATATTGGGGTAAAAAACACTACAAGCTTCCTGCAGATTCATTAAACCAAATAAAACCTCATACTCGCTACACTGTTGTATTCAATAGTAACTTCAATAGTATTCAATTTAGTTATTAAACACCAATTACAAAATAGAAAAACCTAAAAAAAACATATAATTTCCTCTCGATCTTCTAAACTTGTGTGGGCCGGTTAATTGTGGCCACATACACTAAATGAATCAAATCAAGGCTAAATCCAAACTCTTGTAGTGTTTGTTCCCACCATAAACCAGATGGCGTGCAATAGATATTGCCTGAAGACCTAGGGCTCATAATTCACAAATCATCTCAGAATACGAGGCTGATCCAGGACTACTGACCAAACCCTCCTGAATCCTCCTTTATCCAATCAGCACAACAGATCCCGGGACTAAATTCACACCAAATTTCCAATTCTTGCTGATGTAATGTTCATGACACAATGACCAATTTTAGTTCCTGTAAATGAGTCCCAGCACTTCTTTTCTGAGATGACTTATGAACATCAGTTTTTTTTTTAGAAGCAACACTGAGCTAACAGAAAAATATCACCAATGAGAAAAGAGATGGCAGTCATGACACTCAAATCAAATCCATCATTTCTCTATCAGGCTTACTATCATGTTGGAGAGTCTATTAATGACAGATTTCTTACCAGAAAATAATTCTCAAGTAAATTGTTAGTGACAGGATCAATTCTTTGAAGACACGATTGTTGTCTGGCAGAACTGATGGGATATCAGAACAGCATCTGGATTCAGCCAGATGGTCTGGGGTTGAAGGCCAGGATACATGGACAACATTTTCAGAGAATGCAGATGCGCAATGTTGCATTTAATAGGGATAGGGATCGACACATGGGATGAATTCCTCCTGGATATATGCACATACTGCTACTGGTTGTCATAATTCATCTACATGGCCTCAAAAGGTTGCCCATGTGTGCTGGCCTTACGAGTGCATAGGGGTATTTCAGGAAACTCCTTGATGTGATTGGCCACAAAACAAAACAAAAAAAGTCATTCTTGATGGTTTGGATTAATGCCAAATTAAGGTTTTGTCAAATCCTGTCAATCTATGGTTGTTTGGGATACCTGGCCAACATTAATGTTCCTGAAAAGTTATTTCACGATGCTTAAGCTAGTGATCAAATCATCCTTCCTGAAATACCCCCTTGATCTAGGACATGACTGCTGTCAGATGAAAATTTCTCCAAGAAGTACAGAAGCTCAGGAAGTGAAGATAAAGTGTGGTACTTTTGAACCCTGGCTACTTCCTTCAGCATCAGCACTCCCATAGCCCTGAATCGTAAAGAGTCACTGGAGACCACAACTGCTCACTGATATCATGCTCAAATAACTGTGATGACCCGGAAGTGAATTTAGTTACAGAAAACAACAAATTAATCACTGGTGTGTTGAAAAAAAGATGTAAAACCTGCCAATGTCCCAAATCTTGTAGTGAAAAAGTTCTGAGCTAGTCTCCTCAGAGAGGCATGACAGTGTCTATTGAGTCTGATGGTGAGTCAGGATTTGGTGAAGTAAAGCGATCATGGGCTGACCTGGAACCAGTGTCCTACAGGACCAGTGTGCCTACTTGGTCCAAACAATTTGCTCCCCACAATCAAGGAGCCTCTGCACTGCTGTCAAGCAACTGGACTGTTTTGTGTGTTTTCTCCTGAATAAATCATAGACCTTGCTACTTGACAAAAACCAAAGCTGGTCTTCAGGCTAGTATAGATGCTGCAATTTGTGCTAATGAGTAGCATTTTGGTTCTGTGGACACCAGTGTTGTTCAGCTGAATCAATTAGGGGAGGGAGAGAAAAGAAAAAAAAAACTGATACTGTCCCAACAAATAGTCTTTGCCAATAGCAGCTTGTTTGATGATCAAAGTCTTTAGTACAAAAACCCTTTCTGTGTCCTCCTCTGGGCAAACACTCCTTACACTGGCAGGCTGGAAGAGATGGTAAAATAAATTATTCTTATGCGTGTACGTATATAGCCTTGTAAGTGTGTGTATATACAGTGTGTGCGCTGGTTCTTGTCGCTGTGCTACAGTCATTTATCCCAGGAGGAGCCCAGACAGTGCGTTCAGGTCTCTCATGTATGGGTTGTCATTAAGGATGCGGTCGATCCGCTGCTTCTGGTCTGGAAAGATGTCGTACAGCTTCCTCTTCAGCTCCGACGTCTCTCCCGGCGACCGCTGGGGCGGGGGGGCGGGCGATGGGGAAGGGGATCGGCGGGGCGGGTGCCATTCGGGGGGTCCCGAATGGGGCCAGTGTGGCGGAGGGTGGGACAGCAGGGGGGGAGGGAGCCGGGGCTGGGGGGTGGAGGCGGTGGGCCGCGGGGCAGAGTGGAGGGGCTGGACGTAGACCGGCTGTTGCTGTTGGGATGATGGACGGAAATCTGGGTGTCTCAGTGGGGGAGGAGTGACTGGGGTTCTCCTGACAGAAAACAGGGGGGGAGAGAGAGATAAGGAGAGTGTGAGAGTGCAACAGAGAGATACACCTGTTAAGTGAGGGATAATGTTCAGAGAGATCATTATGGTAAAATAAGCCTCAACAGGGTGAATCAAGACCCTCGCTCTGAAGAGGCTTATGTTACAATAATAACGACCGGCTCCCCGTCCATTATCCCGCTCATTACACGACTACTTACCAGACTAAACATCGTTTTAGGATGATTTTATTACAGCTTTATAGCTTTAGTAACTTACAAGCTACTGCCAAAACAAATAGTTCAGCGGGACTGCAACCACAGGAATGTCTGTAGCTAGCATCCATGGCTACACTGTAACCATAGCAACATAAACTCACCAGCAATTTAACGGTTGTGCTCTCTGGATAAATTAAAAGTAACATTGGAAAAAATCTTCCATTTTCTAAAGTTGGTTAGCTGAGTGTTTATCTGCAGTAACCAAGTAGTAACATCTTCCAGACACAAGGTGTCCCTAGTGGACTTGATTAGAAATCAAGATGGACCTGTTGATTGTGGAGTGATGATTACATGTGAAACAGTGGGCTGTCATGTATCTGTTTAGCTTATTCTACTGTTTCTATTCTTCACTGTTACCCAGAGCACAGTACTGAACAGTAGAATAAATAGATTTGCATATCATAACTAATACGAGTTCTAGTTTTCTTCTAGGCCTTTACCATACACGCATGCATACACATACACACACACACACACACACACACACACACACACACACACACACACACACACACACACACACACACACACACACACACACACACACACACACACACACACACACACACACACACACACACACACACACACACACACACACACACAACCCCCCCTACCTTTTGCGCAAAAAGACTTCTAGGTGAGGTCCATGTTTCCCCAGAGGGTCGTCAGGGATCATGAAGTGGTCCTCTACAAATGTAAACTGGAGCAACCTGTAGGGGAGAAGGGAAGGAAAGAAATCCAGACATAAGACTTCATGAAGTAATAAAATAAAGACTGAGTCATTTCAATGCAATCCAAACTTCTACAGGAATTAATGTTGAAAAACACTAATGCCAAAGCATTATCTGATGTCCTGTCTTGTGGGACACTGATTAAAGTTGATTGTGAAGTAACATGTAAAGGTCTGGGTATTTAAAAATACTTTTGAAATACTGTCTACATCTAAATGTATGTTCATTTTAAAACAATGAGTAACTAGAATGAAATAGGATTTCTTCACAATAGCATCTGCTTTTGTTTGAACAGCCAAGTCAGAAGTGTACGACTTTGTGACACATTTTCGAGGCGAGGATCATCTCAAACGAGGCTTCTGACTCCCACAGATGTCTGGCGCTTCACAAGGAGACGAGACCCCAAACTGTCACCACAACTCTCATACATTGAAATCAACAATCACGTTGAGGGGCATTTCAACAAATTACAGTGATGGAATGTTTGTTTTCATGTGGTTTTGGCTGGTTTTTGTGAGTTTATCTGTTGACCAGGTGCTGTTAAGATTGACTATTAATGAAAAGTATGTTGCCAATAAGCAATAATAACAATAAGAACACGTTTCTTATTTTTAGTCCGCCAACCTTTCTTGGTTGATCTTCTAAAGTCAACATAGTTGGGTCACAGTGTCTATAAGCGAATGAGTGGGTGAGCAGTATATATAACCTCACCTCTCTTGAATGATCCTCCGCCAGGCGTCCGAGGTGTCAACAAAGTCCCTCAGGTTGTCATTGGTTACAATAATCCCGTCTGTTTTTTCCGCTAGGTGGAGAAGGAACCTGACAGTGGGAGAGACATATAGAGTGGATGGGGTTTTGACTATTGTTCAACATTACATTACAGTCATTTAGCAGACGCTTTTATCAAAAGCGACTATGTGGGGATCGAACCCACGACCCTGAGACTCTCATGCTCTACTGACTGAGCTGTCTGGGCCTGTGAGAGATATGTGAGAGCTATTACTCAACACTGCCACTTTGAAATGCTTGACAAATAATGGCCATTAGACATTCAGGATTTTCCCTGTGTACAAAGTCCTCTAGTTGGATCCCAGCTCAGATGTCTGAGCCTGCTGAGGGGAATCCAGTGAAAGGGCGACACCTTGCCTGCTGAGCCAGGATGATTTGGTAGCAACATTTCAATTAAAGGGGAAAGTAAGGTTTTACTGCACCATAACACAAACTGACCATAATATGTCTGCAGGGGTTTGGGGCTCCGCTCCCAAAATTAGCCACTCTACTCTAATTAGCCAACTTACTCATCTCTATTGTGAAGATGTAATGTTAATCTCTGTGCCAATAACAGACTACTGTAGCTCAAGGGGACAGGCGGGGTGGAGGGGCTGTGCCATAGACTAGAGGTCGATAAAGGTCATCCATTACATAATACTCCTTCAATAATACAATCAAAGTGCCCAGAAACAACCTAGTGGGCCCAAGTCCCACATCTGTTCCCCCACTGGTCTAGGAGTGAATCTTCTGTGTCTGCCCTACTCTGTCTCCCTTGCTAGTATCACACGGTTTAAAACCCCCAAAATATTAAAGATGAGTAGATTGCCATTCTCCTATAAAACTGTCAGGTGTGGTAAAGGTGTGTGTGTGTGTGTGTGTATACCTGTCATCATGTGAGGATATCCTTTGGCCACAGACCTCTCTGGAGGGAGTGAAGGAGAGCAGCCTCAGGTCTTCTAGCTGGTTCAGGAAGTGTTGCTCTATAATAAAGTAGAAAAAACAAGAGAATTAACACCCATGTCCCTGCCACTCCTTCCACCCACACACACCCACCCACGCACCCAGGTACCTGTTGTGAGTCGGTCTCTCTTCTGGCGCCACTGAGGGACGAAGACTGTGATCTCTCTGTGGCCCCGCCTCCAAAACAACTCCACCGCCAGCGCTATGCCTCGACAGGAGAAGAAACGATGAAGGCCGTGACTAGAGAGAGGGGGATGAGAGACACACACACAGAGAGAGAGAGAGGGAGGCGTTAGGATAATCAGGAACAAGGGAGCTAGTACTTCATAGGTGCTCAGGTGGAGGGGTGGGATGGGTGTGCATGATTGAAGTCAGCAACGTACAAGTGCACTCTGGATGCATGTAACGTAATTGCTCCAAGCACTGCGGATTGCAAAAAGCATTTAACACACAGAGCCAACCAACAAACACAGAGCCAGGCCGCTATAGAGGTGCTCCGGGCACCGAATACGTTTGACAGCACTACAGTATGCGCCATCAGGAGAAGAACCAACGAAGGCCATGACTGGAGAGAAAAATGGCTTCGATACAAAGACAAAGAGAGAGAAGTAATTATTGAGAGTGGCTGGTCTGTCGGGGCGCCTGCTCAGCGGGGAGGGGGACTGGGGGGGATAACGTGTTCCTCCACACGCGCTACGCCTCCTCGCCGTCGGGTGAAAAGAAGCGGCTGGCGACTCCACATGCATCGGAGGAGGCATGTGGTAGTCCACACCTTCCCCAGGCCGGCTGAGGGGGCGGGGCAACGACTGGGACTGCTTGTAAAACTGGGGAGAAAAAACAAACCAAGAAAAAACCAAAACAGTGGCTTCAGATAAAGAAAATGATCCCAGGATTCCACAGCCAGAACTATGCCTTGACATGGGAAGACCGGCTGTGAATGGAAAAGGAGGAAAGAGGAAAAAATTTGAAAGTACATAAAAGTCAGGAAAGAGAAGGAAAAGGTTCACTGGGAACCCCTGTAGTTACAGAGCTGGTGTCTTGTTCTCATTTTCAAATCAGCAACTTCAGCACCAAGTGCTACGAGTCCATAATATTTAAACTTCTCACAAGAGAGCGCTGCGCGTCAAACGGGATTACAATAGTCTCGTAGCAACAGCAGAAGCCATGACAACGCTTCCTACAAGCATCGGTTCAGTGCTACCAACTAAAAAAAGATCACCCCGAACACAGACACACACCGCCCGTGACACCACCAGTCGACCCAGATTGTTGGCAGTGACGTGCATGCACAGAGCCGTATCTGTACGCAGCCAACAACAACACAATAAATGGGTAGCTAGGACAGAAAACCGCAACACAACACAAACAACACAGATGAGAAACTCCCCAAGAGCAGCCAGCCTCACCAAGCAGGAAGTTGGCTGCTGGCTGCTACTAGCCACAGGCCTGCCATTCTAGAGGCCAAAATACACTGGCGACATCCTGGGGCAATATCAATGGCCACTTTTGCCAGCAGACTTGCCTTATTTTTTGATGGGACATTTTTATTCCATGCAACTCACTGTGTCGCCCACACTGATTCTCTCTCTCGTGTTAAAGGCAATGCTGCCTCACCACTGCTTCAAAAAGCTGCCTGTGTATCATCACCTTAGGCTAAGACCCATGGTTTAGCCTTCCTAACACGGATACATCTGTAAATGCAGCACTGTTCTGGCATTTTCTCCAGGGAACCTCATCTTCAAAAGGAAAGCATCTTAAGACCCAAACTGATTTCATGGGTTACTGCAGGAGGATGTTTGACTTGGTGTGTCAAATCTGATATTGCATCAGATTTGCACTGCATGTTGCAATACACGCGGCAGCTTGCAGTTACGGCGTCTGTAATTATTGGTCAAACCATTTAGCAGCACAGAAACATGGCTGTTATATCACATTGCTTTTTTCTATAAGAGAATTTCACAATGTCATTGCAATGACTAGGCTACATGGCCAATATATACTGTCAGCAGAGATTGCAATATGTAGGGAAACACTGATCTAAATGGCCAAAATGTTGCTTCCATACTTTTGTGAAGGCCTGCTCAATGAGGTTTCTATTCTAACTCTAATCTTGTCATGTGCCATCTCTCCATTGTGTCTGTGCTGGCTACTTCCCTGTACCTTTAGTTACTATCTTGATCTGCAATCTGCCATTGCACAAGCTGTGGTAGAACAGAGACGCACAGTCAACAGCCTAGGTCACTGGTTTTCAAACTGCCACAGTCCCAAGGAACAAAATGTTTGAGAGGTCTAGAGTGTGGGTCCTGCCGTGAAAGCGTTCCATGGGACCACTGGCCCAAGTGATGGGGCAACAAGCTAAAGTTAGTTAGCTAAAGTCTTTTTAGCTGTTGATTCAGCTACAGGTTAATATGCATGAGGTAGACGATCCCTCAACAGTGGATTATTGGCCTCAATGTTAAAACACCAACAGCAATAACGACACCAACAATAAGTACAGATTCTGTACAGTCCCACATTGCATTCATGGTTGTGCAACATACAGCTAGCTTGCTAAAAACGAGTTCAAAGCACATTATAGAAGTGCAAATATCAGCCATAATCCATGTCAAACGTGGCTGTGAACTGTGACCAAAAGCTCCCACGTTTTTGTAAATAACATATGTATCTCTAGCAGCACACAACATAAAAAACCGATGATGACACGAGTGGTCAAAGATCGACGGAGTAGTCCCGTCTCAATTCAAGAAAAGGATTGTGAGATTTGCAGGAACATTTGCAGCTCAGGTGTTACGCGTCACATCTAAGGTGAAATTTTCACTTTCGCATTCAACTAGATACTGCTCAATAAACAACTGTGCACTGGATGGCACCGTGGGAAAAAAGACCAACTTCAGCTCAGTGTCCCAATATTTAATATGTTTACATATTTAAGCTCTAAGGGATGCTCAGGGAGAAAGACGGTGTTTCTGTTCTTGGGTTATTCGCGGTGGCGGCTTGATGAGTGACAAGCAACACCAAAGTTTGGGGGATCAAGCATTCGTTGCCATGTGTATACATGTCAGGGTTTCGCACGGGCAACTTAATAGGCAAGAACCGTCGGCCCCCTTGGCTGAGAAATTCCCGCAAAATCAATATTTCATTGTAGTGATTGATTTCATTAGGAACAAACTGTCACCTGGGTTGCAGAGTGAACACAGCAGTTATCAGCGACATCTGCAGGCCAAACGGCATCACTGCAAGCACAGGGGAGCTTTAGTTTTGGGAGCAGCAACCCAGGTAACTTCACCCACATTGTTTCATCGTTGACATTTTAACGTCAGTATATCAGACTACATGAGCAATAATCTTACATGAGGCTTTTGTTAATATCTATAACTATCGTAACTACTTTCAATGCATTTATTGTCACTCTTCACACTTTTCGTCTGCAATTACATTAACCAACCTTACCCTACATAACGTGGATACAAGAAAAATGCATCTAAATGTTCAATTTTAAGCAGAAATGTGTTAAAATAACAGGCTTCTTTCAGAGGCTCCACAGCCACCAGCTTGTGCTCCATCCACATCCCCGCCTCAAGCTCCGACCGGCCTATAGCTGCCTCGAGGCAACAGGTGAACATATATAGAGTATATAATTATTGGTAAATTAAAAAAAATGACAGTGCAAAAAAGACTGACAGCTGTTATTGATTCCCTCTGAAGGCCACCAACACCTTGCATAACATCTACAGTACGTCTATGAGAATGACCCAGAGAGACACACAAACAACGTAGTAAGTGTGGACAGAGTCCGGCTACACGCGCGAACACACATACGCACACACACCAAGATAGTTTCAGCTTGTGGTTTGGGCTGCTGCTATGCATACTCAAGGGAAGTTCCGCAGTCTGTTGAAAGAGAAAGTAATGAATGATACCGCAGCAGGAAGCAGGGAGAGATTATGCAAGAAGTAAAATCACCGTGGAATCCTGGATGTAACCTGGCAAGGAGAAGCATCTCTGAGCTCAGTATAATCACAAAGGATATCTGGTCATATTTTGATAGGGGAAAATATGTCTGAAATAACATTGCAAATTCTGGCCATAACCTGACCCTGGAACAGACCTCAAACCTGAGCTGTTTCACATCCCACATCTAGCAGCTGAATACCTGTACTACAAACATAATCACTGCACCTTTGTGACAGTTAAGGCTATGGTGTCTTGATTTAAAATAAACAAAAAGACCAAAATACAACATTTTGGTGTCTTTGGTTAACTTACTATAGATTTGTCTGGGTAGTCTCACATTGTTATAGAATATTACAGTATATAGTGCAAAAATACTAGGGAGTATGGAGACTAGGGGCACCGTGGGTAAAAGACATCATGGTTTCAAAGGACTGACTTATGACTGCCTCACTCCACTCTACAATACCCAACTAACACAAGCATCATAAAAGAAAGGAGTAGTACTGCACAAGCGTCATTATAAAAAGAAGTGGTATCACATCCTGTAATAGTGGTCTGGAGCCCTCTTACTCATGGCCACATCTGATCGAGCCTAATTCTGGTAAGGAGAGAGGGCAACAGGGGAGAGGGAGGTACACAGGGGAAGAGGGGGAGCGAGGGAGAGACTGTGAAAGGAAGTGCTTGCAAAAGTGAGAGGGCATGAGAAGGTCATTCGGGACAAAAAGAAAATAAAAAATTACAGGCTGCGCTGCATCCTTTTCTGAGGTGACAAACCCACGCACGCACATTTGGCTGAACAAATCAAATGTCCTTCATGGTTGAGCTATTCGTGGCTAAAGCTGAAACTTACTAGAGCCCCAGAGAGTGTTACTGGAAAAGCCCTTCCTTCCTAGAAACGCCCCCACGATACGATACACCCCACTCCTCACGATCATGGTGATACAACTGTTCTCACTCACCCACACCCCCATACACACACACACACACACACACACACACACATACACACACACAGAAACAGTGATGAGTAACAGTACTTTATGAATATGTGGGCTTTCAGTTCTGAAGCACCTACACACATGGTACAGGGTGTATCTGGGGGCTGCATACTGTAAGAGGTTTGCTCGGCTAGTGAGTATGACTGTGTGCGCGTGTGTGTGTGTGTGTGTGTGTGTGTGTGTGTGTGTGTGTGTGTGTGTGTGTTACCTTAAGTGATGATGGTGCTGATGGGAATAGTAATGGGTTTGTATGTGTGAAAGGAAGAATGTGGTGTGTATATGTACTGTAGGTGTGGGAACTGACGGCGTAGAAACATACATAATCATCATCACAACAGCTTGTTTGTGTGTGTGTGTGTGTGTGTGTGCGCGCAGGAACTCACGCCATAGCCACATTGCTGCCGTCTATGATGATGTGTCTGAGCTCTGGGCGGCCCGGCTCGTTTGGCAGCGTCAGCGTGTACGGAGTCCTGAGCGACTGATGGAAACGGGCCAGGCCGGTTACCAGCAGTGCCGGGGGGTCACTGGCCGGGGGAATCCTGGGCCCGCCTCCATGGAACCCCATGTGGCTAATCGTCTGGTAAGAGGAGGCTGAGGGGCGGGTGATGGGGTCGGCTGACTGAGGAGGAGGAGGAGGAGGAGGAGGAGGAGGAGGAAGAGGTGGTTAGTTACTGCGGGGGTGTTACAGATTCACAATAACAGATTCATTTGCAAAACAACAGCAACACAAGGAACTCATTCGTGACAGGAAAAGCACTAAGCAGTTCAACAACAACAACAACAACTGACTGCAATTACTACAACTGGTTCATGACTACAACAATGATTCTCTCCCAGTCGTAATGTAAAATGACTTGACAGAGGCAGATCATTTACACAATTCAAACCTTCCTGGCATTTTTGCACTTCTGTGTTTTTAAAAAGATTTACCACTACCAGGCTATCTTGACGTATGTATGTATGAGCTTAATCATTACTTCTCGTCAACTTCCTCTAAAAAGGACAAATGTGTGACTCTTTAAATATGTAGTTAACTAAGAGAGATGATGTATCGGCAGGATCAGCAGTTTTCAATTCTGTCAACACAGTGAATGTATGTGACAAGCGGTAAAACAAGTTTCCTGTAAAATTACCCACTTCAGAAATTCCCTATTATTCCATGAATTCAGTTTTACCGAATTGAACAAATTCCCTGAGTTTCCCTGTCTGGAATGCAGCTCAATCAAAATTCCAGGACATCCCAAAAATTCAATGACCAGCAAAAAAAAACAACAATTACACAGCCCAACCAACAACTTAATATTCAGCGCAGTAGAGAGAAACGCCTGCATGTTGGCATGAAATCATTGTTTACCACAGAAAAACAACACCTTAGGGTGATACCTACATTGGGGGAAGACGGCGAGGAAGTGGTGGCAGACAGCCAGTGAGGAGCGCTGCGGAGTGCCGTCACACTCTCCACTTTGACTGGTCCTCCCAAAGTCTGAGTCCCGCCCCTTGAAAGGTAGTCCCTTTGCGGAAAACCAGCCCCTCCCCGTGCCAAGTAGTCTGTTCTCGAACCGGATTGGGTGCCCAGGTGTTCCATCGCCATCATTCGGGACGACCTACTACCTGGTGTTACGGTCTCCGTGGTGATGAGATCATCGTCGTCTTCGATGGTTATGACCTCGTAGTTCCCCGCCCCTCCCTGAGCACTGGAGCTCCTCTTAATGGTGATTGCCTGAAATTAAATTTGATATGGGCTCATTTATTTTAGGAGCAAAACAGCATTTATGGCTTTTATGAATCCAGAGGAAAACCCATAGAAAAAAGAAAACACTTTTATCTATAACATCTAGAATTAATTATTATTATGGTTCTTGACAGATGAGACACGAGAGCTGAAGTACAGTAAATGAGATGAAGTCAGATAAGTGATGATTGTGATGTGATAGATGAGACGGGCATGGCGGGTGAATTGAGACATGAGAGGAATTGTGATACGTGATGAGATAGAGTGAGATGTGAGAGGTCAGATATGAGTTAAACGAAATGTGATGAGAGAGAAGGGAATATACAGTACGGGCAGCTCAGGCATGAACAATGAAATGAGGTGGTGAGACAATAAATTAAAATTAAGATCCAGCAAGATGAGTCGTAAGATATGAGGCAAAAGATGGAGAGATATTAGATCAAAGCTAAAATGATGATTTATCTTGCACTCCAAAGCAGCTCTGTTTCAAATCTAGAGCGCATTACTGTATATCGTGGTTTCAAACTTTCCAAGTTAACCAGGTCCTTATGAAAGGCCGTGGACATGTTTGGGCACGCTGCACTGAAAGCCGGTGAGGACACAAACACTGTCTCACCGAGAGGCTGCCATCTTTATGCACCTGGTTCATTCACCCAATTCAAATTAATGACATCACTGACGTTCCAAGGGTGCGGCGTACCTGCTGAGTGCTGGTCTCACTGCCGCTACACTGCCTCCGGTGGCCCAGGCCGTTACTACAGCTGCCATGCTGGCTGGGCTTAATGTTCTCTTTAGATCTGCCTGGGTCTACCAACGCTCGGTTCAGCCCACGCTCCTTCTCTCTGCTACGAGAGACCGTAGAGGAAGAGGAAGATGAGGAGGTGGATGGAGTTTCTGGCAAGCGTAGAGAGTTTATTTTTCCTCCCTTTCCCCCTCCTCTTGTCCCCTCTTCACAGCGCTTGGTTTCCTCGACGATCCTCTCCAGGACTAGGAAGGTATCTTCCGTCTGTCCCGTCTCCTTGACGACGCGCTCCACCACTTCCTGCTGGTAACCCATGGTTCTGAAGAAGGTTTTTGAAATCGTTTTAAAATGTCTTCAACGTGGAGTGACAAAGCCCAGATACAATGTTAACAAAACAACATGGTAGAATACACGGGGAAAAAACATATACTAAGCTATATAAAAGCCTGTAAGGAGAAAAACACATTAATAAAAAGCCAACGCCAACTCCCCATTATCCACTTGACACCTCATCAGTTCCTTAAATCGCCCTATTATATACTAATTGTCAACTCCTTTGCTAACATTGCATAATATGACGATTGTTACCTGAAGAAGTTGACCAAGCAGCGGAGGTTGGTTTCTGGGCTGACTGCCTCCCCGTCATCCGAGACACCCTCGCTGGAGTCCAGCATGATCGGACCCGCCACAGTGTTCGCTTTCGCCGAAGAGGTGAGAGAGGCAGAGGGGGTTTTGGACCTGCAGCTGCCACTGCCCCCCCGGCTTTCTCTGTCCTTCTTCTGCCGTTCCCTCTCTCTTTCCCTCTCCGGCGACTCCTCCCTCCGCTCCAGAGAGTACTGTCTCTTTGTGTCCCGAGTCTCGCTCTCGGATGAGCGCCGCTTGTGCGAGGGCCGAGTCCCGTTCAGGAGGACGGCCTCGGGGCCTACGCCTACCCCACCTCCCGCTCTACCGCCGCCAGATGTTGCCCCGGTCCCCTTCTCCTCAAAGCTGGTGTCCAGGATGCGGTTGGAGAGCTCCGTGACGGGGGTGCTGCTCTGTGAGCGGTCTTGGTCGGCCTCCGCCAGGCTGGGGTGCAACGACTGGTTATGCTGGTCGGCCTGGGTGTAGAAGCACAACAGCCTTAATGCAGCGTTTATGGTACAATTAACACTGGTATCCTACATACATCTGTAACAACTTGCTGTCTGTAAGTTTAATCAAGACTTTTTTTAAGACCTTTATAATACCAGTTAAAATGAACTATAAGACTAATTTCAAAACTGAAATAAGTGACAACTGTAGACCTTTAAAACATAACTCGGTGACTAGGCTGATTTGTCACTGGAAAAAAACAGCTCACCAAGTTTCTCACCAAGACCTCTAAAGTTCAACGTAAGACTTAATTGATTTAAAATCTTTTAAAAGGCCTTAATTTCATAAAAGAGATATTTAAGACTTTTTCCAGGACATGCACACAACCATTTAAAATTTGAAGAAAAAAAAAAAAGTCAATGTCAATGAGGGAAAAAAACAAACCAGTTTGGGAAATTTGAATTCTTGGTGATGTGTTTTCTGTAGAACAATGACAAAAAGACCCCGCCTTGATGTGGTTGATAATGAGAATGACATAATGACATCAGCCGATACTGTACAACCCTGGTTCTTGAAGTAGGCAACTCACAGGATGATGATTGAATAGAGGGACACAAACCTCATCATGGTTTACAGCACAAAATCATTTTGTCTGTTCTTTATAAAGCAATATCTAATTAATCCAAGGAAGTAAAAGATGTATTACTGTGAAAATGTAACTAAGAATCTTCATGCCTTAGTTGCAACTTTTCAACTCCCACAAAAGTCATATTCAGAATGAACCATGGGAATCTACGCAATCTTATTTTTTACATTTTACAATGCATTATCAAATCATGTAATGGTCTGGCTGTGAAGTAATAAAACACAATGACCAGTGGTAGATAAGGTCCACTGTTTTCTTAATTTAGGGCACTTATAAAAAGGCATTGTATTGGGTCACATTGTGAAAAGGTATATACCAACCAGGGCGGGTGTGTTTGCGCTAGTGGGGCTTTGTGCCAGTCCCAGTAACTCCTCCTTCAGGGCGCTGGGCAGCAGCAGAAGTTCCATAGTGTACTTGTCATCTCTCTCCTCCACGAAGCACTTGAACGCTCGTTTCACTGCTGGTTCCCTGTCACTGGGCAGACTTCGCTTCTCCTGGATAACACACACACACACACACACACAATGAAGTTCATCCAGTTCTCCACATGTTCAAATTTAAATTATCAGTAAATTGTATTATTATTATTGGTAAATTGTAATTCCAGTATCATTAATAGCTCAGCAAACTCCTTGTTGTTTGCATTTCATTTACAGTCATAGCAGCACAGAATGAATACAACTTTTATGTACTTTCCTTTTTCTGTTCAAGAGACCTCAATTCAATCTACATCAAAATTGTGAAACAAAAATACGCAATCTTTTACAACAGCTGTCTTGTTTCACTTTAAGCTCCCAAGAGCTCATGTACACTTAAGAGAAATCACTCTTTTCCAATATATTCCTTTGGGAGGGTCGAGTCTCCGCCTGTCATCCATCGTTACATTTTGCAGAAGCATCTAAAATCCCCTACCTGGAACAGTGCCACAAACTGCTGAACTCGGCTCTGGGCCATCACCACAGGTTCGGCTCGGCCCAGAAGTCGCAGGCGGCCCGGCTCGGGCACCAGAACCTCGGCGCTGGTGTCCCGGAGGAGCCTGTCCAGGAAGAGCCCACGGGCGCCGGCGAAGATACAGTGCATGTCCACTGGGTAGCGCTCCTCCTTCTGCAGCTCTGGGTCACACAGGCCCCTCACATACTCCTGGAGGACGAGGAGGAGAAACACTGTGATGGACTGTCAGGGAACAACATCACCACCAATTAACAGCACAAGAGCAACAACAATAATAATAATATATATATATTTTTTGCAGCTCAAGGTCATACATGCTCACGGAGGAGGCAGAATAGGGGAAGGAAACCAGTAATATTAATGTATTAGAGTATCAATTTGTAATACTTCCTCCTTCACAGTGAGAGTCAGTGCAGCGTCAGCTACAGACCAGTGCTGTAGGGCCTGGTAGGGATTCAGGGTTGTATTTACTATGTGTTTGCAATGGTGCTAATGCAGTCACTAATGTGGCGAGATCATAGTCTCTCTCACTTGCGCTTTCTACGGTGTTGAGAGCAATGCAACTGCCCTGGTTTGCATAAGTGGTATGAAACTGGAGAAAGCTGTGCTCATGTTTTTGTACAAGAATTGACCAACTCTTAGTTAATATGGCCCTAGGTGTCTTGCACAAGGAGATTTTAGCACGGCAGGTGCTTGTTGACGGGGTGGGGGCGGCTGTTAGATGTTACATTATGAACCATACTAATACCTCCAAGTTACTCAATTCACATCAAGGATTACGTCGCTTTTGTGCCACCCACATCACCAAGCCTCTCTCTCCCCCTTTCCAAGTAACTCATTCTCTTCCGCTCTCTCCCTTTTCTGTCTCTTTATCTCCTTCGTACATATGAACGTGCCGAGCCCCGTGCCGAGCCCTAAACCTCCCCGCCCTCGCTGTACCTGCCCTACAATCTCCCTGTGTCCAAGCGTTGTTGAACTTCTTCGCTGTCGCCCCGCTGATACAGCAGGCCTTACATTCCTAACCATTATATCTTTAGACTCAGCTCATGTCAAATCTAAACTTTAAAAGAGTGAAGCGAATTCTTGTCCAAAAAGGAAGAAAAAAAGATTTAAAAAAGGGGGAACCATCTCTGAGCAGTGAAAATCATTGGGGCCTCAAGAGACTTCAACAGCTGAACTCTGGCTTGTTTCAGACTGCTAGTAAAAGTGATCTGGTAGCTACATCAGCACCCCAGCAGGGCTCTCAGGAGTTCTACAGCACAACCATTTTAGTGACACAAGCTCCTAAAAATAAATTCATGCTACCTAGAAAAACAAAAGAGAGCACATTCAGCACAACTCAATATTCAAAGCTGAGATGGACATTTTATATTCTTTTTACAGAGCTCAAGGAGCCAAGGAATCTCCTAGCTATGGAAAATGGTTGGATGAATCAGCCTTAGGTAGGTGCTGTCACTGAGAAATGCCTTAGAGCTACCGTGTCACATTTATTTAGCATTAATGTGTAAGAAAATACTGAGAACATAAAATGACTCACCAGTGACGCAGAGGCAGAGAGAAAGAGAGAGAGACATGGACATGCGTTTTGAAATACAGCTGGGTAAGGCTTGTGCAATGAAACAACTGATTCAATGAGTTGGGCTTTCCAGTTTCTCTGGAGCTTTGCAACATCCAAATGGAGATCATCTAGTTACTGGCACCCAAGAGAACAGATAAGGATGTGAGGCCACAGGAATTACAAACACGTTTTTCTATTAAAAACCCCAAAGCCGGGGCGTCCTGGTGGCTCAGTGGTCTAAGGCGCATACAACATAACCGTGATGTCCTGGGTTCGAATCTGGCCCGGGACCTATGTCGCATGTCATCCCTCCTCTCTCCCTCTCTGATCTTTCCTGTCTCTCTCTACTGACTGTCAAATAAAGGCAAAATGCCACAAAAAAAAAAGAATCTTTAAAAAACAAAACAAAAAAAAACCCCAAAGTGAAAACAGAAAATGAACTCTGTGTTCATAGCTCTGTTTGTAATTTTCTATGTGTACAACTGTGCATGTCAGGGTCCATGACATGTAAACACATCAGTTTATAGGTATTTGTAATTTTCCTCATCCACTTGATGCATAATTATGAGCAGTGTGACCGACTGGCAGAAGAACTCATCACAGGCCAAGACTCACCCTCCAGTCGTGAGTATTTAGGAGACTACCACTAGACACTCATATGTATTGTAGTGTCCTAAATTCAGAAATCTTGTCCCTCACCACCATCTTGGCTGGGTCCTGTGGGACACACAGTAACCCAACAGAATAAGAAGACAGTTGTAGGGAGTTGGGATATTATGGCGGAAGGAGAAAAATAAGCTCAAGGATAAGGCAAAAAAAAAAAAAAAAAAAAAGGCTCAAAGTAACATTAATTATTCATTCTTTAAAAACAGGAAGTAAGAAATGAGCTTTTCTACACTCCTGGAGCCTTGATAGCTAATTTGTTGCCAGTGCAATAGTGTCATTTAACAGAGAACTTCAATGGGAAGTTGCGTGGATTGACAATGATAATATGGAAACCCCCATGCTTGACTTTCTTTGATGGATTCTCAAAATTTTAGCTTAAATTTCATGAACAATTTACATTTAATAAAAGGGGAAAAGTTATTTCATTTCCAATTCATCCATGACCTGACAACTTCAATTAGTTATTTTGCACTTTACACAACGGCAAATTTATACAGCCAGCCGACCAGCAGACAATAAATGAGGAAGTGTTACAGCAATGACCAAGGTAGCATCAAAACTGTATGAGAAAGGCATGACTAGATCATTCACACGCAGAATTGTTCAATATGATGGAAAATAGGATCCAGGTAAAACAGGCCGGGGTGTTTTAAGGAATCAACATTGATAAAATCATATCAATACCAAAGCCTAGCTGTATCACTGATTCAACAAACACTACTCTGTAAAGATCATTGGTTTGTCAATGATGCTTCAAAGAATATTGGGGTGCCTCAAAGATCCAAAAGTCACTTGCTTCATCTAAATTGGCTGCTTCTCCCTCTTCGTGTGGGCAAAGCCAAAATGTGGCAATAATAAAATGTCACATTCAGGTACGGACGCTATATGTTCGTTCCAACTTGTTGATGCTACAAGAAGCTCCACAACAACAATTATGATTATTTTAAATTATGTGGTAGCCTTCCTCTTTTGGTTATGCTCATCTGCAGAAATGGGAAAGCAAACACTAATAACGAGAGGAGAAAAGCTGTCATGGCAGTAACTTTCCCAAACCGCAGTAAACTTCCACATATCTTTGTATGGTGGTGGGGTGGTACCTGATGACAAAATACCATTACCATACAGAGTTCTCGGTTGACCGGCAGAGCTTGGAACAGCTGGTCGCAGGGGGAACGACTTGTGCACAAAGGGGAAACTCATGACACAGGATACAGAAGTGTGAACGATATATGGGAAATCACACAGGGAAAAAAATAAATGCTAGAGATGCTGCAAACTATAGTGTAACTCAGGTCAAAGGACCTTTAAATTGACAGCTATGGTGGACTTTGCCTTCATATCTGTCAAATTGTCATGAAGTCACACTGAGGATTATTTATCCTGGCTACAAGCCTAGATTATTCTTACAACATCAGATGTCAAACTGACCTTTGATCAGTGGTTCTGAAAGTGGACCGGTGAGGGAGCTCAAGAGAGTCCCCAGTAAAACTAGGAATACATTAATGTCAATATGAATTAAATCACTAGTAATTATCCCAATTAAACATACCATGTATGAATTTCACACTCACCAATATCAAGGCCTCATTTAAGTATAGCTGTTATACAATTCAGTACTAAATGAACTACAAAAATCTTCCCAGATGGGTCCCTGGGACAAAATGTTATTAAGTCTTACGTTTTTGACCTGTTTGCTTACTGGTATCCATTGACAATAAGCAAGCCAGCTGTAATTGATGAGACAATGTTTGAGTTTGTTGCCAATCACGGGGATTCATGATACACCTGTTCACCAGTCACAAACAGCAAACCACTCGGGTATTACCGTGTGGTGAATGATTCAGCGTGGTGGTCATTTGGCCTTGTGTAACATGAGAGAGTACCATGGCTTTGTAAAAACAACCATATACACAGTGGAGTACTGGTGAATGTATGGAAGAAGCAACTGTACATGTATTATAAACATATCTCACCTTTGCCTTTGATACGTCTTCTCTGTTTCCTTTAAGCTGCAGCCATATCTGTCGTGATGTTTTGCTCCCGTGCGCCTGTCCAGTGTGGTCCAAAAGACCGATAATGGTGAAAGCTACCTTGAAAACCTGTTCTACTCGGGGCTTGGCACATTTCAGCTCGTCTTGTTTATCTTCCAGGACCGTAAACTCGTCTACGGTGGGGGCCTCTTGCTGCTGCCTCCCGGCCGACGCAGGGAGCCTGCTGGTCGGCTGCTCTGGGCAGGTTAGCTCGGCGACTCGTCTCATTCCGAGGAGGGGCCGCGTTGTTGACATTCCGATTCGGAATCTAACCGTCACTGTTGACAACGGCGTTTTAATACTTTAACCTTCCGGCGTCGTCAGGACGTTTTCCCTTCTTCATCGTATCTTCCTGTCTGTACTTTACTGTCCTGGGTTGTTTTATGAGGGCACAGTATTTGCGTTTAACGACGTGAACATCAAGCTAACTCGGGTTGTGGATAAGAAGCCCCGAGCGACGTATCCGGAAAGTCCCAGTGATGGCGTCATCAAAACACGACAATTTAGTTTTTTCTTCACAGCGTGTCCATGGTGCTTATCTGTTATGATCACGTTGTGAAAAACAAAACATCTCCATCGAGTGGCCTGTATCCTTACGACACCAAAAATGTAAAGCCCTATGATGCAGTTCCTATACGATGAGACGACAATGTATTGATGCCAAAACAGGGACTGTTTTGACTACGCGTAAGGGAGAGTCTCAAAAGCTCATGGCCACTTGGTTGGAGTAACTGATAGGCCTAGAAAGGTTCAAATAATAAAGAAAATTAGATTTGATAGCTGAAAGGTGTACAGCTTTGCCCTCTTGTGGTTGTGCACAGTCATTGCCGATGCTTGTTGGAGTTATTTCATAACCAAATTCAATATTTATTTTCTCCACTAACCCATATCTTAATTTTCATGATGTGTTCTGAACTGGTGTGAGCAACATTGACGTTTGGAACCACAGTCTTCTCCTTCTTCCGCAGTCGGGTAGAGGGGTTAGACGTTTAATACTTTGCTCAAGGGCACTCGGGCAAGTTAAGGGAGGAGACAATGCCTGAGATTCACTTTCACCACTCTTTCACCAATCATCAGCCTTCTAGTAAGACATGTTTCTCTAATCTTCAGACTACTGCCTCAACCCAGTACCACTTCTGTTATGCAGTAAAGGTCACAGGATTCGGTGCCTTGCTCAGTTTTGTGTGCCTGACCACAGAACCCTTGGGTTGGGGGAAGAGAGAGAGAGAGAGAGCTGGGTTTGAGTACAGAGAGATATAAGCAAACAAATATGCTGAGAAATGGTGAGAAACCAAGAGAGATGAACAGTAATTGCACAAACTGAGTGAGGAAGAAAAAAAGGAAAGGTGGGAGATGGAAGAATGGAGGGTAACAGAAAAATACAGAGAAACCATGAGAGATGAAAAGAAATACCTATAAGGAACAGAGAGAGAGAGAGAGAGAGAGGAGAAGAGCGATAGACAGACAGACAGCTAGATAGTGAGCAAACATGTAAGGCAAGAGACAGGAAGCACAGACTGAAAATAAGAGCACAAAGAGACATCTGTTATCACCCAGCAAGGCCTTGAGATGGCGAGGAAGACAAAGCAGATTCACACAGATACACACACTCCTGCCCACACACACACACACACACTTTTCACTCACGCAGGGGTTAGTAGCAATATGATCTCCAAGGCTCTGGCAAAGGAACCTTGATTCTAACCATTAGAGCGCACACGTGGACACACAATGGTGATAGCCGAGTAGGCACACAAAAACATGCCTTTATTATGTCTATATAAGGTTAGGGACACGTCATCCACCGAGGAGTAACACTCTTCATTTCATCGAGAGAATTCTGACAGAATTTCTGCAGATCAGGAGCAGCATTTATTATCATTTATTATTTATTATCTGTGCTGCCTCACAGCAAGAAGGTCGTGGGTTCGATTCCCGCCTGGGGCGCTGGTGAGTCTGGGGTGCCCAGGTGGGTTATCTTTCGGGCCTTTCTGTGTGGAGTTTGCATGTTCTCCCCGTGTTCACTTGGGTCTCCTGTAAAGAACCCTGTCTAAAAAAAACATGCAATATCCAGTCGACTGTCCGTGACGAAGACAGCGACAAAAACACCTGGAGTTGGTCCCCGGGCGCGGAATATCGTCGGCGCCCTCTGCTCCCTGGCTGACCTGGAGGAAGATCAGGGGGGATGGGATAAGGCAGCAGACCATTCATTCAACTTGGACACTCTAAAAATGCATGTGTGTGTGTGTGTGTTGTGCGGCCACTTCCCCCTGCATGGATAGTGTGCAATGTTGCAATTAAAGTTGTTGTTGTTCTTCTTCTGAGCCATGGATGCTTAATCTACAATCAGTTTTAAATGAGAGGCACAATGAATGCAAATCAGCTTGCTAGTACTGTAGTACCTCTGTAGGATACGTGCTGCATGGGGGCCTCGTGCCATGGCTGCCACTGTATCCAGTTCATTGATTGAATACATACAGATGGTAGCAGGCCCTTCAGACTCATCACGCAGTGCAACAAGCGTCTCGACTAATGGACACCAGCACACATGAGACCATCTTCCAGCCCCCTTGACATCATACCAACCAAATTAGTTTTAGAAGTTTTAGACGCAGTAGGACCTAGCTTGTTATATACTGTCAACAGCTCTTCGTCCTCTGGTGGTGTCCCTGACTATTTTAAGACCGCTTGCGTTCAGCCTCTTCAAAAACCTGGCCTTGACCCTTCCGCTCTCAGTAATTATAGATCCATCTCAAAATTACCCTTCATTTCTAAAATCCTGGAAAAGGTTAAAAACCAGTGTTGGAAATAATAACAAATAAGTAATTTTTCAATCTGGTTTACGCTAGCAGCACAGCACTGAAAGTTTCTGAAACTACCCTTCTCAGGGTTGTGAATGATTTCTTGATGAATGCTGATGCAGGCTCAGTGCTGCCTTCGATACTATAGACCATGGTATCCTTCTAGATAGAGGCAGTGGATTAGTATTCAGGAACTCCTCTGAATTGGTTCTCATCATACCTGACTGATAGAAATTTTTTGTGTCCATTGATGACTATTTCTCCTCATGTGGTGTGCCACAAGTCAATTCTTGGACCAATTTTATTCTCTCTGTATATGCTCCCTTAAGGTCATTTAATTACGCACGATCTCCTTTCACTGTTATGCCGATGATACCCGGCTGTCCCTCTCAGTCAAGCCGAGTGAACTAAATAAGTTGGCCTCTCTGCAGAGTTGTTTATCAGATGTCAAGGACTGAACATTTTTCTATAGAGAGTGCATCCAACCACATCCAACCTGCCCTTGGTCCATTAAATCAACATATTAAGCCTGCCTCCAAGAACAGGAGTCCTTTTTGACCCCAGCCTTAACTTTGAGCAACATACATAAAACCTTGTTCAACCACATTTTTGTCATCTCAGAAACATCGTAAAAGTTAGATCTGTGTTGAGCCTCAGTGACCCAGAGAGGATTATATACTTTTATTTCATCTCACCTTGACTACTGAGATAGAGCGCCTCCACAACTAAAGGTGACCAGGTTAAAGACTAAGGTGACCAGGCTAAAGACTAATGGTGACCAGGTTAAAGACTAATGATGATCGGCCTAAACACTAAGGGTGACCAGGTTCAAGGTTCAAGGTTCAAGGTTTTTATTGTCATATGCACAACGTTCACAAGAAGCAAAAGTATGCAATGAAATTCTTGTGTCTCTCCGACACCTAACGCTAATGCTAAGGACATAACAGACATAATTAAAAAAACCCCACAAGAGATATAATAGAAAAAGTACAAAATATAATAGAAAAAGTACAAAATATAATAGAAATAGTACAAAGTTGTAAAGTACAAGTTATAAAGTACAAAGTTATAAGTACAAGTTATAAATTATCAAGTACAAAAATTAAATAATAAAATAAATAAATAAATAATAATAATAATAATAATTAAATAATAAAAAATTAAATAATAAAGGTGACCAGGTTAAAGACTAAAGGTGACCAGGCTAAAGACCAAAGGTGACCAGGCTAAAGACCAAAGGTGACCAGGTTAAAGACTAAAAGTGACCAGGTTAAAGACTAAAAGTGACCAGATTAAAGACTAAAGGTGACCAGATTAAATAATAAAGGTGACCAGGTTAAATAATAAAGGTGACCAGGCTAAAGACTAAAAGTGACCAGATTAAATAATAAAGGTGACCAGGTTAAAGACCAAAGGTGACCAGGTTAAAAAGGTGACCAGGTTAAATAATAAAGGTAACCAGATTAAAGACTAAAGGTGATCAGGTTAAAGACCAAAGGTGACCAGATTAAATAATAAAGGTGACCAGATTAAATAATAAAGGTGACCAGGTTAAAGACTAAAGGTGACCAGATTAAATAATTAAGGTGACCAGGTTAAAGACCAAAGGTGACCAGGTTAACTACTAAAGGTGACCAGGTTAACTACTAAAGGTGACCAGGCTAAAGATTAAGGTGACCAGATTAAATAATAAAGGTGACCAGGTTAAAGACCAAAGGTGACCAGATTAAATAATAAAGGTGACCAGGCTAAAGACTAAAGGTGACCAGATTAAATTATAAAGGTGACCAGGTTAAAGACCAAAGGTGACCAGATTAAATAATAAAGGTGACCAGATTAAATAATAAAGGTGACCAGGCTAAAGACTAAAGGTGACCAGGTTAAAGACCAAAGGTCACCAGGCTTCGGGGTCCTAGACTTTGGAACGCCCTGCCTGCTGTGCTCAGACAGAGTCAGTATCATCTTTTAAATCACTTCTTAAAACTTACTTTTATCAGAAGACCTTTCTGTGATATTTGCCTTTTACTTATTTTATCCTTATTGCTTTGTCTGATATTGAATTATTCCTTTGATTTTATCCGTTTGACTTTTACAGTTTCGTACCTCATTGTTCTTTCTGTCTTATTAATCTTATCCTGTCTTATTTATCCCGTTGATCTTTGTCATTGTGGACTTTTATTTTTCTTGGTTGTCAAGCACTTTGTAACCTTGTTTTGAAAAGTGCTATATAAATAAAAAATATTATTATTATTATTACTCTAATACGCTGAATCTGCTGTGTATTGAAGTGGATTAGAAAGGCTGGTCGGGTAGCAGCAGTGGGTAGGGAGGGGCTTAGTGGCACCACTTTGCAGAACTGGAGAGCTGAATAGGAGGAAGTTGAACGCTTTCATCACAAAGGACATGTTGAACTGAACTGATATCAACTGAATTTGATAACCTTATTACTGAATCTAGCCTAGATATATCTTCAGTTATTATAATACTAATAATAATATATTATAAAATAATATTATAATTAGCAATATAGCAGAAATGACTTGAAATAAATGTTAAAATGATTACTACATGTGCTTTTTTATGATGTTTGAGTAATTGAGACCTCGACTGTCAGCTTCTCCCATCTCCCACATTATTAGGTGTACACAACTACTCTAGGAGCTGTTAAGATACATAGCCTTTTGAGGAACAGTACCTGTGTGTAGATCTGTCTAGGTATGGTTGCTGACCCATAGATCACTTCTGCAAGGCTCTGATCTGAAAACATCATCCAAGATCTTGAACAGAATACTGACGCGTTGATGGGGCAATCAAAGGTGTTAAAAGGTGATCAGAGCTGAAGCTGTTCGCACAGGCAGAGGATCAGTTCCACCTCCAAGAAAGCTGTCGATCCCTCTGTATAATCAAGAACGAGTCTGTATTTGAGCTTCAAGGTGACAAAGGCGGAGAGGCTGTGAGCAGAGTTTTGTCTCACATGGAGACGAAACTCACTGGGGAACCAGAGAAGATCAAACTGTGTACTATAATGTAACAATATACAGTGATTACTGGACACATAGAACCACTAGACACACCAACACACATCTCAGAGATTGTAGATTGTACATTGTAGATTCTCTTAAGGTAGTAGTGAAAGCACATGCAGATACTCGTCTTGAAAGAAAAGCCCTGGAAAGTAGGAGTGTTTGTGGATTATGGAAAGGGCGAGGCCTCCTTTTATGACGTGGATACTGCTTCTATACTTTCACTAACTACACTTTCAAATCTACTTCAAGTGTATACATCATGTTTCAAATCCACTGATAATCTGCCCCTTCAATACTGAATGATCGTCATGTTGACCGATGACCTTTTTCTGACCATTCAGGACGTCAGCTCAGTTAGTCAGGGTTGTGAGGTGGTGGGTACTTAAAATTACAAAATGAAAGGGCTAGTTCTTTCATCGTGGACGTTTCCTCTTGTTGGAAATTAATCAATGCTTACATTTACAGAAAAGCTTCCATCTGTTAGTTATGAAGTATCTACTGTATGAATAGTAGTGCAACAACAGCCAATTTATATTTCATTTTTATAGTCCACACACAACACTCCCCAATCTGAGATCCTCACTAGGATGGTCAGGCAGTGCAATTAATGTAGAGAGTGAACAAAATCATCCATATAAGCTGTCTATATTTGTGACTACATCACCATCTCCAAGTTCAGAGATGTCCCAAAATGCTCATATGAAGCCTGTTTAATATGGACACCTTTGCTATGTATACAATTAAAAGCCAATCCAAAGTCAGCATTAACTGCTGGTAACTCCATGTCTCTTAACAATTATGAGTTGCTAAACCTCGACAGCTGACAAAGCAAGCAGATAGCAAGCTAATATTGAGCCTTGATGTGATAAGATACAGACATACTGCAGATACTCTGGATTTGTTTTTGAACTGTATTGCAACCAGCAACGAATTAACTGACTGAAATGGTTAACAGCATGCAATCTATGCTCCTTTAAAGGTGCCCTACCCTATGTGTAGTATTTTGTGTTTCTCAAAATTAAGACCATATTTCCCATAAACCCTGTTGCATCCCGTCACAAAGATGTTATTTGCTCCCCCCACCCTCCATAGTATCGTTTGGAATGAAGTTGGTTCAAAAAAAAAAAAAAAAGCTTTGATGTAATAAACTACTTTTGCCATGTTGTTGTAGCTTAGCTTGCTACATTTCTCTGGGGGGTAGCTTCAGTGTAGTGAAGCTTCATTTAATGTAGAGTAACTGGTAGCTTAGCTCACTACACTTTCCAAGTAGCTTGCCCAACACTGCCAGTAAGTCACTCACAGTAAGACTCACAAGTAAGCCAGTAAGACTCACAACATGGCCTGCATGAAAAAGCGCAAAGTCGACCAGGAAAACCGTCTTCTTGAGGTGAATGTGGTTGTAAGAGATGCTACTGATAGCTGTTTAAGTGGAAAGCTGTTTTTGCAGATGGGTACACTGTTTAACAGTCAGCATTAATGTTGTTGTTGTTATGCAGACATATGTCAGGCCTTTGTAGAAAAGTTGACACAGTTATCTTTGCCTCAGGATACTCAGTCCTTTCCCACTGTGTGCCACTTGCTGTAGTGTTGTTGTTAGTCATTGTTTTTTGCTATTAGAGGCGCAGTAAATAAAAATGTTTTTGGTTTGAGTCAGATATAACAAGGTGTGTGCGTGCCAGGATGTTTATTTTTCAGTGTTGGTGGGTGTGTGAGTGTTTAACCCCGGACGTTTTGGCCCTTGGCTTGGTGTGCTTAACATAATTTGGCCCTTGGGGGAAACTAATTGGGGAACCCTGCCCTACACTGCCCTACACTGTCCTATACCTCCACTACACATTATTATTGACATCAAACCATGGACATTATTGACAACACATTATGAACATTATTATTGACATCAAACATAGACATTATTGACAACACATTATGAACATTATCATTGACATCAAACATAGACATTATTGACAACACATTATGAACATTATTATTGACAACAAACCATAGACATATTAGTTCCTTATTTCAGATCTCATCACATGATGGGTTAAAACATGCTTGTCATGTGGGGACCCAGCAGAAGGTTGGGTTTAGAAGACGGTGGCCGTGTCCTCACTAACTGAGACATCTAAAGTGTGTTTGACATGTCAACTCCACAGATTGGTTGGATCAGTCATTGTCCCCACCATTGGTCAAAATGGATTTGAGGTTTCCAACATAGAAACCAGGCCCTACATGAGTGAAGACCACATACTCATCCATGCACTCACTTACACAGGAGGAGTCATTCACATGTTATTGGATTTTTCCATTGAAATAATTGTAATTACTCTATTAGTTGTATGAACATTTCTTTATGGATATTATTCACTATTTTGAACACTCATCATTAATGATGTTTTGCAGCACATCTATCATCCCATCCATTTGGTATAGTGGCAAAAAAAAGTCACCCACCACCACACCCCACCCACTTTGTGCATTTTCTCCTCAATTCTATTGAAGTGAAACATTATTTTTCTTAATTTATCAGAGAGTACATAGATCACTCCATTATTATTGGACTTAATGTGATCTTGGTGTGAGGATGCTGTCTGGTTGGATTTTCAAATCAAAACAACAGTGCTTGGTGGATTATGACATCATAAAGGTCCTGGAACTCGTGTTGAGCTTTATAAAGGTGCTAGATGTGGATTTTGGTCATTGCACTACTGCGACTGGAAGGACAACGACCTGATTTAGGTAAGTCAGTGGTTTTCCTCTTTAATGTTTAAGTGTTTGAGGTCCAGTGATGTTGGAACTTCCAACCAGAGGTGGAAAGAGGAGTGAAAGATGTGTTTAGTCAGGTACCACTTTGATTTGACTTGAGCAGGTTTCTAGACAAGTATATTCTCTCTTCAAACTCTGACTTGAGGAAAGGTAAAAAAAAAAATGATTTGACTCAACTAAAAGTAGCCGTCTCCTGTAATGTACTGTGTTCACACTAACATGACCTTCATGTAGAGTGTTACATAGTCTCCAGTGTTTCAGACATTTCTACTCTGCCCGGTAAATATTGGGAAAGTATCTAAGTTAATATGTGTAGCAGTAAAAGTGCAGAATACATTTACCAACTTGATGTTAAACATTGACACCAGATAGGAATACGCTCAATGTTGACTGACAAGTTAATATTGAGAGGTTAACTGTTGTGTTAATTGGATATTTAAAGGGATTGAAGTAACTATTTTCTCTCTATTCTCTCCATGTCTCCATTTTCCTTTCAATTTTCCTCCATAGCAAACATGGCATTCTGTCTCCCCTGGCTCTGTCCACAAAGGAATCCCAGTAACTTTAAGATACTGGAATTCCTTGGAAAGGGGGTCTTTGGTACGGTAGCCAAATGCGAGAAACTGGACACCGGGGAGATTCTGGCCATAAAAATTCCAAACCGTATATGTATGCATCAGGCCAAAAAGGAGGTGGGTGATTTTACTGTCATGCAAAAGATTATGTTACATCTGCTCTGTTAGTCTGATTTAGTCTGTGTATCACGTAAACTACCTGTTGATAACATCAACATGTCAAACTTGTCATGTATCCCTAGTTGTCCATGTTGAAGCATCTCAGATGTCTGGATGCGGATGAGACCAACATCCTGAAGTTCTATCAGGACGTCAAGATGAACTGTCGAACTTGTCTGGTGTTTGAGATGTTGGACATCTCCTTATTAGAGTACATGGTGCAGAGGAACTTCAACCCTCTGCCATTAAAAATCATGAGGTCCATCATCCGACAGGTACAGACGCCATCAGACAGGAAGTAAAGTCAAAGCTTCAGAATGTTCCACTGTAGTTCATGCTTTATATTCTATGACCAACTTTGTCCCTGCAGATGGCCACAGCATTCAAGGCCCTGAAGAGCATCGGAGTGATCCACACAGATCTGAAGCTGGACAACATCATGCTGGTGGATCGTCTGAGGGAGCCCTTCAGGGTGAAGCTGATAGACTTTGGCTTGGCCCTTCTGAGGACTGAAGCCAAGCAAGGCTCTATACATCAGCCCCTTGTCTACAGGTGAGATCTACTGGAGAGGGTTTGCAGTTTCTCACTTCTACTGTAAATACATAGCACGGTGTGTGTTTCCTGTTCATACCGGTGAGGACAAATGTTGAATTCAGGGCTACATAAGTCTCAGCTGTTGTGACATTCTCCTACTGATGCCTCCTTGTTTCATTTCTACCATGTTTCCCCATGTTGTATTATTATTCCTCAAAGCACGACAATGTTTCTGATTTGGTGTGCTGCTGTTCTTCCACACTCAGGTCTCCAGAAATCCTTTTGGGGCTCCCATTTTCTGAGGCCGTGGACATGTGGTCGCTGGGCTGTGTGATGTCGGACTTGTTCATCTGTAGGCGACTCTTCCCTGGGGACCATGAACAGGACGTGGTCAGTACCTTACTATAACTGGACTCTGCTCCCTTTCTACATGAACCCTTAATTATTGATAGCAGTAGCTACTCTAAGACCAGCAGATGATGATCACAGCAGACAAGTAATAAAACCATATGGAGTCCTGATAGTCTAGACTGATGTGATCCTGTGTTTTGCCTCCAGATGCGATTCATCATCGACCTCCTGGGTCAGCCGGCGGACCACCTCCTGAATGCTGGGTGTAGAACTAAGGAGTTCTTCATCTTCAGGAGGGCTAGAGGCTGGAGGCTCATGGTACCACAACACCGCTTTATTGACCAAATATAATTTTCTCTTGAACATTTTCTTCAGAATATTTATTGTCGGTATCAATCAGTAATTCATCTAAAGTGATAAGATGTTTCAAATACACGTTACCTTCTTTTAGACATCAGAGGAGTATGACGTGGCCACAGACAACAGGCACTACTCATTCACATCTCTGGATGAGCTGACAATAGTAGGTAGTCCAGTAGGTGGTAGTTGCTGAAGACATGGAATTGGTTGAATTCATGACTTCCATCAACATTTTTGTGAGTCAGGAAGATGATTCCACTGATTTCCTGTTGGACTTTTCTCATCATTTGGTAATTTAGTTCAACCTGAAGGAAGAGGACATGGCTGAGTTCGCTGATAGGAGGCAGTTTGTTGACCTCCTGAAACGAATGCTCCAGATGGATGCCAGTAAGAGGATCACACCAAGTGAAATCCTCGCACATCCATTCATCGCAATGAGCGACCTCGCCAGCAGCTCCCACCACAGCTCTCAGTAAGTGTGTGCGTTTGGATGCATGGCGTGAGTCCTTATATTGCTGCTTTGCACATCGGTTATCAGACAAGGGTAGGCGCTGTAGGTGAATGATTCATTAAGTGATCAACTGATTGATTGATTGGCATGCTTGTCCAGTGGGAAGTCTTGCTTCCTGGCTATGAGCATAACTGTGAGTTTGTCCTTTTGGAAGGTACCTGAATGTACCTGTACAACAAATTTGAGCTAGCAGTATATGTTAACTGCATGTGTCCTCATTCACCAGCGCTAGGGGAACGTTCATGCCAGACATGGCCTCCAACAAGAGAGTGTCTAGCCCCCAGTTTGTTCTGGACTCCATCTCCCTGTCCTATCCTGAGGAGACTCCATCGCTGGACTCCTCAAAGGTAAAGTGTCAGTTATATATTAGCAATAATGTACAGTTGAAAATTCACTCAACCAGGAATGAATGAATGATGATGAATGAATGATTCTTGTTAATAGTACTAATCGTCTCCTCACAGGTTGGAGCTCCAGCAGCAAGCCCCTCCCAAGTGGAGTCTGCTGTTGTGGCCACCCCTTCGGTTCCCCTGAGCAGCCCCACTGTGGACTCTGCCGTTGTGGCCACCCCTTCGGTTCCCCTGAGCAGCCCCACTGTGGACTCTGCCGTTGTGGCCACCCCTTCGGTTCCCCTGAGCAGCCCCACTGTGGACACTGCCGTTGTGGCCACCCCTTCGGTTCCTCTGAGCAGCCCCACTGTGGACTCTGCCGTTGTGGCCACCCCTTCGGTTCCCCTGAGCAGCCCCACTGTGGACTCTGCCGTTGTGGCCACCCCTTCGGTTCCCCTGAGCAGCCCCACTGTGGACTCTGCCGTTGTGGCCACCCCTTCGGTTCCCCTGAGCAGCCCCACTGTGGACACTGCCGTTGTGGCCACCCCTTCGGTTCCCCTGAGCAGCCCCACTGTGGACTCTGCCGTTGTGGCCACCCCTTCGGTTCCTCTGAGCAGCTCTGTTGTTGACCCCACCATTGCTGTGAACCAGGTTGTCACAGAAAACAACAACCTGGTTGACACAAATGCTGCTCACACCACATCTGGTAAGACATTCCCCTCCACTTGTGTCTGAATTGTCAAGTCCTTCCACACTGTAGTTGATTCCATCAAGGTCACTTGAGGCATTGACTGTCCTCTTTCGGTTTTTAGAGGTCAGCAAGCCGAATAAGAAGAAGAAGAAGAAGGGAGTCAGACGCTTCTTCTCCTGGTTGAGGAAGGCATTTTGCTGCTGCGGTTCGGCCACGGCCTCACCTGGGGAGTGAGATCTGTGGCCTCACCTGGGGAGTGAGACCTGTGGTCTCTATGTAGGTTTTTTTCTAGCAAAACACCTGAGAACTACGCTCAGAAAAAATTCACCTATTCATTCACTCACCTACAACAAATCTGAGGTATCAGTATATGTTAACTGCATGTGTCCTCATTCACCAGCGCTAGGGGAACTTCCACTGAAGCACAGCCAGGTGCCATCTTGGTTTACTCTAACTCAGACAATCTGAGTGATGGGGAACCTGAACAGGACAGGAACTGCCCCCAAATTAGGTAAGATTATTTCCTCCGCAGCTCCACTCCCCCCTCAGATGAGGGTGGAAAATGGTCCAGTTAGGCCATAATGTGAGCAGATCAGGGACCTTGTGCATCCATATCTGAAATTTGCAAGATTTGATGACAAAAGGCATTAGTACGCTAGAAGTGCAGTTTTTGATCACCAATATCAGGACAGACTTGTTCACTTTGAGCACATATTGGTATAAATGACATCAAAAACAATGGAGATACAAATACTGCTCTTAGAAACTTGAACTTAAAATGGTGTGTGTGTGTGTGTGTGTGTGTGTGTGTGTGTGTGTTTATCCCCAGGCTGTTCTGGACTCCTGGATAAAAACACCTGGCTGTGATAACTGAGGGGCCTCCATCACTGGACACCACAGAGATAGGAATCTCTGAATGAAAAATGAAAAATTGAAATTGAATGAATGTGATTCTTGTTAATAGTACTAATGGTCTCCTCACAGGTTGGAGCGCCAACAGCAAGCCCCACTGTGGACTCTGCCACTGTGGCCACCCCTTCGGTTCCCTTGAGCAGCCCTGCAGGCCCTCCCTTGAACAATGACCTGGTCCACTCCACATCTGGTAGGACATTCACCTCCACTTGTGTCTGAATTGTCAAGTCCTTCCACACTGTAGTTGATTCCAACAAGATCGCTTTATTGTCCTCTTTCGATTTTTAGAGGTCAGCAAGCCCTAGACGAAGCAGAAGGACGAGGATGAGGACATTCTGCTGCTGTACGACCAAAGCCGAAGATGTGGAGTGAAGTTCCCTATGGAGGTTTTCTCGCCAAACACCTGAGAACCACTCTCAGAAAATATTCACCCACCCGTGATTGAAGACAGAAAACATTTACAGATGTAAAAGTGAACATCTGAATGAATGTGGTAGCAGCCGCACTTGAAACTTGCACTTGGCAGAACAAATTGAATCTGCCACTACAACTTCTCAGATGGCATCTTGGGCATCACAAATCTGCACGTAAAATTGTTGCAGAGAATTTGATGCCAAAGTGATTTGTAGATCCGCGACTTCAAGACGCAAATTCTATTCTCAAGAATAAGGATACATCTGAGCAAATATATTTCAAGTGTGCAGCTGCTTCTCTGACTTCAGATTAACGGGTGGGTGAATATTTTCTGAGTGTAAAAGCCACCATGAAGTTCTCAGGTGTTTGGCTAGCAGAAACCTTCATAGGTCTCCCTGTGGGCGACACGGTGGCCCAGTGGTTAGCACTGTGGCCTCACAGCAAGAAGGACACGGTTCCTCTCTGTGTGGAGTCTGCATGTTCTCCTCGTGTTGGCGTGGGTTTCCTCCGGGTCCTCCGGTTTCCTCCCACAGTCCAAAGACATTCAGGTCAGGTGGATTGGAGACTCTAAATTGCCCTGAAAGTGATTGACAGTCGATCTGTGTTGGCCTTGTGACGGATTGGCGACCTGTCCAGGGTCTTTCTCTGTCTTTCACTAAATTACTGAATGAGCACAAATAAACCCAGTCCCTCAAAAACAAATTCACTGTTGTCAGTTGTGTGTTTTAGCAGTAGTATATATTCACTTTTATTTTAGCTTTTATTCAGATGTAGTTAGTAGAAGTGGACTGTTTCTTTCCAACAGCACAGATATAGAGACAGACTCTCTCGCCATCAAACTATGGAAGCATATAGTTAACTTAATCCAAATGTTAATGCACCTGCAAGAGGGGGCGCTGTTTCTCACTTTTCACATTTGAATTAACACTTGAAGTTTGCTCACCACGAAGCGGGACGTGCAGGTCAAATGTTTTTTTCATTCACATTTTAATATTGTCAGTAAATGTTGTATCGTGTTGTGCTTCGTTATGAACGATGAGTCTATTTGGTCAATTCTGAAAATTGACAAGTATTGAAATTATTCTTAGTAATTAATATCTTATTAATTAACACTTGCGGGGCATCACCAGTTTACACTGGAATAGTCTGTTTATAATGATATGAGTCTAATAATCAGAAGAAGTGAGCTCTAGATTTCAGTGATTTTCTACCTTCATGTCCAGGATATATCAATGACACACAGAAGCCAGTTCTTTATAAATGCAAAGATTTTATTAACTATGTAAATAAAACACCAATAAAATGAATAAATGTATACTAAACTAAAACAGATAATGGCAATAAAACTGGCAAACAAGATTGCAAGATAAACAGTGGCAGAGGATATATCAAATAAGAGTGACAAATGATGTTGGGATCAAAGATGGCAAGGAAGGTTGCACAGACAAAACGACCTGAGCTGTAATACGTCTAATTGCGGCAATGTGGCAACAGCGAAAGATGGCTTGGAGGACAGCTGACAGTTTCCGGGAGACTTGGGACAGAAGGACAGAGAATAGTGGAGAGAGAGAACAACCTAACAACAAATTTGTTTGTGTGACACCAAACATCACTGTCTTTCCACAAAATACTGACGAGTAAACCAAACGTCCTGATAACACATTCTGTGTGCCTTGAATAACCAAGATACTACATTGGGGAGTAGGGCACATCATCTGCCACAGAGTGTGAAGTTTAAATCTAATAAAACATGTAAAGAAAGCACATTTTTGCAATACATTTCAGAGTTTCTTTGTTCTCTTCTTCTGTGTCTCCCTTGGAGGGCAGATTAGGTACATTTCCCCGGCCCTTATCATCGGTCCCATCTCCTAAATGCTGCCATTTTGGCCAGGTCTTGCTTGAAAAAAAGAGATCATTGCTCTCAAGTGACTAGCTGGTAAAATAAAGGTAAAATAAAAAATAAAAATATACACACACACTATAAACACAAATACAAGGGGACAAAATGTTATTTATGTTTTTCTCAAAACATTGTATTTATTTTCATCCATATTTCGGCATGAACAGTAACAGAAAAAACAAATACAGTAGAAGGCTTGTTACTGTTAAAAAAAAAGACAAAAATGAGGCCACATCCTGTCTCCTATTCAGGTCTGGCCACAGCACCTCAACATCACAAGCGATGTTCTCTCTGGCTAAACAGCGGGGGAAGTACCGTCTGGAGGCATATCCAGCCCTGGCATGCCCCCTCATCTATGCCACCACAGGCCTCCTCCATTGCCTGGAGAAGGGGTATGTGTTGGTGGGCTGATTGTATACCAGGAGAGTATATCTTACTTGCACATATTCATAGTGCAGTTGTTTCACTCTGTACAGCTGCTTCATCTGTATCTGATGGTGTTTCAGGACACGGGCCAGTGTAGATAAACTCACCCGGTTGATATTGTTGAATGTTGTGTTGTCTGTGATAATTTGATTTTGCAGTTGTCACAAACGAATGCTGTTGTTTGCTATGACCATATTTATGATTTGTTCCTCCTGCTCTGGTGTGAACAGCCGGTTTCTTCCACCAGTGAAGGGTCGTCTAGCAATTCTGCAAAAACACGATGTGAATAGTTAGGGTGCAAGACTTTCATTAGGAAATGAAATGTTACTGTAACATCGGCCAACCATCATTGAGTAACATAGGCCTACTGGTATATACAGTAGTACTGTACTACAGTAGTATACACTATGTAGTGCTATACATACAGTAGCATGGTATAGAGGGTAGAGGGTACCCTTGCTACAGTGGAGCGCAGGGGTCATCAACTACATTTGTCCAAGGGCCAGAATCTTTCTAAGCAGACACGGTGGGGGCCGGACTTTCAAATAAATAAAAATATATAGGCTATATTTAGGCATAATTAGCATATTATTGTTTAATATTTTCACTTTCTTACAAAATTAATGTTATTTTTATTAGCCTATATCAGTGTGAACTGACTCCTAACACCTATACTGCAGCCAGCCACCAGGGG
>JAXDDW010000003.1:1530000-1532500 GCA_034670385.1 Hoplostethus mediterraneus | reverse complement strand
GGACGAGGATGAACGGCAACCTGTACACACCAGAAATACGGAGTGGCGCATCTTCCTGTGGAGACAATCTCCGTTGACGTTTAGCGTGGCACAAAGCAGGCTGTTCACAAAGACCCAGGTGTGCCAAAGACGCTTATCCATTCGGTTGGCAGACAGCCATACATCTTGAAAATGGGTTGAATGCCCCGAGCGTAATGTCACTTAATGCCCCCTGTAATGTCACTTAATGCAAAATCTATGTCGCATTATACTGCCTTATGTCCAGTTGCACAGGAAGAGATCTATCTAATGGATGAATGGCACTAGCGGAAGGAGCATGGGTTGCATGCATACATATGTTGAATAATTTAGGTCCACGCAAATTTACATTAATGCAGGATGTAACATGGGCACACACACACACACACACACACACACACACACACACACACACACACACACACACACTACGCTTATTACACTTTGATCTTCACCAATATACTGCTAGGCCCACGCCGTTGCCTTTTTGCTAATATGACTAAGGCCAATATTTCTCTTACAATTGTTCTGTCTGGCTAAGTGGGGGTGGGAAATATCTCGATTCAAGCCTATAATAAACCACACACACACACACACACACACACACACACACACACACACACACACACACACACACACACACACACACACACACACACACACACACACACACACACACACACACACACACACAGCAGCCCTCCACACATTACACAGTGTATATGTAATGGTGGTCTTCACATATTTTCTAGGCCTGCAAATATTCAGACCATGTTTCTCTAAACTCTCCAGTGCAGCCGGTACAAATGAAACTCCTTGAGACACTTTTTAAACCACGTGACACTGATTTTCATTGAAGTCAATCAACTTTATTGTCCATTAAAGACAGGGTTTACGATAAAAACACATAATGACAACACACACGACAAAAACACAACGAAAACAATAAAACACTTAACAACTAACTGCAGCATGAGCTGATACGACGCGACAGGGAGAAAATCGCTCAATATAATATCATAAAAGGTTGATCAGCAGTGCAAAATACAAAGTACTCAGACAGGCATTAGGTGCGACATCATTTTATGTGCAACTTAAATCTATATCAGTAGTGAAAATGAGTCCCTGGTTGTTTTAGTCTTAAGTTTAGTTTAAGGCTCAAACTGCTCTAAGACGGAGACCGGGACGGGTATGAACATCAGATCATCAGTTAGTATAGGTTCGTTACTGTTCTGATACTCGAGCTCACTTCCTTTCTCGCTGTTCGTTTGTATTGTGAAAACGGATGGTGCACACAGAAGTTCTTTAGGTGAAGAGGAGTCTTCAAGAAAGCCTTCAAGGCAAAGACTAACGTACAGTGTCGACATGCGTCAAGGCAGCCAGAATAAAAAGTAGGACCCTTATAAAAATAGAACCCATAAATAATACCCTTATTGATGAATATACATTGCTATATACAATGTTACAAAGTACATTTTAATCCATAGCTATGACAGTAGTGACTATAACTGTTCCTAAAGAACAGTTATAGAATTTGTGGTACCAAAAGTGACACATTTGATGCAGAATGTCCTTCCAGTCTTATTCTAACTATCTCTGGCCGGCTTGTTGCAGTTGCTCTAGCATTTGACAATAAAACCTCCCAGGGCAGAAGACAGCAGAGCATATTCCCAGTCAATGTAAGTCAGAGCGTTGGTGGTTCACGTATTGGAGTCAATTCCAGTCGTTGGAATCGGCTCCTCGACTCCTATAGGTTAAACCAAAGGACGCACGGCCAGGTAACTGGGAATAAAGTTAATTCACTCAAATGAAAGGTCAATATGGTACGCCTCTTGACCAGCTAGCTATTTTACATTTCACGCAGATAAAAAACAGTGTTGGGAAGATACCGAGAGTTCGAGCCCGGGTCTCCAGCTTGTTGGAGTCAAGGAAGTGACTTTCTACCATTACTCAGCGTTAGCATTGGTGCTCGTTGCATAAGAAAAGTTTAGAGGCAATATTTTTGTAATGACACTGCAGATCTCTCTACTAGCATTGAGCTATCTTAAGCTAATGCTGGCTAATCTGCTGCAGCAGTAAATAGGGATGTGAGAGTCTAGTCTCTCGTGGTCGTCTACTTTGCGTGGCCTAAACAAATATTCACAAAGGCTAAAGCAGATCATGGACAACAAGCATGTAGAGACGCATCACTTTCTGCTCTGTGTTCCTGATCGGTTGCACATCTAGTAGAAGTTAGCTGGCTTCTGTCACAGCTTGCACAAATGTTGACGTCGCTCTTTCCAACTTTCTTCCCAGGAAAGTGGCTGCTCAAAAAAAGAAATCGCTAGAAGGCACCAGATGCACGCTTGGCTTTAATATTGACACAAGTGTTACGGAAAGCAGCAGCTGGAGGACGAAGCAATGAGAGAGAGAGAGAGAGAGAGATAGAGAGAGAGAGAGAGAGAGAGAGAGAGAGAGAGAGAGAGAGAGAGAGAGAGAGCCG
>JAXDDW010000003.1:1520000-1522500 GCA_034670385.1 Hoplostethus mediterraneus | reverse complement strand
ACCTTTGACACATTTTCATGTCCTCTTCCTACAACAACTCTCGCTAGATTTCAGAAAGGAAGAGGATGTGGAAACGTGATAAAGGTAGTCTATGAAAGAGGGTTGACTTGTTGCAGGAAACTTGAGACGTGTGTTGGAGTACAGAAAGCGTAGTTTAGAGTATTTGTTTTTTCCCAAAGATAAAAAAAACAACATGCATTGTTGCGTACATTTCCGAACTGTGCCAACAAAATGTTGAGGAAGACTTCGCGCAGCTTTCATTGGATACCTTTGTCACGTTTCCACTGTCCTCTTCCTGCAACAACTCAACCCTCTCACTTTCATAGATTACCTTTGTCCACCATTCATTTCAGAGCGGGACTTCTCCTTGAGCTAGACTTTAGTTTTCTGGTTAAAAAAAGGTCTATTTCTGTAGCGATCCTTTCAGTAATGTTGTCAGACACTTGGATAACAATCTGAGCCCGTCAGTGGCAAAACACTTTTAGTGGACGTACTTTGATCGCGCGCACTTGCCCCTACAGATTACATTGTAGCCACTGAGCCCGTTTCGAGACTGCCGACTGAGCCGATCTACCGGAGCAACTCAGAAACGTTTTGGACCTATTTTGCGGTATAAATGGTGATTTTGTAGATATAGAGCCCAGGTTTAAAAATAGCGGAATTCTCCTTTAACGCCCGTGATTTTGGAAGGAGGTGGCCACATACTTTTGGCCATGTAGTGTATAACCTTGTACATGGACCCCTCTCTCCTCCCCTCCCTCCCCCCCAGTCGGTGCTGTGCTTGCGTTGCTGCTCACACACCCTCTCTCAGCTTTTTGACTCCTCATCCCTCCGTCTGCTTTGATCCGCTCTCCCACTCCTCTACTTCTATTCATCCCCCACAACGTTTCTCACGTTCGGCGGCCCGTTATTACTTTCTCTGTTTGTTTAACACATTTTCTCCACCTCCTCCGCCACCTCTTTCTCTCTCTCTCTCTCTCTCTCTCTCTCTTTCGTTCCCTTTCTACTCTCTCTGCCTCCCCCCCCTCCTCCTCCATGTCTTTTCCGTCACACATCTGTTCTTCACCCACGCCCGTCACATCTCGTCTCTCCATGCTTTTCCACTCCTCCCCCTCCATTTCCCATTTCCCCCTGTTCCTCACGGATTTCATACCGAATCGATCTTTCCCCTCCTTTCTCCCCCCTCTGTTTTTCCCCCTCTTTCTTCCTCTCTCTCTTCTTTTCTCTAACAGTGGGAGATCAGGTGCTGGAGCTGGGAGGTGCTTTAATTGCATGGTTGAAAGAGAAGCGAGGGGGATTCGGGTGTGTGTGGGTGTGTTTTAGTGCACAAGCGTGTGTGTGTGTGTGTAAGTGTGTGTGTTTGTGATTGTGTGTGTGTGTGTGTGAGTGTGTGTGTGTGTGTTTCACAGAGGAGCAGCAGATAATTGGAGAGACACACCTGGACACTGGTCACCTCTCAACCCTGCCCTCCTGCCCTTCAAACCAACACCACTCACTCTGCCTGTGTGTGTGTGTGTGTGTGTGTGTGTGTGTGTGTGTACTCTTACTGTCCATCCAGCCAGTGTGTGAGGGGTGTGTTAGGAACAGCACATTACTGTGTGTGTGTGTGTGCGTGCGTGCATCTCCAGCTTGCCTTTATCAACTGTCCATCTCCAGTTAGTGTGTGTGTGCTAGTGTTAAGTGCCCTGTGTGTGTGTGTGTGTGTGTGTGTGTGTGTGCGTGTGTGTGGTGGTGAGAGCAGTAGGTCATTCAGCTGTGCTATAAAAGATTCAGGTCTGACTGTCGACCCCGGCCAACTAAAAAGCTCTCACTTTTTCAACCTGTTTTCTTTTTTTTTTAATTCAACCTTTGCTTTGACAAAGACGAACACATCAGAAATTCTCTTTCACCGCTGCAGCCTGTGTAGAAGCAAACCATCAGCGCCCTGCAAAACACTCGCATCTCTGCTCAATTTTTTTTGCACCGATGGCCGCTTTAACGTTTTCTTAACGTTTCTACTTCGTGATGCAGCTACAGGTTCTGCAACAGCGACGGATGGAGAGTAGGAGCATGTAAAAAGAGGCAAGTAGAGGAGAGAAAAGACTTTTAATGTTATGTGCATTTCACTGTGTAGCCTGAATGACCTCAAGATGAGAAGAGGGCGGGTCGTCCTCTAATCAGAAGATCGGAGGGTCGATCCCCGGTTCCTCCAGTCTGCATGTCCAAGTGTCCTTGGGCAAGACACTGAACCCCAAATTGCTCCCGATGGTCAGGAAGCACCTTGCATGGCAGCTCACTGCCATCGGTGTGTGTGTGTGTGTGTGTGTGTGTGTGTGAATGGGTGAATGAGAGTAGATGCGGTCCATTTACCATTTACCGAGAAAATCTATGTAATATCGGCATCTTCAATCCAAAAATATCAGTTTTGGTATCAACCTGCAAACATCCATATTGTCCGAACCCCGGCGAGATGCGTCTGTTTGAAGACTGAAGTTCTGATGCCTCCAGAGCGTAAACAGGT
>JAXDDW010000003.1:1512500-1517500 GCA_034670385.1 Hoplostethus mediterraneus | reverse complement strand
CATTACAAAGATGACAGGATGTGAATGCTTGGATGCTAAGTGCGCTTGTGATGATGTGTGCGTTGATCGGCGGGTCATTGTGCTAAGGAATGACAATCGCTGCGTTAATCACCGGAGCACCGATGAGACGTCTAATCACAGCAAAAGGGGAGGAGCCTGGGAGAGGTCCAAATGAGCTTTTAACGATGCTGTGGACTCCACAGAGAGAGAGAGAGAGAGAGAGAGAGGGAGAGAGAAAGAAAGAGAAAGACAGGAAATTGCAATAATCACACCTGATCTTTCCAATGTCTGATTCTGTTTCCTTCATCTCTCCCCCTCTCCCTCCCTCCCTCCCTCTTCTCTGTCTCCTTTTCTATCTCTTTCCTTCCCTTTGTCTGCCTCTCTTCTTCTCTCTTTGCCTTCCCTCTCCGTCTCGGCCCCCCTCTTATCTCCTCTTTCGTTCTCTCTTTCGCTGTCATTTTCCATCATTCTCTCTCTCCATCTCTTTCTCCCCCCACCTCCCCCTCCCCTCCTTCTCTCACCCTCTCCCTTCCTGTGTCTGTTCCCCCGGTATTGTCCTCTGTGTGTGGAGAACAAAGAAGGACGTTGTCCAGCGGGCGATGAGAGGGCTGCCGAGGGTCAGCGTGATATTTGGGTGTGATATTTCCATCGCCGGCCTAAATGTCTGGTCTCAACCAATTTATCGCCCCTGGCAACCGGAGGGAGGAGAGCAAGAGAGGCTGAATGATACAGACAGGCTACAAAGAAAGATGAAAGGAAGAATGAGCATTTCCTGAAGAATGGAGGGAAACGAGAGGTTTATCTGCTAAATGAGGAAGCCCTTTGCACAGACTGTCCCCCTATCAGCCAGACAGGCTTGGTCAGAGATGGTTTCACTTACAGTTTCTAAAAGCAATCATACATTACATAGAAAATACTGTCTTTTCTTTAGATATTGGAAAGAAAGAAAGAAAGAAAGAAAGAAAGAAAGAAAGAAAGACAGGGGGACAAACATGATATGTAGCTCTAGATCTAACACTGTTATGGACAGGAAATAACTGATTGGTACCTCTCAAGCCATTTTGACACCTACACAATTCAATGAAAGTTTGCAGGTGCCAGTTTCAACATGTCAGTAATATGGATGTGTTTTGAAATGACCCAATTAGGTCTGAATGATTCTTCCCCACCTCAATATTTCGAATGTAGCTCATTTTCTAATCCACTCTTCATTAACTTATCGGCTCTCTCATGTAATAAAGTTTTAAAGGTAAAATTACAACCTAAAGCAAAATTCACACGCTATGCCATTCTATTCTTGTGATTTTCGATAGTTCATGTGTCTGTGGTTCCAGTTCTTGTTTCAGTATTCGTTTATCTCCTGATCTGGACACATTATATTATCTGGCAGGTTCAAGTCCAAGTCTTTTATTGTCATATGTCCAGTATCACTTACAGTCATACTGGACAATGAAATGTTTGGGACAAGGTACGTTTCAACTAGGTAGATATACATTAAAATCACACATCTATATATAAAACTAAAACTAAATTAGACAATTAAGGGCGGATAAACTAAAATAGTATGAATATGAAAATGTATGAATATGAAAAAGCAGCAGGATTGACAACAGTAAATAATCTTAGAGATGCATCTATATATATATATATATATATACAGGTATAAAGTGCATGTGCATTGGGTATGAGGTTGTGGGTCAACAGTTAAGTAGAAGCTAGTCTAAATGTGGCACCAGATTATCTCCTGACTGGCTCGCACTGTGATTGCAATTCTACACAGTCTGTAGTCACAAACCTTCACTGAATTATGTGACGGGATGGAGCAGAAGAGCAAGAAAAAGGTATAACGGAGCTACAGACTTAAATAAACACAGCCCTGTGAGACCTATAACAGACATTTTCATGTTTCCTGTGGACGCCCAGGGTGGAGAACTTGGATGGAAATGACAAATCCTGAATGCCAAATGTAACTCTGCTGTCCCTGTTAACATGTGTGTCTGAGCAGGGCCAACGGGGGGCTGGAGACAGAAGAGGGAGATTAAAATGGGATTGAAAATGAGACAGTAGTGAAAAGAGGAATAGCATGAGGAGAGATAAAAAAATGTTGATATAATCTTATGGAAGATAGAGCTGTGCTGTTCATACACATGCATGTGCGTACACACACACACACACACACACACACACACACACACACACACACACACACACACACACACACACACACACACACACACACACACAGCTATCCAGCTGGCTCCCAAAGATGGAAGTGTAGAGTTAACTTAAGATGTAAGAGAGGATTTCACAGTTCAAGAGGAAGCCCATCCAGGGAGGCTGCTGCAGGCTCTCCTTAAACATTTGATTTTATCTGAGTAAGTTTCAGTTGTTTATGAGTAAATGATTAAAGGTGATCGAAGGTTTAAAAGTTTTATCTCTGAATACTGCCTATAGCATGATCTGTGCAAGGAAGCGGCCCTCAGACTGCCTGTGACACACGGCTGCATGCAAGCACTGTTTTGGTGGTGGTGAAGAGAGCTGAGCCAGAGAAAAGCTCTTAACCAGTTAATCTCTGTTCTGACCCTCATGCTCATGATATTTGGGTAGTGACTGAAAGAATGCAATCATAGATACAAAAATTCTGAATTCAGGAGGACCTCTGAATTGAGCTGCTGCTCCTCCACATTGAGAGGAGCCAGTTGAGGAGGTTCAGGCACCTAGCAAGGATGCCTCCCTTTGGCCGACTGGGAGGAGACCTCAGGGCAGGCCAAGGACACGCTGCAGGGACTACATTTCCCAGCTGGCCTGGGAGCACCTGCAGGATCTCCCAGGTGGAGCTGGAGGAAGTTGCTGAGGAAAAGCATGTGTGGACTGCTCTGCTTCGCCTGATGCCACCACTACAATAATCTGGATAGGCAGCTAGAAAAAGGATGGATGGAAGGATGGATGGATGGACATTAAATGGGTTCTATCAGAGAATCTATGAAAATTAATTAATCTGCTTTCTAAGTGCTTATAAACACCTGTGTGATGTTAATTGAAAAAAAATGAACATCTTTGGATCCTTGACTTAAAATTCAAAAGGTTAAGTGTCCAAAAAACACAGTGATAGTTAAAAGCTTGAAAGCTGAATGTGTGAGAGACTACTCTGAGTGCAGGTAGAATTTTAAAATGTTGGCTACAATAATAAAGAGGGTGATGTGTAGTTCAAATGCCCCTTTCCCCATAGAAGTCTTCCTGATGTATTCCTTTATTCTCTCAGACAAAATTCATTCATTTCGAAATGCAGCTCATATTTTCTATTGAATGTGAAATATTGCATGATATTCCAAATTGATTTTCAGATGTTTCTTTATTTTAAATGAATGACAGAAAGTGCCCAAAATATATATTTCATATTTTTTTGTAATACATGCCATCATCATTTTCAATTTGATAAGGAAGGACAGTATCCAAATGGGGTTCTTATTAATGTTTTTATGTCGCACTGTCAAAGCTGTACAAGGCAATATTTTAATGTAGAATTACACTCGTCTTATCAGCCAGATCACAAAGTGGTGCTGCAGTAGAGAATTGGTTAAAAATGAGATTAAAGGGAGATGCACGTAGTCACTGACTTCCCTGAGTCCCCAATATATCACATTTTCTCTCTCTCTCTCTCTCACACACACACACACACACACACGCACGCACACAGACCCACACCCACACACACACGGCAAACACACTTAGAGGAGAGAGGGGGATATGAGAATAATGAGAGGAAGTAGCAGCAGAAGTGTGAAATTCAATGGATATCACAAGATTTGATGTTCGCTGTGATAGCAGTGAAGAACAAAGAGACAAGAAAAAAGCAAAAGCCACAATAAATGTTGTAACAGCGGTGCTTTTTTTCCATAGGGGACCAATGTGTAAAATGATAGTAGTAGTAGTAGTAATATACTAGTGTTTGATACTGCGTTGGTTTCTTCAGGTTCAGATGAATCTTTCTGTGATGGCAGAGGAACCTGCACACTGTTTTGTGTTGAGGTTTTGTCCTCACTGTCTAGGAAGTTGACCTGGCTAATGCCGGGTCTGCTGGGCAGAGCGCGAACTATACTCAAAAATAAATCAACGTTCCACATTGTAGATCCTGTACTGGTCCCAATACCAAAATACTCTATAGACTCTATAGGCTCAAAAGCCTTCCATTAATTCAGAAGTGAGAAACATATGGCTCCTATGGAAAAGATCCTGTAGAATATGGATTTATTTTTTCTATTGGACTATTTTCAAGGTAAGAAAACAGCTGACAAAGTTAGATTTTTGGTGGTCTATGCCTTTAAGTAGTAGCTAGGCTGATGTTTCATTTATGTTTCATGTTTTTTAGCACCAAAAAAGTGCCGGATATCTCCTCTCCTCTTGCTCATGTTGGCTCTGTGAATTAAAGTGTATTAAACTATCGATAGCTAGCTACAGCTAACCCACAGCGTCTCCACTGGCTTGCACGACGCACGCGAGCATAGACTTTAATGAGGACACGATCCAGACGAGACGTTCAACTAACATCAAGGTTAGGAAATGGTATGGTCCACTTTAGGGGTGTCTGAAATCGTATTACAAGCTTCTTCCGGGCATGAATATGGGAAATATATTGTAATATTTAAGATTACAGGTAAGACGGATATATAAATGTTTTCGACCCCCCTGACCTGTTGTTTTTACCTCTTTTGGGGGGGTCCAATCTTAGTTAGGGGGGTCAGACCCCCCCAATCCCCCCGTAATTCGAACCCTGCTGCCGGGTCTTTATTTTGAGTGGTTCTTTCCAGTAGTTGTGATAGCTTTCATTCTGTGGCTTCCTTTCTTTCCAAGCATTATTCTAGATTAACACTGACCTTGTGCACCTCTATGCATTTATAGTGTAAACAAACTGGGGCTATGTGAACCATGTGCACTAGAATGACCAACATGAGATGACACATTTGTTAGTGACTAGTGACTACTACTAGAGGGGGCCTTGC
>JAXDDW010000003.1:1487500-1507500 GCA_034670385.1 Hoplostethus mediterraneus | reverse complement strand
ACCAAGGAAGCCCCACTATAGATATTTTGGTACTCTCTCCCTCTCCTCTTTTCATCACGCCCTCTCCGTCTCTCTCTCTCTCTCATTCCCATATCTCTCTGTCTCTCTATATCTCCATATCTCCCCCCCTGTTCTCCCCCCCACTCTTCCTTGCATTCTTTTTTCTTCCCGTCCATCTATCACTCTTTCAACATCCCCCTCCCTCTCTGTTGCGGCTCACCCTCTATTTTTGTTATTTTTCTTCCTGGATCAAGTCATCATTGCGCCCTATCCATCTCCCTCTCTTACACTGACCTTCTGTCTCTTCTCTCCTTCCTCCATCACTCTCTCTATCTGTTTGATGAGGAGAATGAGAGGAAAGAAAGAGATTGCACCCCGCCGCGAAGGATGCCAAATGTCTGGGTCACTCACACACTGAGAACCTACTGCTGTGTGTGTGTGTGTGTGTGTGTGTGGAGTGACAGTGGAGCAGTAGGGAACTGCAGTGAGGGAGTTGAAGTGTTTTTGTTAAATCCTCAAATGCATGCCCACACACACATACGCGCACGCATCAGTGTTGTATAAAAGTATGAGAGCAGGGCCAACATCATGCTGGGTAAATTATGGGATCTGGGAGATGTGATCTTTCACAGGTCTCGCTGCAGCATATAGAACCGCTTCAGACTAAAATACTAAAATACAACCAAACAACATCCCGTGGCATCATCAAGACCTCATACAGGGGGATTTAAAATCAGGGTTATCTCGCAAATCTTCTATTTTGGGCTAACCTGTTTCATACTAACCATCACTGGAAAAATAGAAATGTTGTGAATGGTGTGTTGTTGCAATACCTGGCTACTTGTGTTCCACAGTCTTCCAATACTAAAAAATACCTTGCTTGCTAATTTGAAAAATTACAAAATTATCCTAGAGAGTTTCCAGAACAGGTATTGTAGTTTGTCTGATCATGAATAAGCTTGAGTCAAACAAACCTTCATTCTTTTAAAATGTATTTATTTATTTGCAAACAGATTATGTTTGCCGTATGTTTTGCCAGAAATTCTTCCTCCGGATGACTTTCGATAATAGCAAACTCCCTCTGATGACTGTGTTTTTTTTTTGCTGCTAGCACGAGAGAGCATGGAAGCTGCTCTAGTTCTTGGGCACCAACATCACAATCACCTCTTGTGATTGATCAAAAAATATATGCCAATATAGGATGATCTTCCTGCAGCAATTGAGGAAGATCATTGGCAGAGAATTCAGCTCACAACCTGGTCACTCAAGTAATGTCACTAAAGCAATACTTACTATCACTATTACTATTACTATCACTCTTACTATCACTATTATCACTTTCACTATTACTATCACATCACCATTACTATCACATCACTATTACTATCACAATCATATTACTATCACAATACTATTACTATCACTGTTACTATCAATATCACAATTATCACTATTACTATCACTATTACCACTATCACTATCACTGTTACCATCAATATCACAATCACTATTACTATCACTATTATCACTATCACAATCACTGTTACTATCACTATCACAGTTACTATAACTATCACAATCACTGTTATTATCAATATCACAATCACTATCACTATCGCTATTACTATCACTATCACTGTTACTATCACTATCACTGTTACTATCACAATCACTGTTACTATCACTATTACTATCACAATCACCGTTACTATCACTATTACTATCACAATCACTGTTACTATCACTATCAATATCACTGTTACTATCAATATCACAATCACTATCGCTATTACTATCACTATCACTGTTACTATCACTATCACTGTTACTATCACAATCACTGTTACTATCACTATTACTATCACAATCACTGTTACTATCACTATTACTATCACAATCACTGTTACTATCACTATCAATATCACTGTTACTATCAATATCACAATCACTGTTACTATCACTATTACTACCATTATCAATATCACTATTACTGTCACTATCACTATTAGCACTATTACTATCACAACCACTGTTGCTATCACTATTATCACTGTTACGATCACTATCACAATACTATCACTATTACTGTCACTGTTACTATCACAATCACTATTACTATCACAACCACTGTTGCTATCACTATTATCACTGCTATCACTGTTACGATCACTATCACAATACTATCACTATTATCACTATTACTGTCACTGTTACTATCACAATCACTATTACTATCACTGTTACGGTCACTATCACTATTACTATCACTATTACTATCGTCATTTATTTCCACTGTATTAGAAGTAACTTACTATTGCTCAGTCAAACCTTTTAATGCTGCTTTGCTGGAGAGAGTGGGACACTGCAGGTGACAGGAATACTCTAATAACTGGTTCATTTTACATTTAACAAGGATACTCAATCTCAGGGTATCAAATATTCATGTAAACAGTCTAAGCCGAGTGAGACCTCATGGCCAATAGCCAGGTTACTCCGTGCATGTAGACAAAGCCATTGTTCTACCAGTCACTAATCAGACTCACTCTCATATTCCCCGTCACAGTCTGATTGTCTTCCTCCACCTCCTACTCCAAGGACAATCGCCAACTTATTGTCTGCAATGCCAAGTGAGCGATTGCCAAGCAGCTGCCCTCCATGAAGGACCTGAAATTGTTTCTACACAAACAATAATTAGTCATACGTCGTCTACTGATGCTCACTGGTCGTGGGCGCCGAATACGCAGCAGCATAGATGCTCTGTTGTCCTAGCACTAACAGCTATCACTCCAATACAAAGGCAGAAATATAAAAAAGGCTGATCTTTTCTCTCGGTGCACCGGGAATGTTACTCAAGGCTTTCATGACAATGCTGTGCATTGAATTGAACTGAATTGACAGTGAGAGAGAGGAAGAGAAATGGGCGGAGAAGGAAACAGAGGGATTCTGTGAGTCGGTGAGGTGTCCTTGCATACCAAAGGGAAGGGGTTGTAGATAAATGTTGTTCTCCACACAGCTCAGGTCTCTCATATATCTCTGTTAGACCACAGCCAGCCATGACTGCACCAGGCAAGGCCAAGCTCTCGGTGAGTGTGTGTGTGTGTGTGTGTGTAATAGCAACTGGAGCTGACAGAGTGAGTGAGAGTGAGAACGTGCATGTGTGTGTGTATGTATTCTACAGGAATGCGTTCTGTATGGATGGATAGTATAAGTGTGTTTTTGTGTATGTGTGTGTGTGTGTGTGTTCTGTTCACGCTGCAGGTCTGTACGAAGAAACGTGCGTATGAAAATGCACGCGGGTGTTGAGTGTACGATGTGGGATCGAGAACCAGCACCTACAGCGCCTACCTAATGAAATGAAACCGTGAGATTAGAGGAAGATCTCAAAGAAAACTCAATATGACGTTTTATGACTCCTTCTTCTCAAACACAGTTTTCCTATGGAAGCCCTGAGGGCCGCAGCCGCATCGTGGGAGCTTATCACCATTAAACGTGTCACATGTTAGCGTCTTCAGATGTATCATAAAGTCTCAAGAACGTATTCTCTCTCCTCCTTGCTCCTTTAGGATGCAAGATGTAGAAGAGATGAAGGTAGCTGTTGCAGGTACTGGTTCTTAAAGATTATGGCTGAATCCTGCACCATAGTGGGTCTGTATGTGTGTGTGTGAGCATTTGAGCTTGTGTGTGTGTGTGTGTGTGTGTGTGCGCGCGTGCGTGTGTGTGCACGTGGGTCCTATTGCAGCAACCTATTAAAGTTAAACACCGTCTTTATGACAGGCATTGTAAAAACAGAACACAGGCGGGGCCACAATTTACCCCTCCACTTAGCACTCTATCACACTAGCTCTCTATTTCTCTGCACTCATCCCTCTCTCCTCGTAAATCTATCTCTCGTTCCCTCCACTCAAAAGTCCATTATAGCGTCCTGCTTTGTGCTTCCTCTCTCCGCTATCCGTCCCACTCACATTATCTCCGTCTCTCCATTCCACTCTCCTCTCTCTCTCTCTTCATTATGTGGGGGGAAATCAGATGTGGTCGTCTTCCTCCGTCTCATCTTTGGTCCTCCCTGCTTCTTCTGTCTGTCTGCCTCTCTATCACATATTCTCACAGTCTCTCTCACTCCCTCTTCTTCTCTTTCCCACCTATCTTTGCAGATAGCCTTTGTGTACATCTTCTAATATCCCAAACTCACTCCCCTTTCTTTTTGTCTTCCTTTCCTACTCCCCCCCCCCCGTCCCCCCTCCTCACTCTCTTCCCTGGTGCTGCATGCACTTTATCACTTTTGGCAGCAGCAACTTAAAAAAGAAGAGAATTTATGCAAATGCGGGGCTGAAAAATGAGCGTTCGCCTCCATTGCAATGTGCAGCGGAAAGTAGCGAAGCGCCTCATTACAATAGTTTCTCTTTGTTGTGGATCTGCAGGATAATAATTAAGAATGATTTGTGATCTCGGAAACCCAACGGAGCCTCTTTTCCTCACAGGAAACTCACCTAGATTCACTGTACATGTCGATAGGCAATCCATCAATCAGAAAATAGTATAAGTGAGATAAGTGATGGAAGTGGCCAGAATGGTTAAGGCTATTGTTAGATTTTGTTTCTGTCTAATTGCTGTAACATCATGAACTGGGACTTGAAATTAAAGTCCTCCCCAAAATAACCACTCGCAGAACAGGATGCAATAGAAGGACAGAGTCAACACAAAGCATTCTCCACTCCATTGAATACATGTAGACACCAACTAGAGGAGTGGCAAGTAGCAAGTGACATAAGCGACACACACATATGAGTCGCACACACACAAAACTATCCTATGAAGTTGTTCTAGTAAAGGTAAAAAAAAATATTTTGTTGGAACAAAATGTGTCTGCCACAAGAAGAGCAATAGATAGATAGATAGACAGACAGACAGACAGACAGACAGACAGACAGACAGATAGATAGATAGACAGACAGACAGACAGACAGACAGACAGACAGACAGACAGACAGACAGACAGACAGACAGACAGACAGACAGACAGACAGACAGACAGACAGACAGACAGACAGACAGATAGATAGATAGATAGATAGATAGATAGATGAGGCCAGTTTTCAGCCCGTCAGATGGAGGGATGGTTGATTTGATCAGTGGATCGAGGGGTTGGTTGTCATCCCTCCGTTTGTCCTTTGTGACAGCTGGTACTGACGCTGCACTGCTGACTGGCTTCATATCATATGGCCAAGGGTTAAGAGTGCAGGGGTCAGCGTGAGGATATGGTCTCCTGACACACACACACACACACACACACACACACACACACACACACGCACACGCACACGCACACGCACACACACACACACACACACACACATATGGACAAGAGCGAAAGAAAGACAGTGAGCGAGGAAAAGATAAAGAAAGAGAATCAGTGTCGTGCAATCATCATGCAGTGGTGAGATGCATCATTTTCTGTTTTGTCAATCCGATCGGTGGAGCACCCCCCCCCCCCCCATCTTGGGTCAAGCAGTGTTATTCTGAAGATGTTGCAACGCAGTAGTGAGATGAATCATTACAACTTTTGCGGTGTCTCAGAAGTGCGATGGACAAATAAAATGAAGGAAGGAAAGAATGAACAAACGAAGACTTTTCTCTTCAGTTTTCTTTTTTTCACATTTTCGCCCAGCATGTCAGAATTCGTTCCACTGTAACGTTACAGGCTACGACAGATGCAGCAAGGAGACAAATTTGCCGAAAATCCCCTTTTCACATTTCACATTAAAAAAGAGACATGCAAGGGGGGGGGGGGTGGAAGAAAGAGAGCAGAGATTTTCATCAGTTGGTCATCTTGTATCTGACAGGAGAGACACTCACACTGGTACTACTGTGCTACACATATGCACACACACACACACACACACACACACACACACACACACACACACACACACCTGTACAAATACAGATATATGTGGCTGCCTGCATTCATTAACAGGCAAAGAGACAGAGGAGAGAGGGGGGGAGGGACAGACAGGACAGGACAGCACAGACAGGGTGGGAAAATAATAGCCAATTTAGCCCTGCTGTCTTAAAGGGACACCTTGGCATTTTGAATTTTACCTGGTTATTTTCCTCACCAGACACTTGTCGCATTCTGCAGGGAAAAAAAAAAAAAAGCTTCACTTTCCCTAAAATGGCTTATTAGCATCGGTAGCATCCCACATTGAAACCAAAGGGGCACAGCAAGCGATCCCTTTAAGAGGAGGAGGAGGGGGAGAGGAAGAGAGAAAGGAGGGTCACTGATAATGTCCTCACTCCATTTTTATATTCCACCGCCGCTCGATGTCCACGGTGGCAGAGGAGGATAATGAGGAGAGAGGAAGGGAGGTATCAGAGGGAAGACTTAAAGAGGAGAGAAGAAAGGGAAGGAGAGAGAAAAAAACACCGGGAAATTCGGGGAGAGGAGAGAGAGAGAGGAAAGAGAGAAGAAGAGAGAGGTAGAGATGGAGCTGGAACTGGAGAGCATTTTTGTATAAAGTTTGAGAAACAGTATGTGAGACAAAAACCTGCATGTTCAACAAATATGAACACACGGCAAAGAAAGAATTTGGGCAGAAGAACACCCTTCCCCTTTTCTTTCTTTCTTTCTTTCTCTCTCTCTCGGTCTGCATCTAGACTCTGCTGCACTTTCAGCAGATGTAAAACTTACAAAGGGCTTGAAGTCGTTATTTAGGATATTTCTCCCAATAAACCCACTCCCATCAAACTTTGATATTGAATCAGAGGTTGTGTTCAACTATGGCATCATTCAAATACACTGAATGAGCAGCCTCAGTCCACCTAGTGCTGCTTTATCTGGGACCTGTGATCAGAAACCACTAGTGCAGGTTGGTAGTTTCACTCCAGTCCAGTTGACCAGCAGCCAAACTCTGCGGTGGGTATCCAGCTTTCCAGTGGCGTTCCTCTCGAAGACCAAAGAGTTGGTTGAAGACTTTCACCGAGTAAGGAGACTGGCTGACGAGATGAGCAAGGCACAGCGCCGCGTGGCTTGTGATTGGCTGACTGACGGCGGCCTCGGCGGAGGAGGCGGCTGCCTTTCAGTCGTCACTCAGGGAATAAAATACCTTTGTGCCCGGAGGGAGTCTCAGGAAGCTAAATCTGAATTGGGCAAACCAAATTTGAAATTACAGCTAAATTACAGCTTCAATTTCAAGCCGTTAAATTCATCATAAATAAAATGTTTGAATTAATTTGCTCAACAAATTGAGCCAGGACCTGCCCTTGTCTCCCGCCAGCTATAACAGTAAAATATAAGATGGGAGTGGATTGGTTTATTCCTCATTATAAAGACAAGGGGTTTGTATATGGAGGGGATTGTTTTTTCACCATCAAAAAACAAATATTTTGGAAATTGTCATAAAAATACATTTTCAAAAACAGTTAACAATTAACAGGTTCTTTTTTTTTCTTTTTCTTAAGTTACTAATATTAAGAAAGATGAATATTTTGTTTGTAACAACAGAACCAAAAATGTCATATAAATTGAATCTACATTTGGGAATTAAATTACGTGTTATTTGTGGATTATTACGACTTGTGTTTGACAACCAATTCACTAAAAGTATTAATCCTGTCTAGCATTTGCATCTGTCCATGCTCAGAGGAAATCTTCTATATTTTGGACTTTTGCTACCTCAGTTTTTATTTTTCACTTTCTAACCCCGACAGTTATAATACATTCTCTGTACGTGCCAACATGACGAGAGAGATGGCTTGGCTCTAAGAGGAGAGACACTTGTCTCCATGTGTCCATGTCTTGGTTTGTATGTATGATTATTTGTGTTGTTATGTCTGCTAGATACTTGTAGGTGTGTGTGTGTGTGTGTGTGTGATTACATGTAGATATAAATGTGCTGATTGTTTAGTTACGTCCGTTACATACTTGTTTTTGTATGTGTGAATGCATTTGTGTGTGTGTGTGTGTGTGTGCATCACCTTTACTGCAATACATATTTTCATTTAAAGCTGAATGCAGTCCTTTGTTTGGCGTCCTGTTGATGAGAGAGAGAGAGAGAGAGAGAGAGAGAGAGAGAGAGAGAGAGAGAGAGAGAGAGAGAGAGAGAGAGAGTCTGAAACATATTTCTCTATTCAAACTCTCAGTGAGGAAGAAAGGAAGTGATTCAGTTCCGTCCCTTTCTGCCTCGCATGAAGGACAAACTCCTTTCATTGGTGTTTCGGGGACACACACCCACCCACACACACCCACACACACCCACACACACCCACACACACACACAGTAGGTGTCTTGTATGTGTACACTGCTGCCTCAAGTTATAATGATAAATGAGAAGGCAGGGTGAATCTGTCCTTAAAGGCAGCAAACTCTGTTCTACTGAATGGAGCGCTGGGGCGTCAATTCTAATACTGGGATATGAAAATGGAAGATTTTCACAATAAAATGACTCATTCGTGCTCATTCTGTGCCGCTCAGATGCTCCGCCCAACAGCACACAATAAAATATAATGAATAATAAAATATAATAAAAATACAATAAAATAAAATGATGCGTGAGAAATTGTGGCACAGGCATGACCAGCACACATCCCCAGCTGATCAATACATATACAAGTGCACTGTGTCTTTAAACCACCGAGGGCTGGCAGAAAAATAACACAATTAGGAAACACATGTCTGAAAAAAGCAGCAGTCATCAACGCAGCCCTGTGGCGGTACTGTACCGGCGCAGGGCGGTTTTGTTGAGGGAATCACAAGGTCAGCAACAGATACCGCAGATGAGCGTCGCACACCATCAGACTAACAGCCCCCCGAAGATTCATGTGACAGGAAGCCTCACAGTTGGGAAATTGTAAAATATTTTTAAGCACACGCCGTCCCTGGAGTTTAAAAACGTCTGAGAACATCAGTCTGTCTCTCTAATGAATTTACAACCGCGATGATAGGTGTGTGTGTGTGTGTGTGTGTGTGTGTGTGTGTGTGTGAGCTGTGCTAAAACACCTACCGTCTCCATCTCTGAACGGGGGGGCCAGGAGCTCTTCAGGGAGAAAGAGAGGAGGTGGTGGAGGGGGGAATCGGTGCAGCGGATCAAAACATCAAGTCAAGTTCAAGTCAAGTTTCATTCCAGCTTCCAGTCATTGATGTAAACGTCTATTTATTTCATTTATCGCCAGCTGTGTATTAGGCTGCATACTGGGAGGGGGGAGGGGGGGGGTTGAGAGCGAGCAACATGAAAGGGAGAATCCAGCCTAAAACAGATTCACATATATTATTTCCGCGACTTTGAACCGTTGGGTAATCACTCGGTAAGGCGCTGGCCCTTGCGCTCCTTACTAATGGTTGTCTGTATCGCTGGCGATGCAGCGATTTAAAGGAAAGGCATTTAAAGGAAGCGTGTTTCTGCTCTTGTAGTCTAAACGCCGTAAACGTAAATGATTTGCAAATACAAACAAGTTCCTCTCAGATCTTCGGGGGAGAACTCACCCTTATGATGAGGAAAAAAAACCTCCAACCCAACCTCTGTTCTTACGTTAGATGATGCTAGTTGCCTACAGGCACTTAAAGCCCCAGGAAACTTGGCTTGAAATTGTAAAAAAGTTTAGCGTCTAATTAAGCATCCCCAAAAATCGGAGTGAAAATAAATGTTCAGAAATATTAGAAAACCTCGTTCAAATGAGTGGGGGGTTCAGAACAGTGGGGTTGAAGTGGGCGTGGTGTTTTCTGAGGTTTATGACGCAGAGAATTCATTCATCCAATCATTAAACAATGCACGTCAGTTGTCCCTCCCCCAACAGGTGCAACAGCTTGACAGTTAGACATGGGCGGAGCTATCCACCGTGTCAGGATGTCAATCAAATCCTGATCTGACACGCCCACACAGTCCTGAGAAATGGTCTAAACAGCTAAATGATGTTCTTGAACGAGGTTTTCTAATATTTCTGAACGTTTATTTTCACTCAGATTTTTGTGGATGCTTAATTAGACACTAAACTTTGATATCATATATTCATTTTTACTATGTCAAGCCAAGTTTCCTGGGGCTTTAAAGCACTGTTTGCTAATGCACAGGACAGCGATTTGTCTATTGATGACGCCATTTTCCTTTCGGGTGGATTTTCCCACTTCAGTGCCTCCTGAGGTTTATTATCCAAACTACAACCGGAGTGGTGTCGCGTTACGCCCTTGTCACCGCTGTCACCAAGGCGGGTGCGTGTTTGTTGTCATCCATCTTTGTGTTACGGAGGTGTCAGCAATACTCCCTGTCGCCGCCTCTCTCTCTCTCTCTCCCCTTCGCTCCCTCGGTCGTCCCTGTCACTTCTGCTCGGCTGAACAGAGGAGGGTATACAGACGGAGAGATGTTCCTCCATCGGCGGGGCAAGTGGGACTCGAGATGCTCTAGCGGGGTCACGGATGAAAGAGCTACCCGGGCGGGCTGCGAACGTTAATCTAATGTTATCTAATGTACGGGACGGCGGCTTCGTGGTTGAAATCTGGGTCCCCGTGCGAAAAAAAAGTAGATAGTACAGTACTTCATTGATCCACGCAGGGAAATGTTCTTTGTTTGCTTGACCCTGTGCTTGTTCAGCAGGGTCGGCTAGAGAGCAGCATCCCTGGAGCTGGGAGGGATTCAGCCTCTTGCTCAAGGTCACTTCAGCAGGGCTTGAACCAAGGTCGTCTGGTTGAGGCAGAGAGGGCGAGTAAGGATAGAGAAATCCTGACCACTGTGCTACAACAGCAACGAGACGCTAGCGTATCCTGACTAACACACACGCCAATCTGATGAAAACACAATGATGAGAGAAAGCAGGGTACCTGCTTTACTGTCTAGACCAGTGGTTGTACTTATCCTAGACAAAATCCACCTATGTATTAAATATCTAAAATATGAATGGAGACAAATGTTCCAAGCTCTTTTTTTTTTTTTTTAAATATATATATATATTTATTTTATTATTATGTATGTATTTTATTAATTATTATTATTATTATTATTATTATTACAAGGTCTTATGCCAGGGAATGTTCTTTCCTGTTAAAAATGAAAATAAAAAATGAAAAGCTCAAGAACTACAGGTGATCAAAAGATGATCAATAAAATAGAAAAGATGACGCCAGGGTTTTTCACCCTAGAACCATTTGTTGGGTTTCTCTTATCCCATTAAAAAAAAATAAAACAGGGTGGGAATGGAGAGGAAGAAGAGAGAAGTTATATCACATCCCCCGGAAAAACATGTCGCCACATGTCCACGTAGCGAGTGTGTGAGAGAGAGAGAGAGAGAAAGAGAAATAATAATAATAGGGCAGGAACGCCCGCTGGCGCAGTCATTGCCACTGACCAGTGATTAAAAAGCAAAATGAAGTATGTGATTTACTTAGGCTACAACAACACAGGAGCAGCCAGTCAGCTGATCCTGGTCCAGTCCTAGCCCTGCTGTCTCCACCCTGAAGTCTGGACAGTCAGAATAACACAGAGAGCGGATGTGACAAAGCTGTAAGATGCTGTAATGCTTCACTTGTCTACTCGGCTAAATAAACTGTGAGACTTTGTTGAAGACACCCCAAGATGGTAAGAAAGTGAGATGGCTGACAGACACCTCGACTTCCTCCCAGGTACTGCGCTTGACTTAGATACACTGCAAAAACAGATGTGTCAAAAAACCACACACATGGTTGTGTTGATAGCATTTTACATGTTGTGTAGATTTTAGCACACAATGGGGCGGATCTACTAAGATCCCAAATAAAGGGTACTAATTTGCGTGTGCATTCTAAAAGTTTGCGCGTGTGGTTGATGGACGTTTTGCGGGTGATTTACTAAGAATGATTGCGTAAATGACAACAGGCGCAAACGTGGTGGAGACAGCAGTATTTAAATGAGGGTTTTGCGTGTTTAATGTTTTGCACCATGGAGAGTTTGGATGGGCAACAGAACCGCAAGCGCAAAATGAAATTTGAGCCTATAGAATTAGAGGTGTTAGTGGAAGAGACAAATAAACATTTGGATGAGCTACAGCAAAAAAATCTGAATATGACAAAAAAGAACACTATATGGGAGATCATCTGTGAGAAAGTAAATGCCGTTGGTAAAACAAGAAGAACAACGGATGAAATTAAGAGAAGATGGCAAGATATAAGATGAAGAACAAAAGAAAAATTGGCTTATAATAAAACCTCAGCAAAGAAAACAGGTGATTCCAAAAATGTTCACAGGAGGGGGGGGGGGGGGGGGAAATACGTTCTCTACGTCTTCGTTCATCGTTTCTATGTCTCCTTCTCGCTACAATAACGGCAGCCATTCGTGCACAATTACGCATGCAGGGCGTTTGCACCTTCCCTTGAAACGTATTAAAGACAGACGCAGTCTCCATCAATGAAATTGCGTTCAGGTTTGATAGATCACAGTGCGTGTGCTACATTAATCTATTTACATTTTCTCCTCCCAGTATTTTGCTAAATAGCGTGTAAACGCCCCATCTTGCATATTCATTGAGGCAAAAGTACTAACTGGATAAGGCGTGTTATTTTGCACATTTGCAAGACGCAGTCCTCAGTGCGCACTGTTAGTAGATCAGTTTGTACATTTATTTGTGCGTGCTATGAGTTTGCACACATTTTTACACACGCAAACCTTTAGTAGATCCGGCCCAATGTGTACAATTAAAAAAATAAAATAAATGTATGCCTCTGGATAGATTGTGTTCATGAAAAAATGGTAGCACATAAAAAGCTCTAAAACGAATAAATATATATGCATCTGAATATATCAAACTTAAAAAATGAACGGCTGTTTTTTTGTCGCCCGTCCAATCACATCATGCCTCTTGTCTTTTTGAACTGTTGTTACACCGTTCACAGTACTGAACATCTCATACATCAAACCACGCCAGAGCAACTAGGTTTCGCATTTGACAGAGTTCTGAAATATCATAATGATTTCCAAGAATTCGTTGATGTTGACAGAAACTTTGAACTTTGACAGATTTCAGGTCTTCATGTCAAGCACAGAAGCACTACCCCAAACAAATGCTGGAGTGGCCCGTCAAATACAGGTATCTTGTTGTTGTACTGTATATGCATTGTACATGTGAGTATATTCTAGGACTCTATTGGGGCTGGGCAATATGACCTGAAAGCCATATCACCGTATATTCACGTCACATGTACCAGGTAACAATAAATGAAATGAAACACATTCTCTATCGCGTTGGCCCTCTGTCAACATGTGATTGGTTGCTTTACATTCAGTCGAATTAAAGGGGCACAAAATGAAATGCCCCATGTACTGGAGGAATAGATAATACTTTCAAATATTCACTTACGTCTTCTGTTTAACTCTATGGACAGAGAGGTATATGGGTGGGGTAAGATTTTGTAACCACTGCTAGAGGACATCAGACTCCTTGAGACTTCTGGTGTACCGGTGGAGATGCAAGGACAAAATCATCAACTATATGGAACAATCTGTGTCTTGACTGCAGACAATTTAGCGACCCGTTCCCTATGTGGATATGTAGACAGTTTTGTCGCTTTTGCATGGTTGCAACAGTTGCTCAGTCTGTTTACAATGAAGATAAAGTTGAGAAGCACACCAGAGAGAATTATCAGCAGCATGTCAGACGTAATGATCCAAGCTCAACTGGACTCCTGTTTGAAGAAGCTGCAGTATTTTCATGTTACAGGGAACACGTGGGTTGACTTTATGCATGATATCCTTGAGGGTGTAGCCCCTTTGGAGGTGAGACTAACGTTATGCCTTTAGTTTTGACTATATGGGTATGGAAATGAGTGTTATTCTCAATCTGAGAACATCTGACAATGCAGTAAAATAGACTGCATCGCAAACCTGGTGCCTTTTGCAGGCGTCGCCCCTTTTTGTTGGCGATCTTGTTGACATGAGAAGTCAATATTAGCATTTATTCATTTTGCTGAGGGAAATATGCAGCGTTTAAAATATGTAGTAATTAAGACCTGTCAGACATTACTTCTCTGACAATCTGATGGATAACTAGTCAAAACATGTAAACACACACTAGTGCTTATAATTCATTTTATGTTACATCTATAATGCCTTATGACTGAAGTTTTTAAAACATTTTGTTGTACTTTTTAACTTCAAATTTCTCACGTTGTACTTTTGTGCGCTGATGAATTGTTCCGTACCCTGTCAGCATTTGACCATTGATTAAATGGCTAACATTTTTACAACTGTCTGTTTCTCCCTTTCGTTTTTAGAATTACAAATTCCTGGTAATATGTTTAACACATTAAGTTGTAGTATTAACACATTAAGTAGTAGTTTCTGGTCATTTTCAGTTACACATAATCAACATTTGACATATTTGTTTAATTACCTGACACAATTTGTGGCTCACACATCTATTATGTTAAATTTGCCATGTGTTGTCCCTGAGCACACTTGTTACATATGTTACATTTCTGCACAACATGTGTCCTTTTTAACACATCTGTTTTTGCAGTGTAAACTGCAACAATTTACAATATATATTAATTGAAAGAATCAAAAGTGAAGATATTGATGAGGGTGTTGTTGTTCCTGCTATTGAGAAGTGATGTTAACACGTGTTTTGATCATTTGTATGCGTGAGGGAGAGATGACAGGTGTGTTTCCGTGCACCCCCCTGCAGAGATCACAGCAGACGCATGCACGACTGTTCTGCACCTGTGCACGTGCGGCGTACAACAAAAAAGTCAGCGTGTGTGAGTGTGTGTGTGTGTGTGTTTGTGTGTGTGTGTGTGTGTGTGTGTGTGTGTGGTTTGTAAGTGTGAGAGCGAGAACAGAGAGCGGGGTTATGAATTCCCAGTGTGCTAGTACTGTAATTACTCGTACACTACAGAAGCAAGCCGGCGTAGAAACCATGATGAATGTGTTACCACGCGGCTAAAGTAACCCTGAACGCACCGCGAGCTCCGGCCGCGAGCAGCCTGGGAGCTGCAGCACGCACAGCCTCAACCCACCTCAGCACAATGGATCCTTGAGGATCCACTTGACGTCCCAGTCAAGACGGCGTAGGGGGATGAGAGCTAGGTCTGCACAATATTTTAATGAGTCTCCTCAGTTCGCTAGCGTCCAGGTTGAACAACTGAAACTCTTGCCCAGGCTGGTGATTCCAGAGTTCCTGTTTAACCTCTTTCACATTTCCCATCAGTGGCCATTTTGGCTAATTCGTTCCCCTCCAAGTCTTTCGTCTTCACTTATTTGTCTTGGCTCTTGATTATTTGCTTCACTTATTTGTCTTGGCTCTTGATTATTTGCTTCACTTATTTGTCTCATTTGTTTAAATAAAAAGTAGGTATCTAACTTATTGCACTTTTACCTCAGCACTGGTTCTGCTCTTAGATACTTGTTCAGGAAGGAAATGCACTCACGATTTCTGGTGACTAGTAGTTTTCTTGCCTACCTATGTTGAATGCACTTATTGTAAGTCGCTTTGGATAAAAGCTAAATGACGATAATGTAATGTAATATAATATAATGTAATGTAATCAAATGATTTCTGGGGCCATGTGGCTGATAGCTGTATTTTTCTCCTATTAGATGGTGACACTTCATCCCTTTTCATGTCTCCCTCCTCCTCTTCCTTTTTCCTCCTCCCTCGCTTTCTTCTCTCAAATAATAATAAAAATAACAATGTATACACACAATGTTTAATTGATCCCTGTAGGGGATCTACAGAACAGTATCCCTGGAGCTGGTAGGGATCCTTCTTACTTCTTATCTAATTAACCTTGTTCTTATCTATTTCTGACACTCTCTCCGTCTCTCTCGCTCTGAATCATTTCTCACTGTTTCTGATGCATCACCGGATCTCATCTGACTCCTATCCAGAGGTGTCACCTTCCAAGAGGTGAGGAACCCGCCTGAGGTCTCACCTTTGTTCTCACTCTCTACATAAGCGACGAGAACCAGATGAAAGAAACCTTTACCTCCCGGCTCCTTTCAAGAGTCGGCTAAACCCAAGGAGGCTCTTTACCTTTCATACCTCAAGTCTCTGAAACAAACAGGTAAAGGGATCATTGAAATGATGAAATATTGACGACAAGTACGATGAATTTAAGATATAAAAGCAAAAAAAACAACAACATACCAGTGAAGTTAAATGATAAATGTGAGAGTCAAATCATCACTTCACTGGGGAAGTACAAAATGATTTACACCTCCACACATAGAGACATTTCAGATAGATGGGTTTATGAAAGACAAAAAAAAAGGATGAAATAGAAATAAATAAACTATTGCAGGGCAGTAACAGATGAAAAAATAAATAAATCAAAGATAAAAAGTTAGAACCAAAAAAATAAATAATAAACCAACACTGAAAACACTGTAGATAGCTGCGTATAGCTTCCCAAGGACAGAATGGACGATCCCCTACAGACTGAGCGCCCAGGGCCACGTTGTGCTGGTGGAGAGGTTCAGATAATGAAACCATGACTGAAGAGTCGGCTCTCCACACAATAATAGGACTACTGACCCTCCACGCAGCACACCAGGAGGCTTGATGACTTTGCATTCGCTGGATAAATCAATAAAATGTGCTGCAGGTATGTCATCTTCAAGAGGGGAGGTCCTTCGCCCGCTCTGATCTTCACAGGTTAAATAAGGGATAAATGAAAATGTAAATAAGAAAACATAGAAGCCCCAAACACAAAGTCAGTGGAACGCAGTGGCGCATCCCTTTAGAGGTGAAAACCAGACCAGGAGAGGTCCCAGATCTGCTTGAAAACCTTCTAAAGAGTCTGAACACTCCCAGAACAGAGCGATGATGGGGAAATGGAAAGACTAGGGATGTCATCAGCCGATCACCGATCCAATCACCCACTGAAAGATGCATTTTAGCCAGACTTTCTACTAATGACAGTAAACGTGCACAGCCGGCATCGCCAGTAAACTTTCAACATAGCACTGTGTTTAACAGATTGTTCTTATGGGTGCACGACATCACTGTTGAAATGAATCAGAGCACGTGAACATGGTTTTCTTCGAGGCAGCATGGGTTCTGCCTCGTGTCCAATTAATTAACTTCCATAATATAGGCCGTGAAATTCACAACACAACCTCGGAAATGAATTTATGTAAGTTGCCAATATCCATTAACGGTTGAAAATAGCGAATGTATCCAACAATCAAACACAAACGTTCAGAAAGGAGCGAGCTGAAATGAAAACCAGCAAGGCCACGTAAAGAACGGCGGGACCCGTTCTCTATTCAACAATAAAAAGCAAATGTAATGAATGAAAATAACGAATGTCGACCTCAATGTGATTGGCTGATGGCCATGTGACGTTCCTCTGAGGTGACCAGAGTTGACACGGTGAAGGTAAACGCTCCCAATGCAGCCTACATGTTTCGCTGTCAGACGCAGCAAGTAAAAAGAGTCTGAAAAGACCTTCAGGGGAGAGGAGACGAGAGGTGGACTGAAGAGGAGGAGAGCAACTGGTCCTCCACCCCACCCATCACCACTATATCACCACCCACCCACTGCACCCAGACCCGCTGCAGTACCACAGGTTGTAGTGGACAGAATATATGTTGTATATGAACAGCATGTAGGAAGAATATGGATTTCAAGTTTGGTTTTTATGCCTATCTACAGTTTTGAAACATATCTAAACATATTCTGAAGTATGTGTGAAATGTTTTTTGTTTTTTTTGCAGTACGAGAAGGAGGAAGAGGCGGTGGGGGGATAAAGAGGGAAAGGCAGCAGTCTGGTCAGCTAATTAAATGACTGCTTGGCTTCAGCAGCAGTTAATGCTGTTCAATTATGAATGAGAGAGACGAGGTGAAGAGGGCAGCACAATCAATGGAAGGAGGGGCTGCAGGGACGGACGGAGAGACGGCGCAAAGACGGGATAAAAGGGATAAAGGGAAGGCGAGAGGGAGGGAGAGATGAAAGAACGGACCAAATAAACTGTGAAGAGAGAGAAATAAAAGAGGGAGAGAGCCCGCTGAGCGCCGGATGTCTTTTCAACGTGGCGTTTAGGTTCTCTTCAGGCCAGAGAGTTAGACCGAGCAGCACATATACCTTATACAACACTATAAATATCTGAAATATTCACCCGTTTTCCACTTTCACATTTAAATCCTGCGTGGCCTCGAGGCTACAAACCCCCACAAGCCTCCCCTCCTTTCAAACACACACAGGCAGAGGTACACACACACACACACACACACACACATGCTTTGAACCAGTCAGTGGAGGGCCTGATTCAGAGTCAGTCCGGCTGTAGCGGGCCCTTGGGCGACACGACACCCGGCGGGTTTGTTTTGGTCTACCTAACAGCTAGAGGCCCCTCTCCCCCCTTCCCCTCTCTATCTGTCTGTCTCTCTCGTCAAGACGTCGAGACAGACCGCCATCAGGCTGTGGAAGGTGAACTGAAAAGGGCGTCATCAAATGTCTCCGACTGACTGATGCAGTTTAAACTTCTAGACTCGTGTCGGTTCACCAGCGGGTCTCTACAGTACCAGAGGTGACGGTCTTCCACTCACTGGTCAATGGGCTTCCAACAGGACAGTGGATGCTGTGGTGTTTAGAATAGAATAGAATAGAATAGAATAGAATAGAGTGCAATACAATACAATAAATTAGAAAATGCTATGAGTGAATGGAATAGGACGAGGTCAATAGAATAGAATAGAATAGAACAGAATATGAGTTGTTTATTTATGTAACAGCTGTAAGTGTTTGCAGCTCTGTAACCCATCCCTCCTTCCTCTCATTCTCTCTCTCTCTCTCTCTCTCTCTCTCTCTCTCTGATTCTTGTATATACAGTATCTCTCTCTGAGTCAACCTCCATCTCTGTGACATGCAAGCAGGTTTTCTACAGAGCATGAGTTGGTTGTGAGCAGATCTTAATGGTAAATATTGTGTGACAATCATGTGAATGACAGGTGAAAGATGGAAGTACTGCCTGACTCTCTGATGTAGTTTCTTGTGCAGAACGCTCTCCAGATACCCGGCATGGATGGACCCGTGGATGGACCCGTGGATGGACCCGGCCGCTGGGTGTCCTGGGTGAGTTCTGGGTTAACCAGCTCCAGGGTGACAGGGTGACAGGGTGACAGGGTGCATCCAAACCTGGGAGGGTTTGATGTTTGTTTGTCTCTGTCGCACTTTGTTTGTCCTGGTTTTCTGTCTGTAACGCGTAATCTCTTTCTACTTTCACACCACAGTAGAATAGAATAGAATAGAATAGAATAGAATAGGTGTGGGCTTTGTGGATGACTGAACCCCAGTGCTTCCCTCTTGGTAGAGCTTGTATACACAAACACACACACACACACACACACACACACACGTACACACACGTACACACACACACACACACACACACACACACACACACACACACACACACACACACACACACGCACACAAATACATGCACCCTCCCAAAATGCCGCACATGTATATACACAGCAGCACATACACAGATGATAAACAGATGTACACACATTCATGCACACACACACACACACACACACACACACACACACAGAATTAAATCAGTGTACAGCTTTGGCACTTGTGCCTTCCTGGCCCCCAACCTGCTGGATGATTCAATTTTCTGGGCAGATCTGCCGACGGTGACCGCTAACATTCACCTTTAGAGAGAGAGAGAGAGAGAGAGAGAGAGAGAGAGAGAGAGAGAGAGAGAGAGAGAGAGAGAGAGAGATTAGTGGAGAAGCAACGAGAGGGCGAGAGAAAGGGTGACTCTTAATACTTACTTTTAGAATGAGAGGTGCAGAGAGAGAGAGGGAGGGAGAGAGGGAGGGAGGGGGAGGAAGGGTGACTGACAATTCCATCCTGAAGGGAAGGGGACAGGGGGAGGAGAGAGGGCCTGTCAACACTAGAGGAGGAGAGAGGAGGGGGCTTGACGTGCACGGGGGGAGCTCGTGCACGTCAAGCCCCCTCCTCTCTCCTCCTGAACTTCCTCCAGTATTTTGATTGAGACCCGGATGACAGCAGACAGTTTCACCCAGA
>JAXDDW010000003.1:1455000-1482500 GCA_034670385.1 Hoplostethus mediterraneus | reverse complement strand
TCATGGTTAATATCAATATCAATATCAATATCATTAAATCCATTCTCTTCAATACATTCAACTAATGCTGTTGTTGAACATTAATAACATTAAAAAAAAATAAAAAAATTAAAGGTTACGAAAAAAAACAAAAAAACATTCTTTATACAACCTGGAATATATCCTGTGTTATAAAACACTGTATTCTTCACAGTCTATATTAAATATTATATAGTCTAGTATCTATTCCTCTATCTAGCTAACAGGGAGACCACACTGCCACAACAGCAGCTACCAGTGGGCCAACTGTAAGCTAACTATAGGCTAACCACACATTAGACTTACTATAGGCTAGCTAATTCCATTAACACATGCATTTCAACAACATAAACACATTATCTTAACATATTGTACATCAAAACTACATAAAATACATAAAAAGTGTTCCAGGCAGATGTTTTTGCTCATGCTAGCGCAGGAAAACGCTGTTTGCTAGCATGGCATTTTGATTAGCATTTCTCAATAATAATTGAATATCTAACAGTTTAGTTACTGTTCTGACCTTATTTAATCTACATCTTGGATATTTTTCACAGGGCACTGACCTGAAATGACAGGATCCAAAGAAGATACCGGGAGCTGTTGGTTAGGAGTCCTCGGTGACTGGGAGAACCCGTCGCACCTCGCGGTAACTACCGTCGTCGTAACCAGCTGTTATCCTGTCATACTGACAGGAAATGAATAGCACAGGCGTTCACCTTTCGGTTTGAATACAAGTTATTGTATTAATTATTATTATAAATAAAAGTATTGAAGTATTGTCAGTTTAGTGCATTCAAAACCCACAAAATACTCTTATTTACATAGTGAGTGTCACTTATGTCATTCTGAGGATGAGTAGTTTTAATGACTAATCCTTTATAAAACGTTTTCATAGAAATAAATGTCTGTTTTGTGACCCTCTATTGCCACTTCATACCGTACAACAGTGATTCAACCACTAGCCGGTTCATGAAAGCTTTTACATTTGCTGCTCTGAACACCCAGGGTCAAGCAGGTCTTACCCGGGAGAAATCCTCTGCTGAACAGGAAGTGATGCGTTTCAGGTTTCCAGCAGCAGCAGCAGCAGCAGCAGCAATGGCGGTTTGTTTGGAATAAACAGAAGAAGAACTGTGGTTTAGTTTGGGAAATACATGTAAGTCAACAGAGGAAAAGAATGTCCTCACAAGTGCAACATAAGGATAAGGGGTTTGTGTTAGTGATCCATGTGAATGCCAGTTTATCCTCCACCTCCAGTATCTGGAGGTGTGTGTGTGTGTGTGTGTGTGTGTGTGTGTGTGTGTGTGTGTGTTGGGCTGTATGCCTCTGGGTCAGTGTGACAGAGTGATCATGGACTGTCTGTCTAACGTTGGTTTCTGTCAACTCACATCACCGTCCTTAATATCAGTTCTCTGATAAATAACCGCTTAGGAGCAAAGACGTCACCAAAGATCTTGCAGAATACCACATTACCACATTACCCAGGAGAGTGCATGACAGGGCATGTCCACTTTCCCCACACCCACATACACACACCACCAGAATCAGGCTGCATTTAAGGTGTAAAGGAAGGTAAACCGTTATACCCTTTAAGGCAGAGGCAGGATTGTGTCATGGCTGTCTAAACAGAGAAAAGATTGATTCTGTGTAGCGTCTCGCTGTTTAGTCAGTCGGGAAAACATCACATCTAATTCCGCAAAGAGTTAAAATCAGTCACTTTGAGCCCGTGTGACTCCAGCCTGTGACGAAGAGACTCCAATTTTGATGCTCTCGGGCTTAATTCTCGATGAAAACTAGGAGGCGGGGAGCGCAGGTTACACTTCAAAGGCAGCGGGGACCAGAAACAGTCAAATATGCCGATAGAAAGCAGCTCACCGGGGCTGCAATGCAAATGGTTATTACCGCATTTGATAATGATATACTTAGAGGGAATCCTGCTTAGCGTGGCCTGAACCTCTTCACAGTGTATTTGACATGATGACATTTTGTCCCTGTGAGGCGGACTTGTCTGAAGCTGGACACACGCAGACACGGGTATTGATTTTGAGGTGGTTGCCGCAGCGATACTGACATAACATTAATTATGAAGAGGTTAAAAGTCGGGCAGCTACGCAGGGAAGCAGAGAGAGAGAGAGAGAGAGAGAGAGAGAGAGAGAGGGGGAAGGAGAGCGAGGGAGAGAAAGGCAAAGGGAGAGTGTGGGAGAGACACACACATACAGCTGCATGAAGAAGCCAGCATCTGTTGTTAACAAATACTGGTATGATGATGCCGCTGAGAAGTGACCTTGGTGTAAATGGAGACGTGTGAATATGAAAGAGTAGGAGTGTGTGCGTGTGTGTGTGTGTGTGTGTGTGTGTGTGTGTGTGTGTGGTAGGTGGGTGTGGGATGTGATGGAGGCGGTGGAGAGAATGTATTTTTCTATGTAAATGACTCATTTCATTTCATCAAGGACATTTTCAAACTGCCAGTTGCATGGTGTCAAAGTATTTAGCTACTTACGGGAAGTTATCGGTAGTTTCCCCAGCACAAGTTTGAACGTTACTGGGCGTATCGATATCCTTGGTGGATTGGTGCCACCGCAGCGGGGCTCAAACCAACAACCTTTCAATTACCAGGCCGCCTCCCGAACCAGCTTATCACCAGTTTATTTCTATATAACTGTGTGTGTAATAACCACCCATCTATTGTTTTCTTGCTCTGTCCTTGTGTGTGTCCAAGTGTGAAAACACGCAGAGAGAATCATAGGCCATGCACTCAGGGAGGATGAGGGATGAGTAAGTGTGATCTTGCATGTGTGTGTGTGTGTGTGTGTGTGTGTGTGTGTGTGCATGTCTCTCTCTCTCTCTCTCCAGCAACAGTTTTACCCATATTGCATTAATGTGCAGCGGGTTGTGCAAGTTCCTGGGGGGATGATGGGTCCTGGTTATATTATTATATTAACCTCAGTTATATTAGGGGTGCGTGTATATATCAGGTGAGTCATTCTCCCGTCTTTGCCTAATTGTCTAGTGTGAGAATAATTACGGGATCCCACAAACCCCCCTGTGAAATCCGTTGTTGTGTGTGTGCGAGGCGATACCTTTTTTATTTGACAAGCCATCCTGTGTGTTCCCATGCCTGAACACTCGAGTCTCGATCCTTCTCACACTGGAAGGATCGAGAGAAACACCTGTGGGTTTTTAGTGGAGCTTGATTTTTCCCCCCTATCTCTCAAAGATGAAAGCTTTAAGTACTACCTGTCTGTCTACCTGACGGTGGTTGTTCTGGTGGTCTACCAGGTCTTGCACAAGTCTCATTTTCTCTATATCTTGCAGTAATGTTTTGAACTCCAGTTTTATTTCATTTCCATTGACTTTTACCTTCCTTATGCAAAATGATCTTACATCTAATCTCATTTCTTTGACACCAAAAAATGAAACAATCTGTACTGAATGGCCATTTGACTGGAAATTGAATGTCCTGTACATTCTTAATTTGTCCCTGAGAGGAGGAGAAATCCAAAACCTCTCTGGGGATGGAGGCTGTGGAGGCACAAAATTAATTCAGTTAATCTAAGAGCTGTTATTTTTATATCAACATATGTAGCCTAATAAATTCTCTGTCATTTGAATGTGATCATTATCTTGTAAACTCCTGTAGCAACATTGCTGAGGCCAGTGATCACTGCATTGAAGTGAACAGACCCCAGCACAGCACAATCTACTGTACTGTGTGTTTGCTTACAATGAGACTGAGAAATGTGTCACAGCAATTAATTAACAATTATTAATTAGATCAGGAGTGGGCGCCACAGAGCACGGGCAGATCAACTAGAGGATGAAGAGAGAGAGAGAGAGAGAGAGAGAGAGAGTGGGAGGATGAGAGGGAGGAGTGGGAGGATGCTGGGTGACCATCTGTTGACGTTATGCTCTTCACACTCCTCTGTCTCTGTTAGCATCTTTCTCTCCGGGTCCCTCTCTCTCTCTCTCTCTCTCTCACACACACACACACACACACACACCTCATCTCTCTTCTATTCTCCCTCTCCTCCTGATCTTTCACCTCTCTTTTCTTGTCCTCCCTTCTGATCTCTCTCTCTCTCTCCGTTCTTCTCCATCTCTGTGTAAACACTACTTCTGTTTAATGCTAAGAAGCAAAGCCTGTCGTGCGTCCCAACGTATTCACGCTGCTGCACGTGCACACACACACACACACACACGCACAAAGCAAACCTTTTCTACCAAGCCGCTGTTCACTTGCACAGAGCATTTGATGTAGCTAGATGTACCGAAAGGAACATTCATGCAGGTGTGTGTTGTGTGTGTGTGACTGAGAGAGAGTATACAACAATTTACTATTATACATTATCAGTGTGTGTGATCCTGTGTGTACTTGCCTAAACCCCCCGTTTGCCTGAAATTGGTACTGCAAGGATTTTTGAGACACTTTTAGGCATATACCATTAGTTGTGGGCTGGAGGTGTGTGTGTGTGTGTGTGTGTGCGTGTGCACGTTGGTATGCCTCTGGGTCAGTTCTTTACCCACCTATTTGTCTGACGTCGATCTCAACGAACTGAATTAATTGTAAACATCACAGTGAGTAGTATCACACTGATGCAGGTTGTGTGAAGGTGTGGAGAAAAAAAGTATAAATAAATGTTTTTTGAGAGTATAATTTATTGTTGTTTGCATCATGTTGTGTTCACTGACTGGCGGTTATAGTTTACCACTGCATCGCTGACTGTAATCATATGTCACTGCACATTTAAGTACACCAACCAACCAAACATTATTATTATTATTATTATTAGGCTGATCGCATCTGTTCTGCTAATTGAGCTACTCAGGAAATGGATTATTACACATATCACTGTCTACTCCTTCTTTTCCCCCCCTGATCATAAACTGTCGCTCACTGTCAGATTGCTTTGGTGTGATGTTGTGTGAAATGAGTAGGGTGGTTCACTACAGCTCACAGCATATGGGCCTGCCAAAGAGAATGAGAGAGAGAGAGAGAGAGAGAGAGAGAGAGAGAGAGAGAGAGAGATGTAATTATATATATAGAGAGAACGAGACAGGCAGACAGAAATAAAGAGAGTGAGTGGAACATCTATACAGTTAAAGCTGGAGAGGAGGAAGGAGAGGAGGAGGACAGGAGATAAAGAGATAGTGAAAATGACAGGAGAACAAGGGGATGAGAGACAAAAAGAGACTGCTAATTATTAACGGCAAGACGGAGGAAGTAAGACAAGGACAGACAGACAGACAGAGAGAGAGAGAGAGAGAACTAGAGGAAGGAGAGAGAAAGTGAGAGATGATGAGACTGACAAATAGGCACAAAAAAGAGACAGAAAAAGAGGAGAAATTCAAAAGGGCTAGTGAGGGGAAGAGTGATAGGAGGAAATACAGACAGGTAGAGACAGAAGAAGAGGGAGAGGCAGGGAAAGAGGGAAGAGGGGAGGAAGAGACAAGTGAGGGGTGACATTTACCTTCCATATTCTTCGGTAAACAAAGAACAGGAGGGATGAACAGAGGAAGAGAGATGGAGGCAGGGAGAGGGTGAATGAATATGTGACTGTTATCGTATAGCTGTGTAAATATTGGATGTATGCGTGACCCCCGACCTCCCGAAGAAGCCGGCGTTGCACTATCCGTCCCCCACAAGTGGAACAGTCCTCAGATCTGACAGGCCATCTTTCCCAGTTGGCAACTCGCATTCATGGTAAATCCAGTAAGTCCCTACTTACCTTATCGAAACAAGGATGGGATTCTTGGCGCTGGACAAGGAACGTTTCAATCATTTTAAAGTAGGTCCACACAGGCTTCTGCGCCACCAAAAGTGTGCTATACAAACACATAATAATGAAACATTTCTCCACCATATTCATTGTAGTTGTAGTTGGTAGGGGCCGGCTTTGATAACTGCCCCGACAAACGGGTCGCAACGTGGGAAGTTAACCAGACGTTAGCTGGGAAGTTAAGCTAGGCAACTTAAGAAGAATTGAAGGTGAAGTTATTGGTATAACAGCCATTAGCTACTTGAGCTAACTAGCAACATTGCTAGCCTAGCTTAGCTTGGCGGTATAAGGCCTACATTGTGAGGAGGCTAAAACCACTGAGCATAAGAGGAAGTGCTTTGGTGACTTAGACCCACCTGGAAGAATAAACAAGGGACAAAATGTTGAGTTAGCTGGCCTTCATTGGCTATTCAGGCTAACGCGAGCCCACAGTTTGTGTTTCGGGTCCGTTAACAATCAAACACCCTCGGCCAGGCAACGGATTGATAGGAAGTCCAGCCAATGACAACAGTTTCAGGGTAAAAGGCAGCATATGATTGGCTTGACCCCATTTACCCCTTGACCCCAGGCATTAAAATGTGATTTGTATCTGGATATTTTATCTGGATAAAGAAAAGCATGTGCTAATGCAAACTGTAAATGCACTCAGCACTCCAGAGGTGGCCTGGCTCCCATTATGGTCTGATCTCAGCCGGGGGCCAGCCAGCTGGAAACACTATCCATAATAGTGTGTTCGCATTAGTGAGAAAGTATCCGCCCACGGGGTTGACATGTCATCACCGGTTCGCCGAGGGATGTTAGCATGACCCGTTCCCGCCAGTCATCGCTCCTTTCCCTCATCCACAGCCAACGGGTCACTGCAGTAGCATTCAAGACAGCTGCAAGAATGACTGTGGGAAGGACTTGTGTTTTCCGGCGCCAAAAGGGAAAGGAAGTACATACTGTACAGTAACATCGCCTCTGGTGAGCGCTACACCTGCCATGTTTGTTGTTGTTGAAAACAGACGGACTTGACACCCCCCCCACCTACTCACTTGGCTGGCATAGCGCATGTGAAAATGAAATCCAATCACGGTACACACGGGATAAATGCATATAAATACCGGCTGTAAATGTGACGGCGTGATCGGATTGATCATGATGCAGATATCCACATGCAGATAGCATTTTAAGATCAGGTGTAAATCAGTTATTGATGATGGAAGTGACTGGCAGGTGACTCTAGGTCTTTGTCTGCATGTCTGGTATGGGTCTGTTTGTCAGTAAGTGTGTATGTGTGTCTGTGTGTGTGCGCGAGAGTGAACGTGTGCAACTCTCTGCGTGTGTCTCGCTGTCTGCGTGTGTGCGTGTGTGTGTGTGTGTGCATACGTGTTGTTTACCTACCTCCTAGGAGAGGTGACGAGTCACTGACTCAGCAGAAATGCCCAGCGTGGGATGAACTCTCATCTCATCTCATCCAGACACACAGACGCCATTTACACCTGAAACGCAACCTCTATCTGGATATCAGCATCAGTACCTTCACGTACTACCTCTATACCTCTGTACTACAACTGAAAACGTTTTGATTACGATAAAGGGAGCTCCACTACATCCATATTGTTACATTCTCTTTATTTTTGTATATAATTATTGGTAAATTAAAAGGTTAACAGCTGTGTCATTGGCCACCACCGCCTTGCTTAACGATTTTCCTGCGACACACACACACACGCACACGCACACACACACCCACTCACACCGCGAGTGGCTACACCTCTTCCAGCTCAGTTCAGTGGCTCATAACTGCTGTAGTCACAATTATAGCCAGAGCCGGCCCTGACCTCCATGGGGCCCTAAGCCTCCCACCTGACCCGTGAGCCATTGCCACAGTCACACCTGACGCCCCAGTGCTCCCACTACAATCCTCCCCCCTTTAAAACAGGCTGCTCCATCTGTGGGTCTAAGTATAAGTAGACCTATACAGAACAGAATGAGGTACAACCAAACAATTACTATTATTAATTCAGCTGCATCAGGCCCATTCAAACTGGCTCCCCCACATTTCCTTTTATACATTTTCAAATGTAAAATACTATTTATACTACGGCTTGGCTGAATACTTGCTGGTCATTATTTACTGAGAGAGGTGCATCCATATTGCCCAGTATGCCCAGCTAATCAACAGTTCAAATTCAATATTTAATCAATAGTCAATGTCACTTTTGTCAGGCACAAAGCAACTTAACCTCACTGTTATTTGCTGACATCAAACACGAGTTTACCTGATTGCTAATTCACTCTCATGGTGTTTTTCTTTGTCTCTTTTCGTGACCAGAAGGATAGTTTCGCTTCATCCTCTCATCGAAGTTGTAAACATTGACACCCGCTTTGACACGAGGGGGAGGCGGGGGGGAGGCGGGGCCCTTGCGTAGTTTGCGGGGCCCCGTGAACGTAAAGGGCTCCCTTCCCTGTTCTGTTTTTCTCTCCCTCCTGCCCCCTTTGCTCACTCGCATTTTCTCATTTCGTTCCTAAAATCCTTTTCTCTGTCTTTTCTCCTTCCCCTCCTCCGTCTCCATCATTTACTATTTCTGTTACCCTCCTTCTCTCTCTCTCTCTCTCTCTCTCTCTCTCTGTGTGTGCCTCTATATTCCCATCCTCCACCCAGCCAGAATGGCCTGAGGCAAACTAGGACCTCCCACTGTGAACACAGAGTCTGTGTGTGTGAGTGCATGTGTGGTCGTACGGCTGTACATGTGTTTCTGTGTTTGCAACTTCCTTGAAAGTGCATGTGTGTGTGTGTGTGTGTGTGTGTGTGTTTACTGCTTGTGCTAGGTAGCTGAGGCCGGTGCCAGGGGCCTGCTGGGGTAGCCTACGATGTTTTGTGAGTTTAGACGACCATCAGGGGACCGAGAGTGAATGCTGCAACTTGCCCCCTTGATGTGCATCAAAGAGTCATCTCTCTCTCTATCCCAAGTCAGCAGAGGTTTCAGCAAACTCCCATTGCTTCCCAAACATGTCTGCACTGAATTACACAGTTTTGCTTCAAATGTTGATTGATGATATATAATTGCCAATGGAGCAGCTCCAGGTTGTGCATTGATCAGAGATTAGAGTCCATGTTGGGATGTTGTCAATGTTCACACATAATGACTTAAAGGTTGTTGTCACATGAAAAGAGAGGGTGTTGTGTTTTCTGTCTTTCATATGTTTCTCTGATTTATTTGTTGTGATCATTTTCATTTTCATTATATCTTTCTGCAAGCCAAATGTCCCATTAGGATCAATAAAGCCTTGAACCTCAACAACAATCAACAACAGTTTTTGTATTTTTTTGTATTTTTCTGGCTTGCATTTCCTTTCCTCTGGGTTGTTGTTTATCTGCTGAGTAAGTTGCATGACCTCACAGCGCATGAAAAACATTTCAAAGCTCATTGTAAAATGTCAAAAATGTGTCAATAGAAAAATAGTCTGTTTTACTGAAGTTCTGTCTGCAGAAGTGTTTGCTGTGTGTGTGTGTGTGTGTGTGTGTGCGTGTGCGTGTGTGTGTGTGTTGTTTGTTGGGCTACCCACCAATGTTTCTGCTTCCTCGCCGTCTGGCTGCCTCTCTTTTCCGACTTGCTTCGTACGTGTGCGAGTTACCGCTTATGTTTGAGGTTAAATCTAATCTGGGACCGGTTCGGTGCGAAGCAGTCTCACGACCGTCTCTCCTGAGATGGCTGTGAGAGCGAGACGCCATCGTCTAGGAAGGTGGGCAGATGCACATAAGCACAAAAGCATCTTTTTTGCGGCTAGTCCAGCTTTTTAACAGACTGTGCAACAACAAGTGTTTAGCTTGTTAGCATTGTCAGGTTGCGTGGGCGGGCCAGCTGTCGTCTCTCGCCGTGACAGCTAGCCCGTCTGCATCAGCGCCGACGAGCCCTGGGAGGAAACATCAGGGGCCTCATTTATAAAGGTTGCTACGCACCAAAACGTGGCGTTAACGGGGATTCCACCCATGCGTAGAGCTCACCGCAACGTTTTTCAGACACGGGAATCAGCGACGCCCGATGAGGAGATCACAAAATAAAGCTCAGTCCTCTTAAAAACATAGTTTTATAAGTGTGCTTTCACAGGGTTTGTGGTCTGTTGTATCTGTTAAGTCACTAGGCTACTTAAAACCTATTTTTATAAAAGGCATTCTCTTAACTCTTATTTTATTGATTATTTTACCGGGCGGCGCCAGGATGAAGTGAAATAAAACTCATTGATTTAACCATGCAATAGCCTCAGAAAGGCTAAATAACAACAACAACAACAACAACAACAACAACAACAACAACAACAACAACATAATGCTACTGTTCAAAATCAAAGAATACATTTATTAATCTGAGACTCACATAAGAACGAAGCACTGCAGAGAATTTATGAACGATAACGATTCTGTCAAAATCAGCAGCTTGCATCTCTCTCTCTCTCTCTCCTTCTCTCGCTCTCTCTCTCCCTCTAACCTCTCTCTCTCTCCTCAACGGTGGAAATGGAATTAGGGCTGAAAGTTGTATTTACCACCACGAAAAGCAAGCAGGCTGAGAAACCGAACTAAGCGACGGGTCTGTCTGTCTATCATCTCCTCCTCTGTTTCAGTGGGCTACTATGGACGCCCCAGCATACACCTATGGAAATATTTGTCTATAGATACATAAAGCTTAAACTGAGGGGGCAAAAATACAACTAAGGGGCTAAGCATATTTTACTCTCTCATATGTAGCTCCTAATGCTCAATGTTGTATAACTTTTAAACTGTTTTTAAATTGTTTTTATCATTTTGTTCATCATCAGTTTGTCTCCCATTTTTATTTTGTCTTCTAAAGCACTTTGTAACTTTGTTTTGAAAAGTGCTATATAACAAAAGTTTATTTCTGTTATTATTAAGGTGTGCCGGATTATTAGAGCTTGTGCGGTTCTCCACAATGTGGCCCAGATCCTCTACTGAGCCCCAGACAGTAGCTACACCTTTACGGTGCTGAACCTCACTGATGAGCCTCAACCTCACTGATGAGCCTCAACCTCACTGATGAGCCTCAACCTCACTGATGAGCCTCGATCTCGCACTCCGCAAATTTCGGCTTTCTTGCAGCTGGCGTCTCTCAGTCTTTCCCTCATTGATTGGTGGGTATTGATAAAGAGAAGACTGCGTACAGGTGTGTACCGCATGGTTTTATAAATCTGAATATTTTCTTGCGTTAGTAGATTCTGAGGTTTGTGCGTAGGCAATGTTTTAGGATGGAATCTACGCAAAGTTTTATAAATGAGGCCCCAGGTCATTATGTCTGAGCTCTGTGACATTCTTGCAGCACTCTCTGAAGAGGACTTTTCTTCCTCAAGACTAATCCAGCAACAAGACTTCGCGCCCAAACGACAAATCAAGACCCGTAATGAACGGATTGCTGTTCCCAAAGCACATTCAAGGATTCGGGATCATTTGAATGCAACTCTTTTGATTAAGCCAGCTGGATTTGGGCCCCGTCAGTCAGGATTACTTGTCTCAACGCCATCACGGTCGCTCCCTGGTCCTAGTCCTCCCACCAACTCCTCTCTCCCTCATTCCTATCTGCCAACCAGTGGCCGGGCGGCAGCAGGAGACAACCTCATCGGTCGCCCTTCATCACGAAGACCAATCCCATAACCGTCCAATCAATTTGAAGCCTTGGAGAATTCTTACAGTGATTTTAACATCCACGTTTGCGGTCCTACCCAGACAATCATCGACCTTATTAAATCTTCTAATCTTGTTCAATCTGTGCATGTGCCTACTCATATTAAGGATCACATTCTGGATTGTGTCACACTGAGACTAAGGATATCCGTGTGTCTGACCAATGCACTTTCACCCCTCCTCTAGCCGACGTGCACCAACCCACCCTCGTGTTTTTAGCTCTACTTACGCTAGGACGTTTTCAGAGGCTTTTATTTCAGTTGCTTACCTGCTGCCTCTATCTACCTCTGAAGCCCAGTGACGTCACTTGCGAGGAAATGCCTCAGCGACATAAAATGCCAGCTAAATGAAAACGAATCAGAAGCAGTAGTTTTGGTCCCCCAGACACCTTTGGTCTGACTCGTAATGACCTGGCCACTCACCAACGTGGAGCCAGCTGCCAGAAATCTCATCTCAAGTCATTTTTTTTGGACGCTGTTTTAAGCTTTTGATGAACAGGGAAAGAAAGTGCCGCGGCCTCGCTTCCTTAAATCAAGAGCAATTTCCAAAACCAAGCCGTTTTTTTTTTTATGATTCATTGCTTTTATCTGTTCAGGTTTTAGACTACTGTCACTCTCTTTATCCTGGAATCAATCAAAGAGTCTCTTTCAAGTCTCCGGCTCGTTGAAAAGCAGCAGCTAGGATTTTAACTGGTACAAAACAGAAGAAATCACACCGAACTGGTTACCTGTTGGGGTTAGAATTGACGTTGGGAGTTGAGTGATCACAGTTAGGTCTTCCTCCGAGCTGTATCGAGTCTTTTAGCCCCCTATGAGCCCGTCACACCCCTGGCCGGGGCTCAAGTCTATTCTTCAGACTAGACTTCTACGTTTCCTTCTTATCCCCCAATCTCGTGGCGCCTTCTAGTTTTGCACGTAACTGATGTCACGTCTTTGCTTTTATTTGATTTTATTACATTATCATCGTTATAAGTGCTTTGGCTAATATGTCTTATTTCGTGGCGTTGTGTACAAATCTCTGCACAGCTGTTGTGTTGTGTTTCCTGTCCACAAGCAATCTCACTAGCGGGAGCATCTGCTAGTAAAATACAAAAGGCTTTAGGCCAAAACACACACACACACACACACACACACACACACACACACACACACACACACACGATAGTGCTGAGTCCCGAGGCTGCACCTGTTTTTCTCAGTGGGGGGATTAAGTGTCCCCCTCACTCCTCACCTGCTTTTTTTTTTTAAAAGGAATTTTTGACCGCATCTCTTTTTCTGTCTCTATATATTTTTCCTCCTCATCTCTGACTCCTCGTGTTCCTCTCTTTCTCACCCCTCTTTGTTTCTCTCTCGCCCCCGCCTTTTCTCTTTTCTCTCTTCTCTAGCCTCCACAGGTGTTCAGACAGCTGGGGGAGAGTAGCAGGCTACTGGGATCCAGACAAGCAGCCGGACAAGACAAGACAAAACCACAAACAAGACAAAGGATAGACGAAGGCTTGACAACTGTGTATGGCGGCGCAGTAAACATCTGTTTCCCTCTGAAAACTGTAAAAAAGCGGTAACATCGTCTTCATGACAGGAAGCAACTGTGTTCATGAGAAACGAGATCTTAATTTAGACACACACGGCACCTTTAAGCTATTAATCTACACACATTTGGCTGGAGGCTAGCCACACTAGCGTTACATAAGTTGACATTGGCAGCAGCGCCTCCCTCATATGAAGCTGATATTAAGCAATAGAGCGCAACAGGGACCGCCCACTTTTTTTTGCGGCTCTGATTCCAGAAGTAAATTTCCCATTCATTTACTCCATAGACGTTTCAGAAAAACCTTCTATAAAGAGTTTTAAGGCTGGAACCAAGACAACCAGCTAGATGATGAATCGTGACCATAAAACATTTGATTCTGAGCAAAAAAAAGATCGGAAACGGAAGAAAAGGCAAAGGTACAAGACTGTGTACATCATTATTTTATGAAGTGAAGGAACTACTCATCCCATAATCCATTGCAAATACTTTTCCAAAAACTTCCAAACTAACGATAGTTTAGCGCGCTTCTTCTTGAATTTAACATTTGTCAATAGTATAGTGTTGATATTGTTGTTGTTTTGTGACCGTATATATTGTGTTTCATATAGTATAGTGTAAAGTGTTGTCATCAACATGGTACAGTGATTCGTTCCAACTGCATAGGATAAGCAGCTAGCTAGGTTACGTTAGTAGCTAACGTTAACGTTAGGTGACAAGACGTTCGCGGGTGCGGTAAACATTGCCATGGTAACAGCGAGCTCCACCAATCAGAGACGGCGCTGTTACACTTTAGGATTGTGGGTAGTGTAGTACTTCTCCATGACATGGCGAATAAAACATGTTTTTCTCAAAACAAGGTTGATATCATACAGACTTGTGTCTTCTACAGGAGCATACACTATCGTTTCACAACCTACTAGCTTGTGGTGAGTCTACATTGGATGGTTACGACATTATGGCTAATAATCAAAATCCCTATGCAGAATATGAATGGGATTTTCACTTCCGGGACCACACTATTGAGCTCTATAGCCTAGTCCTTAAATCCACTCAAACCCCAAAGGAAATCAAAGCACCTCTATTGTATTGAAAACACCTGAATCTGAAGTGTGATGTTGAATTTCTCCCAATCGTGAAACTTGAACGGCAGGCCGACCACACCTGGAGACGGGCCGGAGGATCTCTTCCTGCCTCTTCATCTCTTCATCATCGAGTGAGTGACAATGCAGGCGTGGGCGAGAAAAACGACGCGGCGTTTATTTTCATTTATTTTTATTTCCTAAGCTCTCCGCCGCACGGCTGTTTTCCTCCTTGGCCTCACTAATGCATCAACAATTTCACCAATAAAACACCTAAAAAAAAAAACAGGAAGTGAAATACCTGCACGCTGGAGCGACGCCCCCTCAAGTTGCGGCGGCGGCGTTTCTCGACCTCTGTTGGTCTTCGCCGGGCTTAATGTTTTCATGTTTTCAAGAGGAGAAGTAAAGACATGATTTCCCCCTGAACTACTCACACCGAGCACCTGCATCCAAATCAGTGTTTTAATGTGTGTGAGTGTGTGTGTGTGAGTGAGAGTGCCTATTATATCTTTACGCAAGTCAATCTCTATTGCATGCAGGTTTATGTACGTGTGTGTGTGTGTAATGGCTGACGTGTGTGTGGGAGTGAGGCGTATGGGGGGGTGGGGGGTGGGGGGGGGGGGGCAGCAGAGGTTAATTTAGCCCTGTGAGTGAAGAGCCCTTGACAAAGAGCAGCCTTATCCCTGTTTAATTACCTTCCGTCAACGTTTCATTGGCATGCACATACACTGTGTGTGTGTGTGTGTGTGTGTGTGTGTGTGTGCATGTAATGAATTCAGAGTTTAGTGCCGCTCAGGGAAACACACACACAAGGCATGTCAGTGGTTTGCACGAGTGTGTTGGTGTGTCTGAGAGGACATGAGTATATGTGTGTCCCCTACATGTAAACTGGTTAGGTGTGTGTGTGTGTGTGTGTGTGTGTGTGTGTGTGTGTGTGTGTGTGTGTGTGTGTGTACACTGATGAGTTTGTGCAGGGCGATGTATGTGAGATGCACCAGGGGACGACCGCTGGGGCGGAGACGCTGAGGTGTTGGTGGGAGACGTGACCGAGCGAGAGGAAGAGGAAGAGGAAGAGGAAGAGGAAGAGGAAGAGATGGAAAGTTTCCAGGAAAAGGGGAGACGGGTGAGAGGGGAAGAGTGAGACGTCGTAGATGGTGAGTAATGAAAGGGGGCGCCCCTACCGTGCTCACACACAGAGACACAACTGTGACTGAGCACAGTTTACACACACACACACACACACACACACACACACACACGCCCACGCAAATGTGTGAACTTGTAATGACATTTTTCTTTCATGCTCTATTAACGGTGCATAATGTCATCCTGATGGAGGATATGCACTACAGAGGATAATCGTATCTGTGTTTTACCCTCCGCGTGTGTGTGTGTGTGTGTGTGTATTGGCGATGCTGTTTGAAACTAATACCTTAATGATAATCACTCGTACCGTTTTAACCGAGCTCGCAAATACTTTACTCGCGGAAACAAGGCAAACTTCAAAACACACACACACCACAAATGCACACACACACACACACACACACACACACACACACACACACACACACGTCAGTCCTCATAACAGCCCCTGCACTCTGAGTCTGTCGCTGACGGCGGGACCAAAATAAAGTTAATTTAATTAGGCCTAATAAAACGGCTGAGTGCAGCAATCAGCGCCCCATTACCGGGATTGGAAACGCCACCAGAATTAAACGACTACACGGGGATGTGTATTAAAAAGCTAATAACATAATTACACACACAACAGCCCAGCTTGTCACTGCTAAACAATGCTGGCAGAATGCTAATTGTTGTCCCAGGCAGTGTATCCTCTCTCTCTCTCTCTCTCTCTCTCTCTCTTTTTCTTTTATTCCCTCCCTCCTCTCTCTGTCCGTGTAGGATTTGCGTTTGCTGTGATGGAACCCGTTCGGAAGAATTGCTGGAAAGACCGACAGTAATTGGCAGATCTCATTTTTTCCCCCCCACCTCCTTTCGGTTTGTCAAAGTGTCAAAGTAAGAGCGCGAGATGTAAAGAATACACCTCCTCCGCCGATTCGAGAAAAGAAAAGAAAAAGAAAAAAAGTCGTACCTGTGTATTACCTGTAATGGCTCGATCAATGCGTTTTTTTGGAAGTTTCTCCCCTCTCCGCTGCGGACCGGTTCACCAGAAGTGATGGATGCACCCGTATTGAGCTTTCGTAACGCTGTAGTACTACGCTCTGTATTTACTAATGAAGCGGCGTCAACGTTAATCATGCTTCGTCCACGCAGAGAAAACAAAGAGCAAATTATTAAATTATGTGCAGCGCTGTTGTCATGCGAGTCAGTTTCTACCTACAGAAACAGCAGATGAATAAACCACGACCATGACAACTACAGTAGGCGTATTGTGGGTAAACTTCTAAATAGTTAGTACCATATAGTGAAATTACAATGGGCTAAATCATGAGACAAATATCAAATCAAATATCTGGGACATGCTGCTATTTTCCGGCATAGCGAGGCATCTATACCTCTTATTCCTTACACTGCTTTTTGTTGTTTAGCCAAAACAAAATGTTTGATCAACTGATCAAGTATCTTTTGATGCTGGTAATGTCATCACAAAAGTACACAAGTAAAGAGATACTTACACTACTGAATACATCTCCCTCAAGGGCTTTTATTTTGGATATACTGTAGATCTGGTTCAGCCCTCGACGAGCAGAGCAGGAAGATGCACACGAGCACATCATCCCAAACATCACCTCAACAGGGCTACGGGCAATTATCCTCAATGTTGTGTGAATCTGAGCACACCTGTACTGAAGTGTGAGGAGACGCCATCAGCCAATGGTGTTCAATTAAAAAGTTATATTAATGATAAAAAATTAATAATGGAGCGATAATAATTTGGCAACTCCCTGTCCAACAACTTACTTACTAGCCTAACTACCCTCACCGTCTCTGAACACATGACACCCCAGTGGAAACGCTTCGTCGCTCCATCCCTCTCTCTCTTTCTGTCAGTTGCTCGCTCCATCACTCTTTCTCCCTCTGTTTTCTCTCCCTCCCTCCCTCCCTCCCTCTCTCTGTCCTTGAGCAGAAAATGGAGAGGCAGCAGCGGTGAAGAGAGACAGATATTGGTTTGACACTCTGTAACATCTTCTTTTTGTTGCCGTCAAACTCATTCAACTCTGTGTGTGTGTGTGTGTGTGTGTGTGTGTGTGTGAGTGTGAGTGAATGTGTGATGTGTGTGTGTGGGCGAGTGGGCATGTACCTCTTTGTATGTGCAACTGTGTGTGTATGTGTGTGTGTGTGTGTGTGTGTCCATAAATGTGTGTCTGTGCCTGCGGATGTATATTTGACTACGTGGGTGTGTAGTATGTGAGTGAGCGTGTGTGTGTATGTGAGTGTGTGTGTGTGTGTGTGTGTGTGCGAGCTGACTCAAGGCTGGAGCCGCTTATGAAACTGGTGAACTCTGGCGGATTTCAATGAACATAAATGAACATGTGAACTACGGAGAGAAAAGAGTGATTGATGGCGCGGCAACGGTCGCTAGGCAATTTCAATAACCGGATGGTGGATGTGGCTTTTTTTTCCCGACAAGCAGCTGGAGTCATTTGTGCCGCTTACGAAGTTATCTCGCAAATATTAGTCTGTATACACGCAGTAGGATAGAGTCTGTGATTGCACGGGCGCAGCACCTCTTTTGTAATCATATATACCATCATGTCAGACTGTCACGTCCCAACGATGCATCCCATCGGTCCTTTCCATGCTCAGCTGCAGTTGGTAAGTGGCCACCTCTTCCCTCTCCAATTCAATTCAATGGGAGATTTATTTGGTGCATGATACACAGTAGCCACGTATCACTACATGGGTCTCATGATCCCTTTTGTTCCATGGAAGCAAAAACTTTTGAAAGCACATGTAGGGAGACTGTCACATTAGTCATGTTATTATTAACTTTAAATGAACTCACACATATATATATATACAGTTCTGTACCCACACATAATATCCGTTTCCTCCTCTGGTGCCCGTTCCCGGGGGCTTTCGGTTTATTGTGCACTTTATCTTTTTTACTGTATGTAACTTTTTATTGTAATACTGTTTGTAATTTGTCTTTTGTAATTGTGAGGTTTGTTTGGTGTTTTTGGGAGTACCTGCCTCGGGACTACAGAGGAAATTTAGCAATTGTGCTAATTCCGGCACATTTACATTGATGTATAATGCTGATATGTTGATAAATGTACACTGTCCCAATTCAATAAATAAATGAATAAAAATAAAAAAATTAAAATTAAAAAAACATTTTTCCACAATTGTGCCACACCCATTGGCATGACAGGTGAAACTGGTGGTGTTGTGCTGGTCACTGGCAGGTTTGCAGGCCAGAGATTGTGTCCATTGCTGCAGCAGAAGCTATCAAATCAAAGTTAGTTCCTCACAGGATAATGAAAACAATCACAACAGATGTAATTATGTGCAATGTTCTTATTCAGCTCAGTAGATCATATTTTATTTATTCAGATCTCACAAAGTGAAAGAGCTCGCGTTTTGTTTTTGTTTTTGCAAATAATGACGGATCAAACTTCCAAAATAATAATCATATTTCCTCCAAAATGTTTTCAGAATCAATTGATGTGGAATTTATTTGTGCCTGTAATTATATGAGAAATTATACGATAAAAAAACACCAAAAACACAATCGGTTCATTTTGATCGCACCGCAGTTTGAACGTCTTTCTGAAAGTATCTGTAAAATATCTGTCCATGAGCCGAACATTCAATTACCAGCAAGCTCCTTTGTTTTCGTTTTCAGACAATAACAACTGGGCCCAGTGCTAATCACGTCTGCGTTTTGATCATCAATGTGGACGTCTTGAGATTCAGGAAGTGTATTTGAAATCTGATTCACCTGATTCACATTTTATTTCTGTGACAAAGTTAAAATGATGTAATATGGATTTGCTCGGCTGGAAAGACAGCTACTGTCACCTCTCTCTCTCTCTCTCTCTCTCTCTCTCTCTCTCTCTCAGGTCTCTTCCTCTCTCTCCGTCTCCTTCTCTGCCAAACACACTAACACTCTAACGCTCCCTTTCCACCTATTTCTCCTCCTCTCTCACCCTCCCTCTCTTCCCTCCCTCCCTCCCCCCCTCCCTCTCTCACTCGCTGTCTCTGTGCAATCATCTAGTGCTGTTAGTCTGTCTTCAGGCTGTTTTACTCCAGGAGACAGACAACAGGCGAGGTGTTAGTGCTCTCACCGGACACACACTTTCTCTCTCTCTCTCTCTCTCTCTCTCTCTCTCTCTCTCTCTCTCTCTGTCTCTCTGTCTCTCTCTCTCTCTCTGTCTCTCTGTCTCTCTCTCAGACGCTCCCAAGACATCGCTTTAGACACCAGCCCACTCTCAGTGGTCTCACAGGACACATCTGGTTGTCTCGACATGGCTAAATACAGCTCTTCATCTTGGTACACACACACACACACACACACACACACACACACATGCACGCACAAAGCAGGAGATGACACAACCCACACATACAAAAGACACACACTTTGTCTTTGTTCCTGTTGCCCCCTTACCTTCCCTCTACTTCAACAGACCACACACACACACACACACACACACACACACACACACACACACACACACACACACACCAACAACATCTCTCTTCAGCCAATCACAGTGATTTATGGGAGCCGCATCACACTCTGCTGAAGTTACCTCTCTGTCTCTCTCTCTCTTTCCCACACTGTCTCTCTGTCGTACCACTTTCCCCTCTTCCCTTCCCCAACTCTCTCTCTCTATCTACGCCTCAATCTTCCTCCCTAAATCTCCACGCCCAATTCACACTTTCTCTTTCTCCCCCCTCTCTCTCTCTCTCTCTCTCTCTCTCTCTCTCTTCCCGCCCTCTATCCATCTCTCTCCATCCCTCCTCTCTTGTTCCCTCCCTCCCCCTGCCCCGTTCTCCCAGTTGGTTATTAATGGTTTTAATTTACAGAGAGGAAGGACCTTGGTGCCCACAGAGGCATCCCCTCTGCCCCCAGAGTGTGTGTGTGTGTGTGTGTGTGTGTGTGTGTGAGAGAGAGAGAGAGAGACCCCTTGCTCATCCCTGTGTAACCAAGCAGCCATAATGCTTTGTCTTCTTTAACTGGGCTGTACCTTCAAGGTATCCCACATCCTTCTCTCTCCGTCTCCACCCCCAACTCTTTCCCCTTCACCATCCCTCTTTGGCCCCGGCTTTTCCCTTCTTTCTCCTTACGCTTTCTTTTTTGCTTCCCTCCTCCCATCTCTCTTCCCTAATGTATCTCGGTGTCTCTGCCGTCCAGTAGCTGCAACAGCATTTCTTGAACTCAGGCGGGGGGGGGGGGGGGGGGGGTGTTGCTTAGCAGTCGCCGAGTTGGGTAGTGGACAAGAATACAAGCTACGATGTTTCTACACTATTTTCTACTACGAGTTGTCATGTGAAATATGAGTTTTAATGTGAAATACCACTTGCTTGCTTGCTCCTGAAATAAAATTAAAAAACACACACTTGAGTTTGCAATTTGTCCAGGAGGCTCAAGGTGAGGAGGAGGGGAGAAGTGGAAAAAGCAGATTTGTTGCACACAGTGTATTATTAGTGTATTTGCTTTCTTTACTCAGCTCGTTCTTACCTAGCCTGCACACCTGGCTGTGTGTGTGTGTGTGTGTGTGTGTGTAGGAGCCATTTTTGTAGTATTTGTAGTTTAAATGTGTGGACTTTTATTTTGGTAAATGTGTGGACTTTTATTTTGAAATGTCTAAATGTCAGTGAGTTGACTTGATTGAGGACACCTGTATATGGCAGGCAGGTAATGTTTGGTTCCGAATGAGATGGTAGGGGGAAGCCTGCAGTTTTCGACCACACACACACACACACACACACACACACACACACACTTCCACACTCTTCTGAATACTGGTTTGGAAACATTCTTCTTTTTGTTTGAGAACTTGAGAAATTTTTGTCCCAAAAACGTCAACTTTGGATACATCAAAACCAACTACTACCGCCTCAGTAGTGGCTTACTGGAACACAAGTAGAAAGCCCCTACAGTGTGTGTGTGTGTGTGTGTGTGTGTGTGTGTGCGGTTGTGTTTTCATCAGTCGCGAGGGCTTAGTGGCATTCCCCATGGCAACAGAGAACAAACAGTGACGGCGATGAAGTCAAGTGGCGCCATAAAACCACACCTTGTTGTGTTTACACATGTATGCACACGTAAGCTGCAGCACACACTCAAGCACGTCCACACACACATACAGAGTGATGAACATGAAGATGAAGGTAGACACACACACACAACACACACAAACAGACGTCGCTGCTGATGTGCGCCTGCCCTCATGGGACGGCGTATCTGATGCTTTACTAAGACTGCAATGAGAAAACAGGTGTGCAGGTTAAGGCTGTCGCTTTCTCTTCAGTGTTCAAAATGATTTCAGACGCCGTTGCGAGACGTGACAGAACGTGTGATGACAGGTAATGAGATTTTATATTTTCCCTGCTCCTGCCTGCATCGGTGATCTTGCCACACCGAGCGGGATTCAGTCCATCAACGATCTTAATCACAAATAATAATAACCTCAGTGTTTTGTTTCAACCTGACGGGGGAACAGAGGAGCGGCGGAAAGTTCAGATGATCACAGGGAGGCGTTTGAGATCACCTGTCAGCGCGGGATTTTCCAGTCACAGCTGTGAATGTGTTTCGTACTAAAAAGGGGCGGGGTTTGTGAACGAAATAGCCAATCGCACGCAACATGGACAGATCCAGAGCAGCAGATTGAAGATGAGATGAAACTTTATTGATCCCCATCAAACTTTTGAGTGTTGCAGCAGCAAAAGAAATAGAATAGAAGCACACCAATAGAAGATAAAAAAAATAAGCAATTAAAGTAGAGAAAGTAAAATACTAAAAAAATAAAAGCAATAAAGTCGGCTATAAATGATTGCGGGGTTATGGAAACGTGCTGCTGACAAGTCGACTGTAAAAATGGGACGTATAGGAAAGAAATGGACTACTAACATTTATGTTCTTCTAAATATGAGCAATACAAAAACATTATAACAGTAACGCTTTAAAAGTTAAAAAGTAACGCTAGAGGTGAAATCGCAGATAGTGTAAATGAAACAGGCGTCTCACTAACACACAGCGGACCTACTTTTCGTTGCTGCGTCGCGTCGTCACGTCGAGGCTGTGAGAAGATTTCCTGTTCACAAAGCCGGCCTGATGTTCCCGGGCTGAGCTGATGGAATATGGGAATATGAGTTTTGCCTCCGTGCAGCAGGAATCCTATGAAACAACTTCAGTGCAGTTAATATGCAACAGTAACTTTCATTCATTATTGATAGCTTGATAGCTTATTATGTCTCTGATCTAATAAATCATCAGGGGAATCAAAGGGGTGTTGGTGTTTGTGTTGGTCTCCTCCGGATGCTCCAGTTTCCTCCCACGTCGGGTGGATCGGACACTTTAAATTGGTCATAGATGTGTTTGTCTGCCTGTGTTCGCCCCATGATGGACCGGCAACCTTTCCAGTGTGTTACCACTTTCTGCACAATGCATGCTGGGATAGCCCCCCCCCCCCCCTCCCGTCTCCCTGAACAGGAATAAGAGGGTATGGAGGACGATCTTTGAGAGTCCTCAGAGTGGAAAGCAGTCTGGTTACCAGCAGCTTGGCAGTGTATTGTGTCTGTGTGGGAGAGAGTTCATGAATGAGTCTGTCTGTGTGTATGGGTGAGTCTCCTATCTGTTTCCAGTCTGTCTGTATGTGTATGGGTGCGTCTCCCATCTGTTTCCAGTCTGTCTGTCTGTGTATGGGTGAGTCTCCTATCTGTTTCCAGTCTGTCTGTGTGTATGGGTGAGTCTCCTATCTGTTTCCAGTCTGTCTGTATGTGTATGGGTGAGTCTCCTATCTGTTTCCAGTCTGTCTGTGTGTGTATGGGTGAGTCTCCTATCTGTTTCCAGTCTGTCTGTGTGTATGGGTGAGTCTCCTATCTGTTTCCAGTCTGTCTGTATGTGTATGGGTGAGTCTCCTATCTGTTTCCAGGCCGTCTGTGTGTGTATGGGTGAGTCTCCTATCTGTTTCCAGGCCGTCTGTGTGTGTATGGGTGCGTCTCCTATCTGTTTCCAGTCCGTCTGTGTGTGTATGGGTGAGTCTCCTATCTGTTTCCAGGCTGTCTGTGTGTATGGGTGCATCTCCTATCTGTTTCCAGGCTGTCTGTGTGTCCTCGTGGTCCCCCACTCCTAAGACGATGCTTACCGAGCTGCTGTTGACACCCACACTAGATCTGGATGCTTCACCCAAGCAGGGGGTAGGGGGATCCCTCTCTGGATAGCCCCTCCCAAGGTTTCTTCCAGTGTTTTTTCCTGACAGGGTTTTCCTTGTCTGCCGTGAGGGTCCCAGCTTGGGGGGTGTCGTGTTACGTTTTGTTTTTCTGCTTTTTTTCATTGATTGTTTTCACGATGTGGGCGATGCAACTGTGAATAAACTTGACAAAACTGATCGTTTACAAGTTGGGCAGGCAGACAGACAGACAGACAGACAGGCAGGCAGGCAGGCAGGGAGACATGCATGCACATGACACCTGGGCATGCTCCATATGCCGTCAGAGGTGCAAGGAAATGTAGCATGCCTGCAACATTTTGAATGGCATCAATGGTTGTGTTGCTGCGCTGCACGAGAACAAGAACAGGGGAGAATATTGTTGCTCTACACACACACACACACACACACACACACACACACACACACACACACACACACGCACACACAGCTCAAAGCCATCCACTCATTTAGAACTGTGCACTGGCCTGTTTCTCTTCTCCACAGGTGGAAAAGCCTCTTTCTTTCTTTTCTCTCTCTCTCTCTCTCTCTCTCTCTTACTTTCTCTTCGTCTTCCACCTCTTTCTGTCCTTCTCTCCCCCTTCCCTCTCTGCCACCCTCTACCTCTACCTTTCTTACTCTCGTTGTCTTCCTCTTCCTCTCTCTCTTCCTCAGCCTCTTTCTTTCCTCCCGCTCACGACCCAATTACTTCAATTTTAACAGGCTTCCTTCATGTTGGATGGCCAAACACACAACTGTCTGATCTCCCTCACACACGTCGACACGCACACAAACACACACACACACACACACACACAAAGCCCTCCTATCCCCTGTCTCATGCCTGACAGGGAACTCACACATACACACTCACACACACACACTCACACACACACACATACACACAAGACAAGGATATCAAGCAGGAGTGCTCACCATTAATATTTTACTAATATGACAGTTGGGTATGATGTGATTTGATGTGTGTGTGTGTGTGTGTGTGTGTGTGTGTGATGTGAACCCATCACTTTTAATGAGGGCAGACAAAGCATATAGAGAAAGGTAGGGAGGCGAGGCGCTTCCCAGTGTCTTTTATTTTCCCTTTGAGCGTGAGTGTGTGTGTGTGTGTGTGTGTGTGTGTGTGTGTGTGTGTGTGTGTGTGTGTGTGTGTGTGTGTGCACGTGGTTGTTTTTTTTTTGTTGTTGCAGTTTTTGCCTTGTTATTTGCGCGTGTGGATAGTGTGTGTTGTCTTCATGTTTGTGGGTATGTGCCTCAGAGAACAAGTGGACGGCATTGAGGGAGATGAGGGAGTGAGTGTGTGTGTGTGTGTGTGTGTGTGTGTGTGAAAAGCAGATCGTTGCGCAGTGAACACATGGTGTCAGAAAGACAGATGGATAATGTCAAGCATTTCATAACTGTGAAGCTCCAACTTTCTCTAAGCCTTATTTAACCAGACATGCTGGCTAAGAACGCGTTAGTATTTACTGTAACGGCCCAGGGGGAGCAGTTGCAGGGGTTAAGGAGGGTCGCGCACACACACACACACACACACACACACACACACACACACACACACACACACACACACACACACAAATCATAAGCCACTTAACAATTCTCCTGGAGGGTTAAACGTCTTGCATCACCGGTGAAGCTGAAGCACGCCCTCTCAGGTATTATTACTATAATCAATACCCTCTCTGTACTTGATCGGTTACTTTGGCAAATAATACTGATATAGATTTCTCCTTCAGGGACGGCGGCGATACCGCGTTCACCGGTTTGCAGGGCTCGTGCGTTCACCGTCATGCTTCCCAACACCCCCCGTTGCCAGGTTGGTGACATTTCCCCCTGTTACATAAGAGGAATTTCATGTTAATGATGGGATGGGAGTGATGCTAGCTTAGTCAGACCCTCCGCCGTTACCGGGGATATTGGCTGGCGTTGAATGCCTGACACCTCAGATAAGAATGAGCGCTGCTTGTTTTGATCTTCGGTGAAGTGGCCGCGGTGTAAGAGCCGGGGTGATATGTGGGGTGATATGTGGGGTGATATCTGACAGCGCGAGGCAAAAGTTCACGCGTGTTCCGGTCAAGTGCCCCTGTCGTATCACGTTTCAAGGATGAGGGTCATAACCACGCTGTGTTTCAATGTGGTCAGTGACATAAGGCATCACAAACACCAATATCAACAAAAACAACAGCATTAACTGTCACGCCCTCCTAGCATTTCTACCTGTCTGTCCCTGTGTGTGTGTGTGTGTGTGTGTGTGTGTATGTGTTGGTGGGCGTGGCTCCTGTCTCCGGCTCCTCCCCTTGCATCGTCACCTCATCTCGATCACCTGCTCTACCCTGCACACCTGCCATCCATCCACTCATCACCACCTGTATAAGAACCCCAGGCTGTCCATCCACTCATCGCCAGATTCAAGTTTTAATTGTCACATACATGCAGTGAAATGAAAAGTGGCAATGCTCACGGGAATGTGCAAAGGGCATTATACAAATTATTAACAGTAAAAAACCAGCACAATATTTACAGTATGAAAAAAATATAAAAATTACAATAATTACAGTAGAGCTCTTATATAAAGCAACACAATATGTACAGTAAGAGAACTTAATAAAATATAAAATATAAAATAAGACGATAAGAGGATCGTTGTTTGTACCGCCCAGTTGTAGATTTATTCTCAACGTTTCTCCCACGCCTTTGCTAACCCTGTTGTCCCGTACCCAGGTCCAGCCTCCTTCCCTGACTCCCCGCCTGCCGACCTACCACCGCCTGTCTACCCTGCCTGCCTGCCTGTCTGTCTTCCTGGTTCCCTGCCTGTCATCCTGTCTGCCTGTCTCCCAGCTCCGTTGTCACCACGCCTGCACCAGTCCGTCTTCCCTGCTTGCCGTCCCTACCTTGCCACCCTCTGAACCATTCAGCAGTAAAACCTGTTTTGTCTCTACCTTCACCTCTGTTGTCTGTGGTTTGCACTTGGGTCCTGAACACGATCGTAACATTAACTCCCCTTAAAAGACTGTCCTCATACATACGCGTCGATCACGTGGGTGCTCCGGTGCTCGAGCACCCACCGAAAAGGTTAAGCACCCACGGGGAAGGCCGATTAAAAAATAAATTAATAAATAAATGTATTAAAAAACTTTTAAAAAAAACCCCATCTATTTATTCTATTATTACTTATCGGTGAACGTTTTAGCTAAAATCCAATTAAATTTGTTCCTGCTCTGTGTGTGTGTAGGCTACGTAAAGGGGCGTGGTCACGTAGCCGACTAGCCAATGTAACGTTAGAGTCGGCTAAACCAACATTGTTCCATCACGTAGCTGCTAGCTAACGACACAGCAAGTGTGAAACGGGGGTGATGATCGGGTAAAAACGTGCGAATTTGTAATTAAAAAACAGAGAGAGATACCGAGTGTAAAGACAGTCAAAGTGAGGATCCACCACCAGTGATGAATTTGTAGCAGAGCAGTGTTGCGTTTGGTTTGGGTGTGTGTCTACGTTGACAGATGACAGCAGCCTGCACCACGGTAATTACTAAAGCAAGCGCAATAAAAGTGATTTTGTGACGATCTTCACCTTGGTGGTGTTCACTTCATTTGAGCACCCACTGGCAAAAACATCAATCGGCGCCAATGTCCTCATATACTGTAACTTACATCAGGTTGATACTGACTCTGATGTGTATTCTACCTCCTAGCCTTCCTACCTTCCTGTCGCCACACAATACATATACAATACTCGTTCTGTTTGATTTTATACTTTGTACAACTATTTTCAAGTAATACATCTGGTTTCCGGTGACATTTTGTTGTGTTGCCAATTTGAGCTTCGCTACCAAAAGGCCGGGGAGCCGCTGGTTTTTGTCTTTTTGCCGGAACCATGTGGGGGTCAAGCCGAGAGCAGTGAATGCCACCACGTCACTTAGACCATTTAGACCCCTGTGAATGGAAACTCCTGCTAGGCTGTCAGCATGAACTGGGACTGTATTGCAGGAGGGCGCCACTGAGCATTAGACTCACATGTCAGAATGGACCAGGCTATTGTTTCATGAGCAAAAATCTT
>JAXDDW010000003.1:1442500-1452500 GCA_034670385.1 Hoplostethus mediterraneus | reverse complement strand
ACCATTTTCAGGGATTGTTGTTATGGTTATTTAAATACTGATACTGGCCAAAGAGCTCGCATTTAACTGTCCAGTGTAGACGCAACCACTTGTGTGGTGCGATTAGCAGATTCCACCGAGATCGCATGAAACGACAGCTGTAACCACGGCCCAGGATAACACACCTGGGCTATTCTGATACTGACAGATAGAAACATATATTAATCATCTTTGATAAGCAAGCTCAGTGTTGCATTCTGGGTAAAAAAAAAGTATTCGCTCCATATGTGGCCGTATGCCTCGGTGACTCCGCTTTCTGAAGACGGAAAGTGAATTGTGTCTCGTGACGGAAGACGTCGGCGCTCTTGATTGTTCAGACGGCAGATGGCATCAAAATAGCAAATTATTTATGGCAGCTGTTGAAAAAATTGCAAGACTTCATTTTCTGCAGATGAGGTGAAAAGTTCTGAAGAGGCGACGTTACCCAGCCGAGTATCAAACGTTGTGCAAGCGGTTCAGATCCGGCATCCTTCAGTTGTAGCTAGTTTAACTTTGCTAACTAAATCAGTGGCGGGAGAACAGGAAGGCGGCAATTGTGTGTATTGGTGGGTTTTCCCCTCATCCTCCCCTTTCTTCCTCCCCTATTTTACCTCCCCCTCCCTTATATCTTCCTTTGCCTCCCCCCTCTGCTCTCCCATGCTCTTTCTTTTTCTTCCTTCATCTACTTTCTCTCATTTCCCAGACTCTCCTCTCTCTTTCTCCCCATCTCTCCTCTCTCTTGCAACTTCTTTTCTCTCTTCTTCTCTCTCTTGCCTGTTTCTCTCTCCTCCTCTCTCTCCCCCCTCCAGGGTGATGGCTGACAGGATGGCTGACATATGTTGGTTTAGCCTTTCTCTCCCTGAGTGACATTTTACCCGCGAGGCTGGGAGGGACAGAAAGAGGGGAGGGGAGGGAGAAAGAAGAAGAGGATGGATGGACGGATGGAGGTAGAGAAAGTCTGAAAGACAAAGGAGGGAGGAGGGGGGGGGGCAACCTACTCTCTTTCTCTTCTTATCCCCTCCTCCCCATCCTCTCCCCCGATCTCCTTTCACCCCCTTTCACCCTCCCCCCTCTCTCAAAGAGCACTGGCCTTTCCTCTGCATTGATCACTGACACCGACAGCAAAACAGACAGAAGAAAAACACTGTGATATTTTGGCAGGTGAGTGGGAGAGAGAGAGAGAGAGAGAGAGGCAGGTCTGGAAGGATGTGGGATGGAGGGAGGAAGGGAGAGGGGGGAGGAGGGAGGGAGGGAAATGAGAGGGAGAGGGTCTGTTTGAATTTTCCATTAAAAGAATCAAATGCAGTAACCTGGGAGAGACACGAGATGGATGGAGAGGCAGGGAAACAGTGAAAGAAGGAGAGGATGAGAGGAGAGGATGGGTTAATCTCTCTCTATCAATCTGACGCACGCACACACACACACACACACACACACACACACACACACACACACACACACACACACACACACACACACACAAAATTTGGTATGGATGAGAGCTCCTGGAATTGATAGTATAATTCTGTCAAAGCCGTAACACCTGCGGTAACAGATGCAACTGTGTCTGTGTGTGTGTGTCTGTGTGTGTGTGTGTGCGCGCGTGTGTGTGTGTTTATGTGCTGCACAGATGATTCTATTTCTCACTGTTTCCCCCGACACCTTGACCACAACGTTGCAGGATACTTGGAAAAACCTTGAATACCCCGAATATTATCATGAAATTCACACACACACACACACACACACACACACACACACACACCAAACAGTAAATTGGATAAGGTGTGTATGCGCCTCAGTTGGTATATGCCAGATATTTGGCCTTCTGAGAATGGAAATAAGATCTCACCTGAGTTGTTAACAGCATATGTTTGGATGAGTTTCCCCAAACAGGATGCTGATGTAAACAAACTCATGGCGGTGACATCACAGGGATGAGCACTTCTTATTGGTCAGCTGCTCAGATGAGAGAAAGAATTTGGTACAGGGAATTTAAGGGCATAGAGACTCAGCAGGCCAAAATGCATGCCACGTCCTGATGGGTGTGACCTTCGCTGCATCGTTCCTCTCACTCTCTCAACGCTGTACTGTCTAGTCAAGTCAAGAAGTCAAGAACTTTATTTGTCACATACACATACATGTAGTGAAATGAAAAGTGCCAATGCTCACGGGAATGTGCAAGAGTGCAGTATACATAGTATTTACAGTAAAAAAACCAACACAATATTTACAGTATGAAAAAAATAAAATTACAATAATTACAGTTAGAGCTCTTATATAAAACAACACAATATATACAGTAAGAGCACTTTTAAAATGAAATATAAAATAAAAATAAGAGGTAGATGGGGGAAATCGTATGAATGTAATGAGCTATAAAGTATGTGTAGTCGTTACCTAAGTGTGTGTGTGTGTGTGTGTGTGTGTGTGTGTGTGTGTGTGTGTATAAGAGGGGCAGTGTGTGGGTCTTGGCGGGGGCCCTGGTGAGGTCTATCTAATGAAGTAGAAAAGCCATGAAAAGTCATCATCCATATTTAGTTCATTTCTGCTGCTTCGGTAAAGGTGTGTGTACTTCCCCATGCCAGTGACGCACCTCAAATTAAATTGAGCCAAATTGAATTTTATCCCCACAAAGAACTCCGTGGTACACTGCAGTCTTTTATCCTCAAGGTCACCGAGAGAGGAATGTTTTTTTTTATTTTTTATTATTCCCCATCTCCTCCTCCGACAACGAAAGGAACATGTTTTCTGTTTGAAAAAGGGGGGGAGGCGAGGGAGAATGAGACCGACAGGCAAAGAAAGGAGGTATGCAAATGGTGGGAGGGAGGGAGAGAGAGAGAGAGAGAGCGCTGTTTTGATGAGACAACCGATGTTCCTCCTTTCATAAACCTTGACCTAGGCAAAACAGGGAGGGAGACAAAAAGGAAAGGCAATGAAACACAAATAAGAGGTGGGTGAAAAAGAGAGGAGGCGGGGGGGGAGGAGGAGGAGGAGGAGGGAAGGCGAGGGAGTGAGGGATGATGATGACAGAAAGAGAGAAAGAATGGATCTGGATTGAAGTGGGATTTTTTTTTTTCTTCCATCTCATACAGAGAGAAAGAGATGATGAGACGCAGAGACAGGATGGTGGAGGTTTTTTTTCTTTTTTCTTTTCATCTGCTCCATCTCTATTGGAGGTCGTCTTCTTCTGCTAATAAGGCCCTCACTAAAAAACAGGTGTGTGATGTGCCCTCGTCCTGCTTCAGCCCGGCTGAATATACAGAGAGAGGGAGGGGAAGCGGGGAGAGAGAGGGGTCGCACGAACAATCACAATAAAAATCAATGAAAAATCAATCTTGGTCTTTTTTTCGCCGTGCTTTTAGTTTGAAAAATCTCAAGCGCAGTTTCATACCTTTTGTAAATGATTCTCATCCAATATGGGATATACTGTTGAGTGTGATGCAGATGGGATGAGAGGAAGCACCTAATCTGAGACCTTGTTTCTCTCCTGGGAAAAGGTGCCCCGTCCCATTCAGGTGGTGGTATCCTGGGGTCTCATTTACAAGTGAGGGTAAACGGGATCGTGAGATTGACTGCTGGCCGGATGCAGCTGCGGCAGCGATGAGAGCGTTGCATTGGACCGCTGTCTCGATTCATCAGTCGATCCTCATTCCAACCCCGAAAATGAGGTTTCCGCCGGGTGGCTGGGCTCGCTCTCCACGACAGGATGAGAAACTCGGCGAGGACCTCAGCGGCGTCTTCACATTGAGAGGAGTCATCTGAGGCGGTCTAGGAACCTGGCAAGGATCTAGGACCCTCCCTTTAGAGGTGATGGAAATGGAGGACGTTGCTGGGTACAAGGATGTCTGGGCTGCTCTGCTTACCTCGTTGCCACCACGGCCCTGACCTGGACCAGCAGCAGGAAGATGGAGGGAAGGATGGACTGGTAAAACTAGTACCTTGTATATTGTATATGAGTTGGTCACATCTATGGATTGCATCCCCCTTGCATCTCCGTTGATGTGTTTTTATGCACCTGGACATGTATTTTTGTGTGTGTGTGTGTGTGTGTGTGTCTGTGTGTGCAAAGTACACTTGTAATCCATGTATGCATTTATGTGCCTGGCTTTGCATGTGTTCTCTGTGTGCACATATCATTTAAGTGTGTATCGCTCTTCGTGTGTGTGTGTGTGTGTGTGTGTGTGTGTAAAGACCTCACACAGTTTGACCTCTCCTCTGGAGAGGAAATGAGCTCCATCCATCAAGTGCTCGTCCCAGTGGGAGACCCCACGACCAGTCCAGCCAAAACCCCCTCCTCTTCCCCACCTCCTTTCTTCCACACACCTGGCCAAACCATATCCTTCCTCATCCTCTAGCCGTCTTCTCCTCCTCTGCCAAAAGACCCTCTTCTGCCAATTTCTTTAATGAAAAACTATCAAACTGCCCCGGCCTACCTCTGAATCCAACACCTAAAATAAACAACCCCACATCAGATCTGGCCAAAAGACCCTCTTCCCCTCCCTACTCTTCACCCTTCTGCCAAAGGACCATGTTTCGCGAACCTTCTGCCAACATCCTGTCCTGGAAACTCTTCCAGAAGGTGTCTGAAAGCGCCCACATCACAGTGTTGAGTATATTCTTTCTACACACAACAACTCACCCCAAAAAAAGACTGGCAGTATAATAGTAATAAATCAATAACCTTTAACCGCTATACCGATGACGCTTCTTTTTCTCTTTCCATCCCCGTAGCTGTTGAGGTCTCCACTTACATTGCTAACATCTTCTGGATGTCTGCCCATAAACCTTGACAAGACTGAATTCTTCCTGTTCACTCAACTCACTCAACTCTCTCACTGACAACACAATGGTGACTCAGTGTTGACTCCTGCCCGGACCACTGAGAATATCAGTGGCATCCAATTCTCAAAATACCTCCCATTCCTCACCCTGTCCAATTCAAAACCCTTCTCCTGCTGTGAAGGGATCTGTGTGCTATACCTCCAGGTCATGGTCCATCCCTTCACTCCAGCTCTCCCAGGGTTGCGGTGACCTGATCCTCGTTCCACCCGGCCTTTGACTCCCGTGTCCTTTGGCTCTCCCATGGTGGAATAACCTTCCTCCTCGAGTCGGGGCTGCAGAGTCACTCCCTATCTGCTGTTGTAAGCTTAAAACTCTTCCAGAAACACTTCCTGTCTCCCTCTCCCCTTCTGGATCACTTCCCCTGTCCCACATCTTCTTCCTCTACTTGCTCTTATATGCTCTCGCCTGATTAAAAGAAGCTTTTCTACCTGCCTAGCTCACATTTCTATCTTTCTCCCATGTCAAGTCAAGTTAAATGATCATTCTTTGATTACAGAAAGATTTTCTTAGATCTCAGGGCATTATGGGTCTGACCTTTGAGGTATAATGACTATCTAACGGATGTCGAGGACTTGATATCTGAAAATGTTCTTAAACTAGAATGAAGAACTTGCTACTTCCATCTTTTATTAATGTTTAAATCAGACCAGACCTTTTCAATCAGTCACCGTTTAACTGTTCTTTCTTTGGTATATATTTTTTAATTATGTGTGTGTGTGTGTGTGTGTGGGTGTGTGCGCGTGGGTGGGCGTGTACGTGCATGTGCAAAAGACAGCACCTCTGCTCTGCTGAGCTCACCAGTCTGTCGCATTGAACAAGTCTGTGTGAATGGCATCTTTCGCTCTCGCCCTCCTCATCTTCCGTCCCGCTTTGTCTCTAGGCCTTGGTTTTCTCCTGCGAACATGCCTTTAGAGAAAAGAGGGAGAGAAAGAAGGGGAGAAATGAAAGGTGCACCACAAAGGGAGGTGTGATGAGGACTGGCTGAGCTCACTGCCGAAACCATGGCAACCCATCAGCGTTACCTTGAACCAGACAAGAGGTGTGGAATTGTAGGCAAAGTTTTAAAGGGAAGCTGTATGCATCGGAGTGAAACTTATCGGTGACTGCCATGTTTCTCTTGCTCTCTCTCTCTCTCTCTCTCTCTCTCTCTCTCTCTCTCTTTGGCTTTCGTCCACTGAAAGGAGGAGGTAAAGAAGCAGGAGAGAGAGGAGAGAAAGAAGTGGAAGAGAGGGGAAATGAAAACCTACAACAGTCTGCTATAGAAGGTGTTGAGGTACATGGAATATCTAGAATTAATGGTTTGATTCTTATTTTGGGTTTATGCTACACTATCTGTATTTGGGGCTCCGACTTCCCACACATCACAAACAACAACACAACTACATAACATGAGATTAATAATCAATCAAATCTCATCAAATTACATCAAATTCATATTATAAGAATATACTTTAGTATGATTACTGTACAGAGCAGGTATGATTGCATGTTCTATATTTTGCCTTAATAACCTCCTAACTCTTAATTAATTCATTGTTTTACTTAAAGTAAAAATGTAAAAAAAAAAATTTATCAAATCTCTGTAACTTCTATTGTCTTCTATTACAACTGAATTTTTTCTGGAGGTGCAAGGTTTTCAACAGCAGTGATACTAAAATAAGAATAAAATTAGTAGAATGAGAACTGATTATGTTTTGGTTAAACATTTCAATAATTTGAAAAACCTTAATTTCCAAGGGGCGATGAAGATATTTAAAACACCGGCAGAGATAAACAAGAAAAACAACAAACCTAAACAGATATTTTCAGCTCCCTGTGACTGGAAGAGGAATAAGAAGGTAAAGAAAATGAATGAATCAATACTATAATTGCTGTATGGATATATATATTTATACTTAAATGTTACAATAATTATGAGAAGAATGATAACAAAGATAATGATGGTGAACATATGATTTAATACAATAGTTCAATGCTGTAAATAACACGACCTGTTGTAATTAACTTACATTATTTAAAGATGACCTGACTTTATTGAAGAGTTCACCCTCTGCTGTATCTGCAGGGTAGTAACTGTTCTAAACGTCAACACTCCCACCGATAAAGGTCAAACAGATAAATAAAGGTTAAATGAATTGGCAGAAAGCAGAGGAAGAAAGAGGCGGAGACACGGAAGTGAGAGAGGAACCGGTAAGACGAGGAAGGAGCTAGCTCGGATACTAGCCTACACAGATCCTCCTTCTCAAATCCTATAACCCTCTTCACTTTCACACCTTCAAAACAGCCCTCCAACACACACACACACACAGGTCAACAAATGGGTATAATTAGCTCTACCGATCAATAAGACTTTAAATGAAACATACTTATCATTGTAACCCCAAGCCTGTGACTATCAGCATTCATCCTAGCTGACAATGTACAACACTGTGTTTTGTGTTTCTGTGTATCTGTGTGTGTGTGTGTGTGTGTGTGTGTGTGTGTGTGTGTGTGTGTGTGTGTGTGTTTGCTTCCCCAATGGAGACCAGGGGAGGACTGGAATGCTATTAGGTAGGGGCACAGGGAGCACTTAACTCTGACATACAAAGAGAGAGAGGGAATGTCAAGGGAGGTAGAGGAAATGTGTGTGTGTGTGTGTGTGTGTGTGTGTGTGTGTGTGTGTGTGTGTGTGTGCGCGCGTGCGTCTGTGTAGCAAAAAGAGAGGTCTGAACATATATATTGTGTTAGGGTTAGGGTGTGTGTGTACTTACTTGCTTATGTTGAAGCCCCTATTGTTAATTCGTACCCTTGTTTTCATTGTTTTGTGCGCACACTTTAATAAATGAACCAGCATGTAAAGTCTGAAAAAAAAGTGTGTTTAATTTAGCTTATTACGTTTCAGCCTCTTGCCATAATTAGTAGAACTTTTAAGTTAAAAATTAAGTTTAAATAGTGAGAAATTCAGGTGAAAAGGGATGTATTTAGTTGGCTCATTTGATGAGTAAATAATGGATAGATTTGTGAATCTGGGTACAATATAAGGCATTGTTGTTATTGAGAAGTTGACGAGGAGTCTTTCATATATCGTGTGATTTCAGTGGTAACAAGACACCATGCTATGAGGCTACGCTAGCAACTCGTTGGCACACTTTTTCCCCCCCTGCAGGATAGCCACCCCCAAGCTCCATACCCTCAACAAACAGGGGTCAATGTATGTACATCTGTCAGCATGTGATCATGGTTATGAGGACTTGTGTTGTACTGTAATGCGTGTATGTGTGTGTGTGTGTGTGTGTGTGTTGATATTAAAATGACCGGCTCTACCACAACGTGTTCTCATGCCATTTTATCTTGATGTGATGCACTCCATCCGTTCTTTCAACAGCTCCTCTGATCCATACTCTCGACCATCTAAGCAAACGTCTAAAGAACCGGCTCCTCGCTAGTGAGAGTCCACTCAGGCACTTAATAAGACTTAATAAGGAGTGCATGTGGTGTGTTACTGAGTTAGAAGTCCATTGACTATTCTGGACTGGCCTGTTAGCGACCGCCTCTAGCTGCACATACCTCTCCAAGCTGATTGAGGCAAACACAAAAACTCTGCTTTCCTTTTGTAGTAACATTGCAAATCTCATTCTGCCTTCACTTCATTTAGCACTCTTCACCTCAATGCCAGCTGTTGTGATATCGTTCACAATTTATACTTCATACTTCAGTTATTAAACTGCTATTAAAGAAACTCAAGTTCAACCCCCGAAGATCTGAAAAGTTACACACCGAATTTGAACCTTACATTCCTCTCAAAAAAACTTTTAACCCAGCAGATTATTCACTGTCTTTTAAAGATGGATGTCATCTTCCAAACTGAAATGCTTATTTTAGTTTAGGCCTGTCAGACCTCTAGCTTTATTTAAAGAGTAATTAAATGTCTCCGCCCAGCAGATACTTTTAAAAAATACCAATTTGAGCTGTGGAGGACGAGGGAATACAGCGGTGCGTACCGCTGACATCCTTTTAATAACATATTCAAGGTTAGCATTTGAAATTAAAGCCCCCCCCAACAATATCCATTAACTGTGCTCGCTGTACTTGTTCTTGTTTATACCTTGATATTTTTCTGTTCCCTGTTCACATTTAACGTCTCTTGCCCTGTGTGTGTCGAAGGCAGGCCAGTGGTTTCAGTAATAGGTGTCCCAGGAGGAGGACGTCCATAATACCCGCAGCTTACATCAGCACACACACGTACTCCACGCCCCGGCGCCAAATCCAGATGACGCTGCAGGCTGGACACATGTCCCCTGCAAACGCCTTACGTGATGTATTTTAATTCAGAAACATCATACGTCGCGACCAAAGCAAAGGTGAAGGTTTTGAGATCGTAGTGAGAGGGGGGTGGCAAATTAAATGTTAACCAACCAGGGACCCCGCATGGTTTTCTGTTGATTTAGTATTAAACTGTCGATAATGTGAGGAGAGTGAAACGTATTATCACAATTGTCATTTTAATGCATTCTCTGAATTCAATTCTAGTGAAAGTAAATTAATAGGGAACTTCTGTAAAGAATAGCTAGATAGCTAGATAGATAGATAGATAGATAGATAGATAGATAGATAGCGAGATAGATAGATAGATAGATAGATAGATAGATAGATAGATAGATAGATAGATAGATAGATAGATAGATAGATAGATAGATAGCGAGATAGATAGATAGATAGATAGATAGATAGATAGATAGATAGATAGATAGATAGATAGATAGATAGATAGATTGTGTAATGGCAGAAATATCAGGAGAAAAGAGAGGGAACGAGAGAAAAAAGACACCAATGTGGGGTTCAAGAGAAAGAGGGAAAGAAAGAGAAGAAAGAAAGCAAGAAAACCAAGAACAGAGAGAGGGGAGAGACAGGGAGAGACAGAGAGGGGGAGAGAAAAAAGTAAGACAAATAGTATAGATATAGAAGGAGGGTTGGCAGATGAGAGGAGGGAGAGGAAGGAGAAGAAAGAGGGTGGTGGGGGAGTTGGGGGGGGGAGAGGGAGAGAGAGAGAGAGGTGGACGCCAGAAAAACAAGCAGAGAATAAACAGATCGAAGGAGAGAGGAGAGAAAAACAGGCTGAGATGGAGAGAGAGGCACGGAGGGCTGGAGGCAAACTCAG
>JAXDDW010000003.1:1420000-1440000 GCA_034670385.1 Hoplostethus mediterraneus | reverse complement strand
CTAACAGAGGTTGGGTCATGCAGTATGACAATGACCCAAAACACAAAAGCAAATTTACAACAGAATAGATTAAAGTCCTGACCTCAACGCTATTGATTGACTTGAAGCAAACCGTTCACACAAGACATCCCAAAAATATCAATGAACTGAAACAGTTCTGTAAGGAGGAATGGTCCAAAATACCTCCTAACAGTTGTGCAAGTCTGATCAGCAACTACAGGAAGCGTTTGGTTGCTGCTAAAGGAAGTTCCACCAGATGTTAAATCTCATGGTTCCCAGACTGTTAACGTTGGAACAATATGTTCAAGATGAAGATCAGACCATATTTTCACGTGGAATCCCGCTCTCTCTCTCTCTCTCGATCTTTCCTGTCTCTCTTCAATGTGAACTATTAATATAGTATATATTATATATTACAGTATTTCTCCATTGGTTTGGCTCATTTCTTGAAACAGAAATTACATTCTCAAAACTCTAAGATCATTTTGCAAAACAGTCTTACAGTTCAGCACACCACCATAGCTCACTTGCAAAAGCTCATATCTCTCCCAAAACGGTTCACTCATGCTTCAAAACTAAATTCCTTTCCCATATAAATAGTCAGTGCCCCCAAAATGCATCATCCCTTTGGCATTGTGTAAGCACTGCAAGTCAAAATGTTTAGATGTTTTGTCACTATGGCAGAGGACCATTGAAATATCCCTCATGTCCACCTCTCAGTCTTAGCCCAGTCCTTCATTGACAATGGTTACTGTACTAGTTTTGTTTGTCTAGCTAACAGAATACAATTGTGTATAAAACTGAAAAAAAGTATTTTACGGTAAGAGTAGCCTCCAAGGTTTGACATCACACATTGCACTCATACTGCCAAGGAAATTGTAACCATTTCTATTCACACACATCAAGTAACTTCAGAGTAAAAAGAAAATGTATACAGCATAATATACTGTAATATAAACCCATAAACAAAAAACAAGGAAAATTATATGTAGCCTACAGTGCTGTAAATAAAGCTGGAGTTTCACAAGTAATACTTCTTCACTGGTCACTGTCCTCATCCTCACCCTCCTGGCCGTCCACACGCTGCTGTCTGTCTGGCCACAGATTCTCATCCACATCACAGCGGATATTCTCCCTTGTGATGCAACGAGGGAAGAAATGGCGTGCATGTCGCAACCATCCCCTACACTGATCTCCTGATCTTCACACGCAGCGTCCATTGCATGGAGCAGGGACCTCTGATTTTGAGTCTGATGCTCATACACTCTCCACCTCCAAGCGGAGAAAAACTCCTCAATAGGATTGAGGAAAGGAGAGTACGGTGGTAGAAACACCATGACCATCCTTGGATGAGTAGTGAACCAGGCCCTGATGATGTGTGAAACTCCTCAAGTTAGTTTCACCTGACTGTCAATTACTGTAATCAATGTATCAAATGTTCCAAGAGATTCATAAATGGTATTCATGGTATTATGTTCTTGACTAATTTTGACAATTGAACAGACTATTGTGCATGTGATGACTTATATAATGAAATGATGCTGACATGTTTTGGAGAGAACAACCATTAGACTGAGAATCAACTGATCAGTTTAGATCAACAAGATGTATTCACTTGGAAATTGTGCTAACTGTAGGCTACCTGTACTTAATCATTTGCAAAGATGTACTGAGACATTGAGACATGTACTAAGACATTTGCAATTTGATGAAATGAATGAGAAATGCTATTCTGTTGTGAACAATTGCAAAGTGGTTTAGAGGTTTGTCCATGTTATTTTCAGAATGTAATTTCTGTTTCAAGAAATGAGCCAAACCAATGGAGAAATACTGTAAAGCAATCATTCAAAAAAGTGCTTTACAGTTAAATCTTACCTCTTGGTTGTATTAACTTTATTTTCCTGTCACCTAACATCACCAACTTTCTAACATTGTTTGATTTTACTGAAACATATAGCCGGGTATCGTCGGCATAGCAGTGACATGCAGTGCAATGCTCACATCACTCAGCTTCATCTCTCGGTTAAACGAAACAATGTAAGTAAGTTGGTGAGACCACATGACTACATGACTACAGCTGATGTCAAAACTTTCAATTAAGCTCAGAGAAACAAACCCGGGGATGGAGGTGGATTACATTTTTTTCCGATAATTCAACTTGAAATTTAGACCTGGTGAAGCAGGACAAATCACTTGAAATCACTTTTTTGCTCATTGGCACGAACTCTCATATGCAATAACACTGTTTGTGCCAGTTTCATTCCCACTGTACTGTAACCTACCCTGGTCAGGAACTACGGCGCTGTGAAAACCATCTCCTAATAATCTCTGCACTTTATTTATTCATCCGGTGGCTCATTCATTTATTTTCCAGTGGACGCCATGCCGAGTTCTGAAGCATCTATCCTGCCCGCCTTCCTGCCTGGTAGAGCGGGGCACAAATGTGTGTGTTTGCATGTGCTGGTGCATGTGAAAGATAGATAGATGGGTAGACAGAGAAAGAGAGAGAGAGAGAGAGAGAGGCAGACAGACAGACAGACAGAGAGGTTTCAGGTAATCGGACTTCAAAAACACAGCAAGAGGGTTGTGTTCTGCTAAGTGGCGATTGATCGCTATGTGAGTGTTTGTGTGTGAAGGGAAAACATGGGAGATAGTTTGACTGCGCACGCACACACACACACACACACACACACACACACTTGTGTCTCTTTTCTCTGTGTCTTCTTCAACCCTATCTCTCCTCTTCTTCATCACCCCCCCCCCCCCTCTTTCTCTTTCTCTCTGTTCCAATCCTTTGCTCTGAGGAGTGGGTGTGCTGTCTCCTGTCCTTCTCCAATCTCCCTCCTCAGTATGTGTCCACTGCTACCATGGACACCTCACACACACACACACACACACACACACACACACACCCTTTCCCCTCTGCCCTGCTCTCCCCCCCCTCACTTCTCTTCATAGTGCCTCCCCCATCTTTTCCTCCTGCTTAGTGCTCACTTATCAAAGCCCCATCCAAGGCACAGGAGGAGATCGGAGGAGAGGCAGGTCAGAAGGAATAGATGAAGAGGAAGTGTGTGTGTGTGTGTGTGTGTGTGTGTGTCTTTATTTATGGATGTCTTTGTTGGTGTGTATTTTGTGTGCGTGTGTCTGTATCTGTTTGTATGTGTGTGTGTGTGTGTTCTAGCCTATATGTGTATGATTGGTGTAGTGATGTCTCGTGGAGAGAGAGAGAGAGAGAGAGAGTCCAGAGAGGCTTTACTCTCCGTCTCCATCAAAACAAACCACTTGCACAGGGAAACCCATAAAGGGCGCCACCTCTAACAGCACCGCACACACAGAGGGTCGACAAGCCGCAACCTTTCATGTGGTCCGGCCATGAAATCAAGCTTTACAACACTAATTCCCCATATGATCTCTCACAGCTCCGTCAATATTTGTGAGCATAAACAAACTCTCCCGGCGCTAGAAAGCAGTCAGCCAGAGCTCTAATCCACGGTGTTGTCAAGAGCCAAAAACCTGGAGCTGCTTCATCGACGGCGAATTGGAGGTCGACTGATGACAGAATGTTTGATTTAGGGTGGAAAGTCTGGATCTGGATTTATATAGATCTGTGTGGCCACAGACGCAAAAGCAAAGATGTTGTTTTTAGAGGGTTGTTTCCGAGGACGTGATGCAAGCTTTTAGTCAAAGGGAACCAGCAGGGTCCCCGCTACCGATGACATATTTAGCTATTTGCAAAATCTCTCTCACTTCCTTTCTTGTTTTCCTTCAATCTTACTCTCTCTCTCTGTTCTCCTTTCCCTCCATGCCCTCTCCTGCCAATCACTTGCCAGAGATCATGCAGATTTCTCTCTTTGAAAACATGCTGCATCCGGAAGTCTTCTACGTCGCTCTATCCCTCCATCCTCACCTGAAAATGGACAGCCTGGACGTCATCTGGGGAAACAATATTCCAAACTCTCTCTCGACCGCTCTCTCTCTCCAGCATCATTAAAGCTTGATGTGACAGGGAGGTGTGGTGTGCAAGTTTGATGGGTGTGTGTGTGTGTGTGTGTGTGTGTGAGTTCTATTTGTGTCAGCACGTGTCAGAGTTCTTGCATGCATGTGTGTTCATGTGTGTGTGTGTGTGTGTGTGTAAATGTGAGTTTAGAGGACAAGAGATGGGTAAAATAATGCAGGAGGATGTGGTTGTTGTATAATAGGCTGACATTAACTTTCCTTTTCAAACCTTCAACCTTGAACTGAACTGAGTCAGAGTCATCTGTGCTGGCCAGAGCCGTGCTAACGCAAGACTTTTCCTGACAGGCGTGTGTGTGTGTGTGTGTGTGTGTAGATGTGCGTGGGGTTTGTGTGGGCAAGTAGGTGTGTGTATGTGTGTGTGTGTCTGTGTGCTTTGGAGCGGAGTGTGTATGCACTCACTGCTGAGGAGCTATCTTTAAGAAAAATAAAAAATGACCTCAGCTACTCAAATCTTGTTTTAAGCCACTGGCCAAAAGTAACCAGCTTGGTGTCTTTGTATACTTCAAATTCAGGAATAATATATAAATAATAATATAATAATAATATAAAGCTCATTATCACAGGTTGAAGTGGACGTAATGGACCAAAGTGAAAAATAATTTGATCAAAAATCAAAATATCACATTGTCCCTGTACAGATATGATTTATATGATCAATAAATCAATAAATTCATCAGATTCAAATGTAGTATGTATATATGTATGCACACAGAAAATCAGCTTTTTATAACTTTCTCCACAAAACAGAAAAAAACTGAATGAATAAAAATGCGTTTACAGGCAAAATAATAATTTACCAGAATGTGGAATCTGATTTGGGGAACTCCACTTTAAGAGTGTAAACACTATAAAAACAACAACCCACCACGATCATTGTAGAAAAGTGAACATATTTTTCGGTTCATCCCAAAAGTATATTTCATCTTGCTGTTTCAGCATTTCAAATTATCTACATAAATAAAAACTGAAAGCTTCAGTGGGTTTTTACCAATTAATGATGATGCTCTCTTTCTCTCAGCTGTACTCTCTCTCTCTCTCTCTCTCTTTCTGCTGCACTCGCTCTTTTTCTCTCTCTCTCCCCCAGGAGGACAGGAGGGTACAGAGACCTACGAAGCTAATTACCAAGGGTCAGACAAACAACATCTCTCTCCCTGCTTGCTTGCTCTTTCTCCTCTCTCACTCGTTCCGTCTCAGACACACACACACACACACACACACACACACTGTATAGACAAAGGTATACACACACACAGACACCTAGAACTTAGATACAAAGGCACAAATACACACACACACACACACACACACACACACACATACACACACAAATAGTACCTGATGCGTGTGTAGCTGTCATGACTCGTGCTGCTTCATCCCCTGAGGACTGATTACATATGCATTTCTAAGCCTTGGACCCCCTGAGTGTGTGTGTGTGTGTGTGTGTGTGTGTGTGCGCGCGCGTGTGTGTGAGACAGGATTCTCACGCCTGATTCCGTCTGTGGCAAAGAGGGATTGATGGAGGGAGGGAAATACATGGGAATAGAGGGATGGAGAGAGGGAGGAAACGTTTAAGAGGAAGTCTGGCCTAGAGAAATGGAAAGAGAGGAGAGAGAAAGAGGGAGAAAGAGAGGAGAGAGAGAAAGAGGGAGAAAGAGAGGAGAGAGAAAGAGGGAGAAAGAGAGGAGAGTAAAAAAAAAGCAATGAGCGAGAGAGAGAGAGGACACAGACATCTGGAGAGAGACAGAAAGAGCGAGGAGGAGGAGAGGAGGAGGAGGAGGAGGAGGAGGAGGAGGAGGAGGAGGAGGAGAGGAGGAGGACACTGAAGTGGGAGTTGAAGAGATTGAGATAAGAGGGGGAGGAGAAAGAGGGAGACACAAAGAGAGAGGGATGGGTTAAAAGAGAGAGGAAGAGAGGATGATCGACACAGCTCAACACGGAGAGACAACGTCGCAAAAATGGAGAGAGAAATGAAAGAGAAAATGGAAGGAGGGATGAAGGTGAGGGTGAGAGGATAAGGAGAAGGATGACAGATGGATAGGAGGGATAGGAGGAAGAGGATGTTGTAGGGGGGAGAGCTGGGAGAGACAGAGGGAGGGATGGATTAAAAAGACAGAAGAAGAGAGGATGATGCTGATGGTGATGGAGGTAGATGTGTGATACTGGCAGCAGGCAGCGTCTCTAAGCCAGCGACGCCCGCTGCGTCCTCCCTCTGCCTCTCGCTCATCAAGATAAACTCAATATCGCCGTTGTCACGTGGAAATGCTGCACTTCAAAGTAAAGTCAGGAAAAAAAAAACCTCTGGCGCACAGGAAGTGATGTATTTTAAGTTTTCCGGCAGCAGCTGTTTCTTTGGAGTGAATAGAAGAAGAACTGAGTAGGTAGCATGAGCAGCGATAGCCACAAAGAAACTCAAACTCCATTAAACAAAGAAACAAGTCATCACAGTGCTGGACACAGGGTTTGATTGACAGGTGATCTCTGGGAGGTGCAGTGCAGAAACACCAAAGATGCAAAAAAACAAAGATCTTCACTTTAACTTGAATTGTAGGATTACATGGTTCTCTGTCAGACCTTTGTTGTTTTTGATTTAGGGTTGAACCCTGTATGTGGGATAACAAAGAAACATTTTTCTTTAGTATAGTTTCTCACCAATTAAATAATTGTGAAATTAAACTATTCCCCATTTTGCTCGGGGACTCCTGCGTGTCCTCGAACCCCAGTTTGAGCACCATTCTACGACCCTTTTCACCCGACGGCTGCAATATGTTTGAATGTGTATGTGAATATGAGAATCAAGATAAAACATTATAACATTATATCATGATATTATATTATAACATTTTTATTATTATTATTATTATAATAACATTATATCCCTTTCCCACGTCAGTGTGCATGTTTGTGTGTTTCCATGACTGGACAGTGGAGGATCTGGTCTCCATCACTCTCTCTCCTTCCTCCTCTGGTTTTCTGCCTCTGTCCAGCCCCTAACGTTTGTATCTATGACAACATGATGAATCTGCCGCGGCGGCCATATTGGGTGACCACGATGCACTAGGAGGTGTTTCTGTCCCGTGAGTTTCCATGTCTTTCCTTTTCAAACAGAGGGTGAAAGATACTGGCCATCTGATCTCTCAACATCCTGATGCATTCAGCACTCAGTTGTGTGTGTGTGTGTGTGTGTGTGTGTGTGTGTGTGTGTGTGTGTGTATGTGTGTGCATGTGTGTGTAAGCGTATGTCAGCTTTTCCATCACTGGTCCTTGACAGTGGGGTGTCAGAACTCACTGACAGCTGACCCACTCTGCCTGCATGACTAATGAACACACACACACACACACACACACACACACGAACACACACACACACACACTCAGATACTTCTCCGACATGCATAAATGCATTTTTCTCTCCTTCTCTCTATCTTTTCACTCTATCTATCTGTCTATCTCTCTCTTCCTGTGTGAGTGTCAGGGTGTGTGTGTGTGTGTGTGTGTGTGTGTGTGTGTGTGTGTGTGTGTGTGTGTGTGTGTGTGTGTGTCTCCGTATACAGTGTGTGTGTGTGTGTGTCTGTGTGTGTGAGTGGACAGCTGTGCGCTACCGATCTTCCGTTCTTCCCTGTGGACAGTTCACACTGTGCAGGTGTGCATCCGATCTCCTCTATATGTCCTCCACACACACAAATGCACACAAACCAAACACACATGCACGCGCACACACACACACACACACACACACACACACACACACTGCTGATGGAAAGGAAGGTGACAGTTGAGAGAGACATAGAAATAGGTTTGAAAAGAGTGTGAAAAGGCAAAAGGATGAGTGGGAAACCTCTTTTTTAACAGCTAATCCAACTCGTCTTCTTACCTTGACACGTCCACCATGGTGTTGTTGAGGTTCTGGGCCTGGCAGTGTAGGCGTCACAGTTTGAGGATATCAACATATTTTAACCGCTGAATACAGACGAAGGCTTTTGCAGTGGAAATGTGTTTTTTGTTCATTCCTTTGGTTCATGCACCTTGGAGGAGCTGTAGGTCTGCAGCAGATCTTTTGTCACCTGGAAACGTATTGTGTCTGTTTGTAACGCTTGTTAGCATGCAAGCAAAAAAACTGAGAAAGTTATAAAAAGTTTATTCTACAAGTCAAACCTGTCAAGAACAGCACGATGAAAATGGATCAAAATCAGAGAAACTGGTCAAATAAATCGTCTCATCAATGGGAAATTAGCATGCTACCACTTTAGCATACACAATGTTGAGTGACAGTAGGCTCCATGCTACCACTTTAGTATAAACTATGTTGAGGGATAGTAGGCTCCATGCTACCACTTTAGCATACACAATGTTGAGTGATAGTAGGATCCATGCTACCACTTTAGTATAAACTATGTTGAGGGATAGTAGGCTCCATGCTACCACTTTAGCATACACAATGTTGAGTGACAGTGGGCTCCATGCTAACACTTTAGCATACACAATTTTGAGTGACAGTAGGCTCCATGCTACCACTTTAGCATACGCTATGTTGAGTGACAGTACGCTCCATGCTACCACTTTAGTATAAACTATGTTGAGGGATAGTAGGCTCCATGCTACGACTTTAGCATACACTATGTTGAGTGATAGTAGGCTCCATGCTACCACTTTAGCATACACGATGTTGAGTGATAGTAGGCTCCATGCTACCACTTTAGCATACACGATGTTGAGTGATAGTAGGCTCCATGCTAACACTTCAGCATACACAATGTTGAGTGATAGCAGGCGACTAGCATCATCTCACATGTGAGACAATGAGAACTTGTCCTAGCTCTAAAGGTAAATGGTAATCTTTAATAATAGATATGGAGTCATGCAGCCAAACAGGCACTAACCATTTCTCTCTTTCTCCCTCTCTGGAACACACACACACACTCAGCTGACAGACACACACACACACACAACACACACACTCAGTCAACGCACACACACGAGCGTTGACACCAGTGTTTCCTGGGAGGGCAGAGTCAAGTGTTCCGTTGATGTTTTTCTCTCCTCATGAATATTGAAGAGTCACTCTCGCCATCAAAACACCTCCCCGCTACGCATTTACAGAGACCGGGACACACACACACACACACACACACACACACACACACACACACACACACACACACACACACACACACACACACACACACACTCCCAAATGCATGCATGTGCATGCAAAGAAAAAAAATCAAATATCAGACCTCCATCACAGAGGGTACACTTTCTGGAGGTTCTGTTTCTGTCCAATTTCTTGATTGACTTACATTCATATAAGATACCAGGAAGTGAAAAATCTATTGATAAGTGACACTAATATTCCACACAGAAAACACTCAACCTAAAGTCCCATTACGATGTGTTGAAGGGAGCTGGTTTAGAAATGTAAAGAATCATTTTGACAGGAGAATGTTTCCAGAATGTTATAAAGTGTTTTTTGACAGTGAGTCAATTAAGCCCGAGTAAAGAGGCTGAATACAAACTAGATGTTTCTGTTATTGGACTTTTATACATAAACATGAATTTGTGGAATTTCCGCTCCACTTTGACAGAAAAGAGTAATGTAGATAGATTCACATGAAAGAGCCAGCCTTTCCTTAAGAATCAAGGGAGCAGGTTGGGAGGCGAACGGCTTTACAAGAAGCAACAGGATCAACACAAACAAGATAAATAAAAGATCACACCTGTTCTGAAATGAATGAACACAGAGATGGAGAGGAAAGAAAGAAAGAATAAAAACAGAACAGCAGAGTGCGAAGGGGAGAGGGCGAATGAGTTAAAGATCAAGTGACCGGTGGATAGGGAAAGAGAGAGAGATGGAAAAACAAAGAAAGAGAGGAGCAAGGGGAGAGATCAGGAACGAAAGACATGGCAAGATAATGAGGAAAAGAAAAAGAGAGGGAAAGAAAATAAATGGCAAACATGGAGAGAGGGAGAAAGGGAAAAAAAGAAAGACGAGTATTGAGTGCAAGAGAGAGAGAGACGGGGGAGTGGGAGAGTTGGGCGAGTGGTAAACTGGCGAGCGAGGCTGGAGAGTGCTGTACCCAGATTTGCAGTCAATTAAGGCGGATTTAGCGAGCCCACGCTGAGACCATAGGCACTGTGTGTGTTTATATTGGACCGCGGTACAGGTAAGCCCTGCTCTCTCTCTCTCTCTCTCTCTCTCTCTCTCTCTCCCCCATCTCACCCACAGCTCTGATGCGTCCCCTGGCTGTGGAGCCCGCTGGTGAAGCAGTATATGATCAAGGCTAAACTTCCCCTGGGGACCACCACTACCACCACCCCCGCGAAAGGGATCCAACCTGTCAAGCAAAACCTCGATGAAGGGACAAACGCGTCGGTGATTTTGATGATTTTAAGTTTATCTTGATCTTTGGTAATTAAAAATGTAGCTTAGCGCGAGGCGATGAGGGAAGCGCACACACATGGACAAAGCGTATGCTCAAATTGATTTAAAATTTACTCAGATCCCGGCACAGAAGGTAGCCTAAACACAGCCAACACATCCCAGAGCCTTCCACCGGGGGGGTGTTTGCGTGTTCGGTCCCCATTGGAGTGTCTTGTGCTGCACGGCGAGCTAATACTTTCATTCATTGCAGCAATTTCTTTCTTGGAGTGCGAGGACTTATTGCACGGTTTAAAACATTAAAAACATCCTTGCGCGTTTAAAAGCTACATGTGATGATGATTAGCTGACAGGAGGATGTACAACACACACACACACACACACACACACACACAGAGAGAGCTAGCTAGAGGCGAGGTGAGGAGGCCCACATGTACGTGTATATGCATGCAAACAAGTACATGCACACACACACATGCCTATTCCCTACCCCCTCCACCCCCACCCCATCTGTAACCCTTGCGAATAGCTTTTGACCTTTGTAATATTGCATTATTTCCACCCCCCTTGCTGCCCAGAAGGGTTCCCTTACAGCTTGCAGCAAATTGAACCTGAGACCCGAGACGGAATGGATAAAAGCACTAAACTAAACCGGGCAGCATCTTTCAAAAAGCTTGAGGAACGACGCTTTCTTGGCTGAAGCCTGTTCACTTTTTAAACAGGGCAGACACTCCAGTGAGCCCTAAAAACACCCCGCTGACGAGTCGCAGCGTCATGTCATAGGGGTGGGCGATATGACTAAAAATCAATATCGTGATTATTAAACTTTTGCCTCGATTACGGTTAATAAACGATTATTTTATTTGTTTTGTTTTACTTTGAAATTTGTTTTATTTTGAAATTGACCGGATGCTCTACGCCGTTCCTGTGTCTGACTTCCTGCCCGGCTTGACACATTCGCTCGCGGCTCACAAAAAAAACGACCGGTCCAAACCTGTCTGAACACGGCGTTACTGGACGTGACTGAATACCAGGTAGTATTTTTTAAGGGGACAGTTCATGAACGCAGTATTGGGGAAAGTATTTGGCCCATTCATTCACGGGAAAGTGATGTTACGTCTGATATGCACGCACACACACACACACACTCACACTGGTTGCTTTGCTAACTGGCGCTTCTAGACGTTCCTCGTTCTTGTAGCCTAAATAACAATCGAAATGAACGATTTTGAAAATTTGCCACGATTACATAATTAAAATCGCGATTACGATTATAAACACGATAATCGCCCACCCCTATCATGTCACTCCTCGACAGGGCCACAGCTAGGAATTATGGGCCCTCATACGCAGGGAAGTGACTCCGGGCCCCACTCACACTTTCCTCTCTCATTATTCCGTCTGTGACAAACAACTATGCCTCGCCATCCACGACACAAACACAAATCCACACGTTCACTTGCTAATAAAGGATAAGACATCCCTTATTGAGATTGTGGGGTTTTGGCCACTTCCCCCGATGGTGCTAATTGCCTGTCACCAGTAGTCCTCCCCTGTTCAAAATCTGCTTCGGGAGGAGAAATTTTGTATTAGTCTGCAAAACTACGACTACTCCTGTCTGACTGGGCAGAGAGAGGCCTCGGTACACAAGGAATCATTTTAAATTGGTCAATTAACTGGAACATGAGATGCTGAATGTCTTGGTTGGATTAGAATGAATGGTTTAGCTGGTTTGGTTTTAAGTCAGCGGATTGTAAAACTGAGACTAGTAACATGTAATCAGTAAACACTAGTTATGTGTTGCAATGTTAACCAAACTGTTGCCTCTCTTAACTTTCACCAGCGTTCAGTTAGCTAGCTAGTCGAAAGCTTTAGGCGATTGTTCCAGCTTCCTCTCTTTTCTCTCCCTTTGTTTTTTGACATCCATGATTTTTTTTTTTTTGCAGAGAAAATGGTTATTTATTTAGCTTCTCTCTGCCTCTGCCCGGTGAAATGTCTTCGCTCCGTGCTGCAGGCGGATGGACTTTACTATTTGAGAAGAGAGAGGACGCATGAGGGCCGTCTACAGTTGATACACAGGATGGAAGCAACTTCAATTCTGACATATTTTATCCACAGATTTTGTTTCATATTTCAATTTTTGTTAACAAATATGCAACTGAGGACCACAAAAAGCATTTTAGTGGGTCCTTTCCACCACCAGCCCTGCTCTTCTCAACACAAACGTCAGCATGGTGCACAACACTTGAGAAGATCATCTTTTACGAATCAGGTTTTTTGTTTGTAGAAGGAAGTAAAAGTAATTACATTTTTTTCACAACCCTCTTCTCATATTTAAGATAATATAACATTATTGAAGTGTGTTTTAACTTGTCTGTGTTTGTCTTTTTCACGACTGCTCATCACTGTCTGTGTGTTCGCTCTCTGTGTGCATGCCTATATCCTTATGTGCTTTAATATTTGATGTTGCCTTGTCGCTGATACTCTGCAGCCTTCATGCGTCTCTTGCCAGTGCCAATCACCACTTTTATGATATTTCTTCTATTTCTGTGCATGCCTTTGTCTGTAAATTAAATTTCTCTAGCCAGTTCCTGAAAGCTTCTACATTTGCTCCTCTTTCCCGGGGAAAAAAAACCCCTGGTGCACAGGAAGTGATGCGTTTTATGTGTCAGGCAGCAGCAACAGCGTTTGTCCATGGTTTGAATCTTGGCCCAGGACCTTTGTCCCATGTCATCACCTCCCTCTCTCTCTCTCTTGTTTTTCCTGTTACTATCAAACGAAGCAAAAACATTAAAAAAAAAAATAAGATGGGAAAAAAAGACCAGTGCCGGCCACAATGTTTGATTGACAGGTGATCTTGCCCCCGAGATGTCGACAAAAATCCAAACCCCCCACGTTAAAGAGTATTCTCACAAACTGCTGCCACTGCAACTGTTACCGACTCAAGAGGGAACAGGGAGAGAACCAAGCCTGCTGGAGGAGGGGGAAAGAATAGAAAGAGAGGGTAAAGGGGAGAAAGGAAGAAAAGGAGGGCTGATGGAGAGAAAGAGACTGGGATGGTGACGTTATGCTCGCAATTTAGCGCTCCTCGCAGCAGAAGGGAGGTGTCGAAGAAGAGTGGACGGGAGAAGGTGAAGAAGAAAGCAGGGTGAGACTGCAAAGGGATAGAAACAGGAAAGAGAGAGCGGCGGAAAATAGAGAAGGAATAAAGAAAAGAGAAAAGAAGGGAGATGAGAAAAGAGAGAGGTAGATTTGAGTGGAGAGACCATTAGTTGTTGTTGGCTGAATGCTACGTTAGCAGTTTACACACACACACACACACACACACACACACACACACACAAACGCACACAGCGGTAGCAGTTTACACAGCACTTTATTTCTCTCATAAACAAAGAGTAAAGCCCAGCTTGTCCTCCGAGCAGCCATATATTATACCTAGAAAACCCTGGAAGGTGTGTGTCTATGTGTGTGCGTGCATGTGTGTGTGTGTGTGTGTGTGTGTTTCTGCATGTATACAATATGAAGGCTCAGGAACTTTTTTCTACATGTGAGGGGACAATATCAGCTTTCTGTTGGAGTGAAAACAAGAAAAGAATCAAACTGGTGGAGAGTCTTTATATTTCAAGTCGACAGTCGACGTGTAACGAAGTGCATCCATCAGTTTCAGTGTGGTGTGTGCTTGACCGTCATCAACGCTGGAGACAAATCACTGTCAACTCAGTCAAAACCTGGATAGAAGTTGCAGCTCTCACCCATGGTATCATGTTTATTTAGGTACGATACGACAATGACAAAAAAACGTTTCATGACAAAAGTATTTCCTGCTTCCTGCTTCCTGCAAATAAGATGAAGCTAGCTCTGGCTGTCTGCTGGTGCACTGAGCTGCTCTTGATGTTCAAACATGGGTTAGGTGGCAGCAGAAGCTCACAATGTGCTACGGGTAGTGGTCGGCTAGACGGGGATTTCTCTTCTGCCATGCACGTGCACACACACACACACACACACACACTGGGGTGTCTGCAGGTCCTTGAATGTTAAATGGTTAAATGTTGCCTTTGAGGGTCTTTTTCTCAGTGCACTGCTTTTCTAGTCCTGGTTGCACAGATACTCTGATACTGCTGATGCTCTTCAGACTCAGTTTTGAAAAGCTCTTAAGTTTAACTTGCAGAAACATGCAGTCACCCTGCGCACACACACACACACACACACATGAATCCACAGAAGGATGAGGAAGAGAGATGTGGGCTAAAACAGACATCCAATCAAATTGTGGAAAGGATGGACAGATGGATGATGGGGAGAGTATGGGGTAGTGATGGATGAATAAAGGAATGAACAGAACTATCACTGTAACGAGGCTTAGAGCTGAGGGCCATCCTGGCAGCTAGCTGAGCAGGCACACACACACACACACACACAAACAGTAGGAGAATATAAATACACATACATGTATATAGAAGAGTAATGTACAATTATCACTTTGAAGCACATACACGCAGACACAGTGAAGGTATTTGAACAGACCCTGTGAGGGAAAACACACACACACACACACACACACACACACACACACACACACACTTGCTGTGAGGGCTAGCTGTGTGCAGAGTGTGTACTAATTGTTTTGCTAAGCGTGCTAATTGCAGCTCTCATTGGCTTCTCCAAATGTCAGCACTCCCCGCTGCTGTGTGATTCATGCACGAACACACACACACACACACACATTTGCCATGTTAGTAAAAGCAAAACAGGCGCTGACACTCTGCTGTTGCAGTAGGTGTGTGTGAGTTGTGTTTGGGTCAGTTGTCATGCTAACGTGAGTCACAACACAGCCAAGGTTGTCATGGAGGGTCAAGCCACCTGAGATGACCTTGATAGGACTTGATATTACCCACAAGGTCATACTAGTATCAATCATGATTATATAACCTCATGCAGTACATCATGATAGACCGGTGTGAGTCACATGAGAATAGGGTCGTTCCAACAAAATAAAAGCTCAAGTATTACTTTTGTATTGCTGGTGGTTTACTGGCTGGGGCTCATGCAGCAGTTTACCCTCTTTAGCACTACAACATGGAATGCAATGTCCTCCATGTAGCTTCCCTTCAACCTTGCCCAGGGCAGACATGTCATTTATATATTTACATCTGCACTTATTAATTTAGTCAGGGAATTCATGAATAGAAGATTGGACATGCATGCACTGACCACGCAATCCTGCAGGTCCACTGGTACATTATCTATAGCATTTGAATGCAAAGGAATCGTGTGTGTGTGTGTGTGTGTGTGTGTGTGTGTGTGTGTGTGTGTGTGTGTGTGTGAGAGAGAGAGAGAGAGAGAGAGACGCTTTCTCTAGAGACTGAGACTGCCACTAACAATCATCAGTGGACATTTGCAATTAACTGGGAATGAACTGATTTTCATTTTGAAGACATTTCCCTTTGGTTCCCTGAGTGTTCCTGTATATTGGTGACGTCACTATAATGCGATGGGGAAGGACTCGGGAAGGACTCGGGAAGGACTCGGGAAGAGGGAAATACTGCAAATGTAGCTCAAATACATAACCTTGGATGTACACACTGAATGACACAGGTTAGATATTGTTTAGTGAAGAGGATAAGATAAAAGACATTGCTGAAGACACCCACACAAGATAGATAGATAGATAGATAGATAGATAGACAGACAGACAGACAGACAGACAGACAGACAGACAGACAGACAGACAGACAGACAGACAGATAGATAGATAGATAGATAGATAGATAGATAGATAGATAGAGAAATTCTGGGGTTGCAGCAGCATAACAGTATCACAAAAATGTAAAGGCAAGGTACAAAATGCAAAATACAAAAACACCAAGGCATAAAAAACTAAATACTACAATACTAATTACTAAAATACTTTAAAAGGTGACAAAAACAAAACAGATGACAAGGGGCCACACCAGGGTGTCATCAGATACAAGATGCTGCAGCTGTTTACATTATCAAGCGACACTTCAGATAAAGGTCAGAGAGGAGATATTGCTGATCATGGCTCGTAAAGGAGAACGCCACTCACATACGCTATTCAAATGCTATCCAGCCGGCCAATCAATACAGGCGAAACACGACAAACATGACACGGGTGTAATCAGATGTACAAACACCGCAGCCAGCGACACCACCTCGGACAGCGAATGACACGGCTGACTACGCGGGGCTTCATTCAGACTGAATGACTGCAGATAGTAAAGAGACATTCACACGCCGGGTTTGAAACCCGGTGTGTGAAGTCATCCAGGGCTACTACGCTGCAGTTTGATACATACTGCTAATAGCAACATATGCTACCTTGGTACTGTGAATAGAAGAGATGACACTTAGGTGTTGCTGAGGGGAGTTGTGTATTTTGTATCTTTAATACAATCCAATATACAAAGCTTATAGAATATTGTGATGCTAGCTGGCTGTTTTAATCATGACATTATGACTGTTAAAATGACAGTGAAGACTAGTGTAACTTGATAGAGGGATGTTAGATGTCATAGCCACCTTGCTACAAGGTCTGAGTGACTGAGTGACAATAAATAGACATTGCTGAGCGCGGTTTTAAAGACACAATCGAGAAAGCCACCCAGGGCTCAGCAGTAATCTGAGACCAACGCTGCGTTGCTGATAGCAACATATACCACCTCGGTATACAGACTACGTGACGGGGAATTCACACGACGAGGCTCAGGTATTGCTGAATGCGCTCTGAGCTGGAGTGAGTGACAAAGCTGATAGTAGGTAGTTATTGCTGAACGGGCTGTCACGAAGGCAAACCTACCACGTCGTCCGGGGGTTTGAAGATGACACAGGGCTCTGGTGTAATCTGATGAAGCCGCTGATAGGTACAGCACCACGGCGAGTGCTACCTGATATACAAGTGATGCTCTGATTGATGGTCTGCCAGCAGGACATGCAGATGCATAAAGGACTCTGTGGATGACAAAGTGCTGATCTGAGGGATAATCTGATACAGACGCTATAAAGCTGGAAGCTACCTTGATAAAAGGTCCCATGCTAGCGACGCTCCAGCTGATGGGCTGACAGAACGCCCTGATCTCTATTTGGTAGTGGAGCGTAAACCCACCTACACTCACTTTACACACAGTTCATAGTGTAGAACATTGTCAAAAGTATTAAATGAAGATAGGTGTTTTAAAGGAGCAAAGCTTTAGTTGTTACTGATGAAGTGATTTGTTTATAGTGATGGTTGTTTGGTCAACCTAGTTAACCATCTTTTTATTAACCACTACATCATTGGTTGTTTTGTTCCTTCCTTTCAGTATTCATCTTTGCATGAGAAAAAGTAAGCCATACATGCAGAGGGCGGTGGGGCACAATAGGTTGAATTCATACTGATTTGCAATATGAAAAACATGCAAACTATAAGATTTATCTTGGAAAGGCCACAAAATGGATATTTTTAAGTCGGGCACAGAAGTACTATCTACTGTTCAGTTTGAGCATGGCAAATTCAAATAAATGTAATCTCAGCCCATATACTATATACAATACACGATAACAAAACTGATCAAAAGGTGCGATGGGAGATTTTGATAAACATTATTCAGTTTTTAGCTCCATTTTGTTGGCTGGTTTCAGGCTGATCCTTTGTTTCATGCATTAGTGGCTATACATTGTCACAGCAATACAGAAACCTAGTGTTCAGGGGATTTTGATATTTTGGTGTTAAAACTGTCGTGGGAGAGAGGTGAGCTCTTTTCAGCATGAAATGTATTACCGCAGTGTACATTGTATTACTTGCCTCTGAGGATGACACTGTTCTGGTGAAATCTGATATAGCCACTATATGGTGTTGGTTTAAATGCTACTCCGGATACAATGCAGTTCCCATCGCCAGCCACCCAGCCACCCAGCGAGATAGAGACCTAGCTGGCCGGTCTACAAAACAGACAGACCCGCTCTCAATGTGCCCCTTCTTTTCCCTGGAGGCAAGGCACAAGTCTCAGTACATCTGTCCACACCCATCTATCCATCTGTCCATCTGTCTCCGTCCCTGCGCGTGTGCCTCTGTAACCCTGTACATCCCCCGTGTCCAATCAGCTCATCTGACCCAGTCGGACAGCGGACGCATCAGGTGCCAGATGCCCACGTATAATTGGGACGCCAGGTTGGTTTCGAAATATGTTGTCAGTGTCCTGCAGAAGCTTTTTGGAAACATGTCTCCAAAAACTCTACTTCATTTCTTTGTTTGTTTGTTTGTTTTTTTGCTTCTTTGTATGTTTGCATATTTTCCTGATGGACATAGTGATAGAAGTTTGGTTGGTTTTGATTTAATTCATCACCATCATTTATCTATATTTGTGTTTTTATTCCAAAGCAACTTATTGTCCTACATAACCTGTCAAACAAGTTTTTTTAAAAGTTATTAACAGGTTATTTTTCTATCGCTATCGCTAATTACCACGCTAATGTGTGGTATGCCTCAGGGTGCAGTTCTTGGGCCAATACAGTTTACTTTAAATATGTGACAATTTGTTGACATAACATCACTTTTTAATGTTATATCATATTAAAATAATACATAAATACAATATATAAAATTATTATAAAAGACATAAGAATAACATCATTCTTACATGCTCCTGAATGATGCTTGTTGTTCATGTCAGTTCACACTTTATTTAGTTACCAAAGTGGGTAACACATTCCAGTAATACTATAATAACAAATAACAAACTACTAGTTCAATTTCAGTAACAATATTACATTTACCATCAGTTATATTTAATATTTTAGTATTTTACATTTAAGTTTAATGAACCAATCTTCATCCCGGATTCATTTTTGTCATAATTAAAGGACAAATGGCGCCACACACTTCGCTAGCTTGGATTAATGATGGAAATGTTTACATTCAGCAGCTGGAAGTAATCCCATTACTTTGATTTTGTCCAGAAGAAAGATGAGAAAAATATTGTTGTCAGTTGTAAACTACAGGTAGGTAATACAAGCTAAGCCGCAGTATTTGGTTATCAGTCACAGAGGAGACAGGAAAGGTGTTTTGAAGGCAAGAGGAAACAATCTCCATTTTTTATTGGGGGGCAGTAACATAAAAGTAATATAGCGAGTAGTGTAACAAATTACTCCTCCCAGGGAGTAATAACTAAAGTAATATTATAACTTTTGAAATGAGTAACAAGTAAAAGGAATATAGATTTTCTGAGTAACAGGCCCAACACTGACCAAGACAGACTAAACAGGAAATGTTGTATTACTTTAACCAAGAGAGGGAAACTCATCCAGCTCCGGGCCAAGAGTCTAGCTAACACAATGCCAGCTCAGCCTTATGTCTCCAAACTGAATGATATCCAACAGGACCCTAGACAATATGTCATGCCAGCTTCAACTCTCTCTGTGTCTGGCGTTCGCTCACTGTCTCTCTCTCCCATTCTCAGTCTGTCTCTCTCTCCCATTCTCAGTCTGTCTCTCTCTCCCATTCTCAGTCTGTCTCTCCCACTCTTTCCCTCCACTGCTTGTTTCTTGCTGTCTCTCTCTCTAATTGTAATTCTCCCCATGTTGTTATTGGTGGCGCGCATGCTATTGC
>JAXDDW010000003.1:1370000-1417500 GCA_034670385.1 Hoplostethus mediterraneus | reverse complement strand
ATGTCTCTCCAAGACAAATCTGACAGATTTCCAATCAAATAAGACAAATCTGTCAGATTTTCCAATTAACACATGATATTTTTGATACTTTCATAATCATTGCTGTTGTTTTTCATGTATTTTGGTCACATAAAATGTTCCTCTTGTGGGAGACAGTGGCCAGTTACATGGTTTATTACATGGTTGTTAAAAAGAAAAGCTGACATCGTCTTCCCTTTGTCGTGGAAAATTGCCTGGAAGCACTCAGAAATTACTTTCACACCTTCCCCATTTCTCTTTCTCTCTCTCTCTCTCTCTCTCTCTCTCTCACACACACACACACACACACACAAGCCAGGGTTCACAGTGTCACAGGTAAGTGACGGTGGATGCAACGTCTAGAATTCATTTTTTGCATTAACAGCCAACACCTCCCTTAGCTAAGTTCAAGTGCTTAACACTGTGTCTGTCTGTGGGCTCGCTTGTATCTGTGAGGCGTGTGTGTGTGTCTTGTCTTCCTGAGTGTGTGTGTCTTACTGTTTGTCTGTCTATCTGAGTGTGTGTGTATGTGTGTGTGTGTGTGTGTGTGTAAGGACTGGCTAATGACCTCTGGAAAGATGAGCCTGCTCAAACTGAACCTCAGGGAGTCTAACCGATTGCTCTGCTGTGTCTGCGTGTGTGTGTGTGTGTGTGTGTGTGTGTGTGTGTGTGTGTGTGTGTGTGTGTGTGTGTGTGTGTGTGTGTGTGTGTGTGTGTGTGTATGCTGAGAAGGAGCTAACCCACCGCTCTGTTCAATCTGCACGAACAAATCAGGGCTAAGTGCACCGCCACACAGTGATATCTAGCAGCCCACACAAATAAGAATAGAGCCCAGGAAGGTGTGAGTGAGGCAGACTCGTGTGTGTGACATCGACGCGTTTCACTTCTATTACTTCTACTTCTGTTTTCTCTTCTTTTCTTCTCCTCCTTTCCTCTCTGTTTCTTTTCTTCTCCTCCTTTCCTCTCTGTTTCTTTTCTTCTCCTCCTTTCCTCTCTGTTTCATTTCTTCTCCACACCTTTCCTCTCCACTCGCCACTATTTCCTCTTCTCTTCCCTCCCGGCTGGCTCAGGGTGTGCGGTAAATGTACATGTGACACGGAGTGTGTGTGTGTGTGTGTGTGTGTGTGTGTGTCCAGGGATAGATGTGAGCATGTGTGACAGGCTGATAATAGGACTCACTGTGGGCCGCGCCACCTCCCTGGAAACCGACCTTATCTGCTGGCCTCTGGGGAAAACACACACACACACACACACACACTCACACACACACACACACACACACACCATCTTATCACAATGGCAGTCCAGAGCAGAGAACGCTAGTGCCAGTCAGATCACTTACAATGACAGATTAACACACTGGCCCAACTCACCCTGACAGACACACACACACACACACACACACACACACACACACACACACACACACACACACACACACACACACACACACACACACACACAGATATTCCTACTATTACTAGGTGTGAATGTGTCTGTGGTGTCACCAGTTCACCAGAGAGGATCCCTTACCGACGTCCTGTCTCTTCAGTAATGTCCACACACACCAAATACTGGACACACTCGTCGCACAACGGTTGATCAAAGAGCTCATCTGCAAAAATGTCGGACTGCCCCTTTAACCTTAAGTGATCACAATAACAACTAACCAGTAACGACTAAAACACACACACACACACACACACACACACACACACACACACACAGACTTTCTCTCGTCTTTGCCAGTCTCAACGGAGACCGCTGTGCTATTAAATGGTAATTCCTGTTGTAGAGATCATAAGCAGCCTCAGTGTTGCTGCCCCAGGCGTACATTATACTGCCGCTTGCTTTTATAGTACTAGTGTAAATATTATAGGCTACTCCCAATATTAGGTGGTACATGGTAATGCAGTACAGTAATATTTAAAGTTTCCATTTCCATGTCAATGACTGTATTAAAGTTACCAGATAAATGAGGTGTCGTCCATCATCATATCATATTGAAGTTTAATTGACCGAACACAATATCCCGCCCCCAAGACTTGTCCTCTCACACAAACTAGCTTAGACCAGAAGTGGCAGTAAAGTTGCTTTTCCCACTAACACACCGACGCTATTTGGCTTCCCCGATCACTCAGACAGACGAGTGAAGTATCCCGATGTGTGAAGGTACGGTATTAAGGTATTGTTGGAGGTGTAGCAGCAGAGTAATATAGCCAGTAGTACTCCCAGGGTGTAATAAGTAAAGTAGTCGTATTACTGTTGAATCGAGGACGGGAGTAACGAGCCTCACACTGGCTCTCCACTGACTCGTAACACATTTGCAAGCTATTGCACTTTTGATATTGTGTCCTATGTCCGCAGTCTCACTTTCAAGAAGTACAATGAAAGTGAAGTAAATTGAAAATGTCATCTACAGCTGAGCTCTCCACCATTTCCTCTTTATTTTCTCACCCTCTCTTTTCACTTTCCTTCTGTTTCTTTGACTTTCTGCCCTTCATTCTCTCTCTTTTTTGGGTCTTTCCCGTCTTGTTTCACCTCTTCCCTCCACCCTCCCTTCACTTCGTTTTTCGGGCAAAGCTCTTCCCCCTCCCATCTTCCCTCCTCGCCCTACTCTGACGACTCTACGTCATAGTTTGATTTCTCTATTTTTAACTGTTATTTCCTCCTTCTCCCCCTCTGTCTTTATCTTTCTCACCCTCTTCATCTCTCGCTCCGCGGCCCTCTAATGAATCATGTTGAAGCTTGCCTTCATACACTGTTGATGGAAGCCCCCTGGCATGCACACATATTGCATACATTCATCACTGCAATAATAGAAGCTGCACTATGTCGGCACACACACAGACACACACAGGTACAGCGATCTGCACATGTATACATAAGTGCGCATTAAAGTAGAAATGCGTGAACACATAAAAGTACCGTAAATGGTTATTGCATTTGTACCCGCAATTGTTTAAGTGATTAACGCTCGTTTTTTTAAGTGATTAACACTCAAAACAGTTAAACGTGAATGCTGGTGGTGAGAAGAGTTAGAAGAAGAATTATTACGGCCAAACACGTTTAAAGTCATTCCAAGCAACAGGGTTTTATTGGAGGCTTGGTGGAGGGATCTCCCGCTAAGCAGTAAGACTTTGATGGTGAATTACAGTGAAGGGATCTTCTGCTAAAGGTCCTAGGTGTGTGTACCATCTGTAAATCATCACCACGTTCATTTTGAGACATTTGGTGTTATTGGTGTTATGGCAGCCTCTACATTGTGTGTCACCGTGTCGGATTTGGTGGGAAATTTACGAGATTACTTTACAGCACATAAGTGAGATTGTTTATACGGCACTAACAGGTTCTGGTCCTCCGGTGCAAATGGAGCTAAAGCTGTTGGAGTTCCCTGCAATGGTCTATGGTGTCTGGGAAATTTAGAGAAACACTATCAATAACAAGACCACTGGTGTGAGATACAGGCTACCTCATGGTCTCATTTGTTGGTGGGGGGGATCTCCAGTAGCCTCCTTGGCTGCTCTCTCGGTCCAGTCTGACCCCCCCGGACTGCAGAGTCTTAATTCTTGGTCACAACCCGCTCCCAGTTGGCTGGCTGATGGCTGACCAGGTTGAGCTGGGGCAAGATGGTCAACAGACTGTGGCCTGCTGGGGAGTGTAGTCCACTCCCCACAGCTTCTCCATGGCAGATGCCCCGGTCTGCCACAACACACACACACACACACACACACACACACACACACACGCGCGCGCACACACCTCCCTTAGCAAGTTCAAGTGCTTACCAATGTGTGTGTGTGTGTGTGTGTGTGTGTGCACATTTGTGTGCTTGCATCTCAGTGGTATTAAATTCCTCACCGATTCAAAACGCGTACTGAGATACACCATGACTAGACATGCAGACAAACATGCACTCACCATACTGACATTAAAACTTGTTCTCTGAGCAAAACACCCCAAACCATGACATCACCAACAGAAAGACTCATTTCCCCAAAACTATAAACACTAAATCACCTGTTTCACCTCCTTTTGTGCGAAACCCGACACACAAATCTCTTCCTGAAGCCACAGGTTGCACCATGTGCTCATTCAGGAAGCGCTGGCATCCAATGTAATTAATTCAAGTCGTCGCAACCTGAACTTAATTCAACTCAACACAATTCTCAAGGTGCAAACACGTAAAAACACTTGTTCACACACCAACCAGAACCACAGGATGAACAAAAAAGGGCCACAGGTGAGTTTATATGCTTTGGAACAACGGATCCAAATAATGCAGAAAGAGCTGAAGTTAGAGGAAGAGTACAACTGAGAGGAAGAGGAAGGAGAACATTTGTATCTGATGACGTCCATGTCCTTGTCCACAGAATGAAGCTGGGAGTACATCCACATTTGATCCGGATGAAGACAGCGGGTCATAACATTGGAGTGATGTAATCTGCACTCAATTACCTGTTGGTCGCTCTACTGTAATACTGTGTTTAGCTGAGTGAAGAAATACATTACATCACTGCACTGTATCACATGATCTTGAACTCAATCACATCTGAAGGAAAGGTTTGATTTAGTTTTTGAGTGTTTGTCATAGAAACAGTGAAAAAACTCACTGATCTGAGGTACACATCAGTCCACGTTTTGTGTCGTGTGTTTATAGTTCTGGGAAAACGGAGCATCATATGAAATGTGTCTTCGCTGCTGGGAAAAACTGTGGGCGAGGTCTGTCACTTCAACATCTGCTGAAGGTTGTGAGAGCTGCTCTGAGAAGCATACACCGATACATCGCATGCTCGCAAAAAAACAAAGACACGAAAACAAACTAGCTAAGGAGGGTTTCTGACATAAGCCTTTCACTTGACGCCACCTCGGGAGTTTCATCCACAGGAACACACGATGATGAGCCTGCGACTGGGATGCAGGAGGAGGCAAGTACAAAAATGGCTGTAGCAGTTTACCCATCTCACCAGACTGCACAAGAAACAGCCATTCAGTTACCTGTACCTTACCTTACATACAATGCTTGTACCAGAGGTCACGTAAGGTCACCTCAGCATGGTTGAACACAGGATGCCTTAAGCTTTACCATGACTGCATGACTGAGAGGGAGACAACCTGCCCCTGAGGTGGACCAACCCTTTTTAAGGTGGACCAGTTCACCCTGCTGCATGACAAAATGAATAACAATGAATGGATGAATGATGGAATAAATAAAAAGAAAGGAAAGAAAGAACAGGCAAAAGGCAAATCCTCAAAGACGCTATGAGTTTGACACATTAAAATCATTTCCTGCTCCATTAAACAGTTCGCAGCACGTCCTCAGGTTCTGACGCCGTTTACTCTCCGCCTCCCACAGGGCCAGACCGAGAGAGTTTAAACTGCACAGGTTTACAGGAAGCAAAGATCATCACCTCCTGTATGGAATTGATTGAACCCGTAGAGTTTAGTGAACTTAACTTTCAAAATTGTTTTATTTTAAGAGTTGTGTATGATGTAACTAAGTAACTGTAAGTAACAGTGAGGAGAGATTTACAATCGTTCATGGTTGTGTTTTCAAAGACCTAATGTGTGTTCAAAGGTTTTGCAGTCGAAACTGTTCAAACCTGCTTTGACGCATGAAACTACAAATATTTTAAATTCACCCTTAAAATCCTGTGTTGAGGCAACGCAGGGTGTGCTATCCCCGCCTAAACACGCATTTGTTGTGTTGGAAAAACTGTTTCAACTTGTAGCTGCAAATTTAAGAGTGGAAAAAAAACATGAAAAATTTACGAAGAATGGCTGCAACAAAGGATAAAGGACACGTAGACACACACACAACACAATTTTATTTGTAGATGATTGGCCGGCTTACAGCAGCCGTCTGTGACATCATCACCGAGGGACAGGTCAATACTAATGAGGTCAGAAGGAGGGGATGAAATCTCATTATGGTCCCCGGTTCATAAACAATATATTTCTATTAAAATACAACGTGTACACAAGGAGAGGACACCAGAGAAAGAGAGAGAGAGAGAGAATAAAAGAATGAGAGAGAAAGGGAGGAGGAGGGAGATGTGAGGGGAAGGAGAGATGAAAGAAATGGAGACAGAGAGAGTGATGAAGAGAGAAAAGCATAGGGGGAAATGATGAGCGGTGGAGGAAGAGAGATGTGAGGGGGAGAGAGAAAGAGAAGGAAATAGGGAGGAACAGAAAAAAGGAGAACAAAACAAAGAGAGAATATATATATATATATATATAATTGCAAGGCAAACAGCTTCCAGATGTCTGCAGTAATTCAGTTAGAGTGGTTTTGAACTGGTTGTGGATGGAGACATACTGTAGGATGGGAGCAAAAACCCCACACACAAACACACACTCACTCACAAAGATGGAAACACACACACACACACACTAAATATACACAAGCTAACAAACGCCTGGCTGCACATCCAGTAAAAATAAGAGCTGTGCACACAAATACACAGTGCATGCATGATATCTACACACAGATACAGACGTGCTGACACAAATGCATGAAATATACACACACACACACACACACACACACACACACACACACACACACACACACACACACACACACACACACACAGGCTGATAATAGTGTGCAGGTAAATGAAGTGTGTGATAATGAATTAGCAGGTTAACAAATGCAGCCGTACTGACTAACCAGACGTTAGTAATTAAAACACTGGATCAGGGTGGTCCTCGTCAGCCCCGCTGTAATAATCCTCCCTTCTCCCTCCTCAGGCTGTTATGGCTTATTGGAATAGGAACAGATAGGAGCCTGTTGACGTCCCCGAAACCAACCAGCTGGTTTATTGTATTAAAAGTACACACAGATCACATGCACAGCAGTAGTAGTAGAAGAAGAAGTCCCACTTTTTTCCTGCCTGTATTGCATCCAACGGTGAATTGGAAAATTCTAACTTGTCAAGGCACGATGAATGATCTGGCAAGTTTTGGACAATGTACAAAATGCTTTAACCTTAAGTGTTTTGTGCAGGGGGTTACTTAAAGCGGCGGTTCTCAATCCTGAGTACTGCTGGTTCTCTGCCCTAGTTAATCACGTTCACCTTGCATCCCAGGTGTAAATCCCTATTAGATGGCTAGAAATGAAAATGAAAGCCAGCAGGGCCAGGATTGAGAACCGCTGCCTTACAGGAAGCTAACACCGGACAATAAACATGCTTAACCGGTCCTCCATAGCAGCCGGGATTGTGCACCGATGTTTGTTTAGAAATGGTACGGGGAAGCCGGCATCTTCCTGACATTCAGACAGTCAGTTTCCCATCATGCCTTGCGCTACACTGAGCACTAGACACCCCCCTCTAGACCGCTGGCATCGTGTCAGGGAGCGGCTAATCCAGAAAAAGGGCACAGCCAAGCATGGCAGAAGAGGAGGGGAAAAAAACAGTGTTTGCTTTAGCACAGTAAGCTAGCTAACTGAACTGGAGCAGCGTGGCGATAGCGGTCTCTCGCTCGGTGTCTGGTCGTGACCAAAAATAGCGTACAATCACAGACATAGGCAGGGCCCATAGGCCAGATAATACACACCAGCTTATTATTGCCAATGTTATTGTTGTGTATCATATTTGTCCAGTTAATTCAGCCAGTGAAGGGGCTTACTAGGTCCAGCTGGTGTCTTTCCAATCTTTGCTGTTGAGAAATGATTCCTCTTCTTCGATGTGGGCTGAATGGATTCAAGCATAAACTGTGGTGGTCTTATTTGTTCCCCCTTTCCGGTCCTATACTCTCAACCTCCGTGGCCGTGCAATATCCGCAACATCCTCCACCGGTCACGGATAGCCCCGAAGCCCCTCCACGCACCAGAGTCTGCTGAAAAACACTAGGTTGCGTGCCTGGGTGACTCCAGCAGGGGGACACGTGCTCTGTAATAATCACAAATAACGTCGATCCACATGGGATTGCAATCACCGAATCCCTCTTTAGGCCTCTTGAGTCCCAACCTTTAAAGCTGCACCGGGCGCGCTCGCTATCTCGCTGGCTGCGTGCACGTCACGTTACATGACTTCTGGTGATTGGGATTCATTTATTTCAAACAGGTACTCCTCTCTGCCATTTAAGGGGCCGCCGCTGTGCGAAGCTGCAGCTTTTAACGCGAACCGTCCTCGGGCTCCCGGGCCAGACGCCGGCCCCGCTCTGCCAAACACATTCTGGTGCGAAAATCTTCTCTGAGGAAAAAAACGCATTAGATTGACGGCTGAAACCGACGACAGCAAATCAAGCTCTACAACGCAGGTGACAAATCACACACACACACACACACACACACACACACACACACATCCTTAAGGAAGGAAATGTAACATGTAAACTTGCACAAACATGCTCACACACACACACACACACACACACACAAATGCTCACGTAACACACACAGCCAACAGCAGTGGCATCTGTTGCCCATCGAGCCAGTCTGCCTGAGCTGGAGTCAATTATAAACACATTAGACTCCGTTTCCCATAATACACAATGACACAAAGACATGATCACTCAGACACAAACAAAACCGCACACACACGCACACGCACTGCACACACACACACACAGGATCTCCAGTGCCATAACTCGACATCCATTATCACTACTTGTCACTGAGAGAAAGAGAGAGGAGGTGACAGGAGTAGACAGACAGAAGGAGCAGAAAGAAAGAAAGAAAGAAAGAAGGAAAGAAAGAAAAGAGGGGCGATGATAAATTGCAGACGAGCACGAGAAGTTGCTCTACTTTAGGTGGGCTGATCTTCAAAAGCAATCCAATCTCCCTGATACACTCTGGGGGGGGCGAGCAGACGTTTTACATTTGATGTGAATAAAGAATGACTTGGAAAAACCCAGAAAATCATAAAACAAAATATCTCCAATCTAGTCATTCTGTAAAACTCAATTTGTTGAAGAGCGCCACTTGCGCCGTCGCAGGCGTGCATCCGAAGTTCCCGGCAGACCCGTTAAACGCCGAAGTCTCCGGGGGCTCGGAGATTAAACACAGCTGACAGACGGGATGGAAAACAATATCGATGGCTTGTTGTCGGGGTTAGCGTGCTCGACGGGCCTTCACAAACACGGTATAGGGAGGCATGCAGCGTTAAGCCGCCTTGGAGAGTGTATGAGCTTGCATATGCATGTGTGTGTGTGTGTGTGTGTGTGTGTGTGTGTGTGTGTGTGTGTGTGTGTGTGTGTGTGGGTGTATGGATACATGCTTGCATATGCTTGGTATTGTGAGATGTACGCGACGTAAAGACAATCTCACTCCAGAGAGAGAGCCGTGGCCTTGTGCTGTTGTTTTGTTTCTGTGTGTGTGTGTGTGTGTGTGTGTGTGTGTGTGCGCGCGCGCGTGCACGCCTGACAGGCTCACAAACAGGCGTCTCTCCTTCTGAGACTGATTGACAGGGAGGACTGAGGGAGAATAGAGACCGCACACACACACACACACACACACACGCACACACACACATGCACACACACACACACACACACACACACACACACACACACACACACACACACACACACACACACACACACAGGTGCAGATGTCTCCACTCCTCCTCCTTTCTGAACACAAAATACACAAAAAGATATTCACACAACTTATTATAGAGAGGTGTTGGACGTCACTAATTTATATAGATTACACACACATGCACAGAAATACACACACACACACATACACGTAGACAAAATACAGGTGCCCATCCACCACCCACATGCACACACACACACACACAGACACACAGCTGGCGGCAGATTAGATGGATATGGAGGCCTGACGTAGTTAGGAAGGCTTTATATGATGATGCCGCTCTGTCAGTCAGTGTGTGTGTGTGTGTGTGTGTGTGTGTGATGATCTGATAGTATCCTGTCAGTCAGACCTGTCTTGACAGAGCAGCCAGAGGGCCCCGGCACCGACTTTAGATTGTGTTTGTGTCTGTGTGTGTATTCGCTTTCTTTTAATCTCGTCAAAACAGCAAAGTTTGTCTCCGTCTCTCCGTGTGTCTGGGCCTCAGTCAAGTTCTGCTTTCTACATCCACCAGCATTCAACACCTTCTTTCACTGCTGCTCCAACAGTCCTCAGGTGCAACGCTTCCTTCATGTACATTCAGACGTCACCGAGGTTAAGGATGATTTCCCAGTTTTGATGGCGTCGCTCCAGATTGGGCAGATTGAGTCTGTTGTCACTTTACTGAGACTGAACTCACATCAAAGGATTAGAAGGTTCCTGTTGTAGCTGCTCTGCACCGGCTGACGGGTCATTTAAAACATGACCTTAAGATTTTGCTGAATACTTTTGAGGCTCACCTATAGGACTGCTGTCCAGCTGTTTTATCCTCAAAATTTCTAAAGTCTAGACTTGGGTTAAGACCAAGACACACACACACACACACACACACACTTATTTCAATTAATATGTACCTATGCCAGCTTACTGTATTTGCTTCTTTTACTCCTTCGCATTCGTCTTTTATTCATCCTTGTTTTGATGACAGGTTTGTATTTACAGTGAGTATTGTTCTTCCCTCTATGGTCCATATTATGATACAGTATCATTTGGTAGAAAAGGTTGGTTTGTTGTTTTGACATGAAATGGATTGAGTCATCCTGACGAAAACATCATTTAAAACAAACTGAAGTCTTTACAGGAGTCTGCTTGTGACAACGATCCCCTCGGGCAACACGACACCACAACAACATATCAGACCCATCAACCTGCTGCCTCCACTTCAGTCTCAGAGGCTGGTTTTGGGTTTATCTTGCCAAAGTTCTGTAAACACAAATACTGTAAACATGGAATATAAAGCGACAAGACAAATGCAATGCATTAGCTGCATGTTTGGATCCATCTATCCATCCATCCATCCATCCATCCATCCATCCATCCATCCATCCATCCATCTATCCATCCATGTATCCAGCCATCCATTCATCCACCCATCCATCCATCCATCCACCCATCCATTCATCCAGCCATCCATCCAACCATCCATCCATCCAACCCTCCAGCGAGTCCTGGGTCTGTCCCGGGGTCTCCTCCCACTCAGCCAATGGGAGGCATCCAGGGATCATCTTTACCTCCTCCTGGATCACTGAACTCCTCACACCATCACAGAGAATGAGCCATCACATTTCAGCCGATCCGTGATCTCACTCTGTTATAGCGACACCCACCCAACCTCAGCCGGTCTCAGACGAAGGACCCCAGATGATAGTCCTAAACAGATCTGAGAAAACCTCGTTCAGGACCAGGGCCACCAGGGCCAGTCTGGGAGCCTGGCAGTGGGTGATCCCCCTGTAGCTCTGCTGGCCACAGACTGAAGATGTACTGTGGACTGTCACTTTATTGGTCAGATGTAGAATAAAAATGATCTAGATCTAGTCATCATTGGTTTGCTGCTTTTCCATGTCCAAGTCAGCTCTAGGCACTATTATCACTTTAACATCTCATTCTAGGGAGCGAAATACTAAAAACAAAGATAGATAATAGAAATAATGCAAACAACAATAATAATGTTGACTTCTGTACTATAGAGAACAGACAGTTACAGTGGTGCAGAAAGAGAATTCAAAATAGTCAGAGGGTCGTGAGACTAATGATAAGACCTCTGCTGGTTTCTTTAGGAGCATGCCCTTCATTATGGAGCATTGCATTGTGGTTCAAGATGTTTTATGTGTGTGTAGGTAGAGTGGGTTACCTAGAGGCAACATTACCCTTATTACATCATCAATTACAACATCAGTTAAGTGGCCCTCTAGACCTGAAGCATTATTAGAGTTTGCTTCCTGCCTTAAAACAGTTTCCATACAGCATTAAAACCAGGGTGCAGATCTACAACCACAATGCTGAGCCACGCCAATCTGCCAGTGAATCCTTTTATTATTGTGTGTTTATGTTTGTGTGTGTGTGTGTGTGTGTGTGTGTGTGTGTGTGTGTGTGTGTGTGTGTGTGTGTGTGTGTGAAAGTGGCAACACAAGACTGAATAAAAATCTCTCACTCCTTCTATTAGGTGTCCCAGGGCACGGCGAAAGTGCCCAGGGATAAAATATGTGTGTGTGTGTGTGTGTGTGTGAGAGAGAGAGAGAGAGAGAGACAGAGTGTGCGAGTGTGTGTGTGATAAGTAATATAGCAGTGTCATAGAGGAAGCCACTGTAACCTTTATACAGCTCTTTACTCTGTCACTTCCTATAAAAACACACCTCCATCACCCGGAGAGGGAGAGGAGGGAGGAAGGAGAGAAGCGAGGAGGAGGGAAGCTGACAAAGAGAGAAAGCGAGAGAGGGAAAGGAGGAGGGGAGGAGATGAGAGGGAAGAGAGAGAGGGAGAAGAAGGGAAGAGGGGGGGAAGACAAGTAGAAGAAAAGCAAGAGGGATGGAGTGAGGAGACAAAAAACATGAGAGAGGGAGAGAGGTTAAGAGAGGGAGGGAAAAGAAGCAGAGAGGAAGGGAAGGAGCGAGGGAGGAGAGGAAGACTGAGAATAGACAGAGATGTTTCATATTTTCACAAGGTCAAGCGTGGAGATGTGCACTCTCCCGGCCGCCACGTGCACGCTCGCTGTCAGTGAAGCAAGGGTAGAGAAAAGAGGTAGCGCAACAGAAAGCAGATGTTGAGGGGGAGAATGTGACGGCTGCCTAATGAGGAAGAGCAGAGAGGAGGAGGAGGAGGAGGAGGACGGACGTAGGAAGAAAGAGGGAAAGGAGCTGAGGAGAGAAATGAAGAAAAACGAGAGAGAGAGAGAGAGAGAGAGATAATGTGACACATAGGAAGAGGAAGACAACGGGGACAAGAAAGGAGAGAGGGAGAGAGGCAAGTTAAAAGATGAAGACAGACAGAGAAAGAAAGAAAGAAAGAAAGAGAGATGAGAAAGAACAAAAAGAACAAGAGAGGCAATTGGAGGAAAATGGAGGAAGCAGTAGAGTGGAAGGAGACAAAGAGAGAGAGAGAAGAGATAGAAAGAGAGAGAGAAAGAAAGAGAGAGAGAGAGAGAGAGAAAGTGAATGAGGCTCGGGGCATTTTTACGACTTTGTCTGCCTGACCTTCTGTCCTCCTACATGGCGTGCATGCGTGTGTGTGTGTGTGTGTGTGTGTGTGTGTGTGTGTGTGTGTGCGTGTGTGCGTGTGTGCGTGCAGCCATAATTGCACATCTCTCAACAAACCTGCCCAAGTCCTTCTCAGGTGAAATACTCACTGGGACGACGTGCGATACCTCAGACACGTCAGATTTTGACGAGAGTGATGCATCTCACCACTGAACCTTTTCAAAATAACACAGGTTAACCCAAAAGGGCACTACAATTACAGGTCAGGAAGGTGACATCATTTGTTACTGATCAACCCAGAGGGGGGCGGCATCATCACTCATTCCTGTTTACACCCTCAGTTCACCTTCTTGCAGCATCTGGGTTTAAAAATGGATGTTAGGAATACCAGGAAATGGTGAGGTTTTTTTTGCGTAAAATAAGATAGAAGAAGTGAGTTTGAGTAATGTGTATCTGAAAGAGATACAAGGTCAGTCACTGTCTCAAAAGGTTAAATGAAAAATACGCTTTGAATGCACCCTCTGTACACCATATTTACCAAAGGTTTATCTATTGTTTGGTTGCCTGAAGTGATGACGCCACGGCTAACCCTGAGCCATGAAAAAACCCACCTAGTGAAGCATTTTCCTTTTCAATAGATAATGCACTTAATGCTTTACAACTGACAAAGACACATATTAATGTATGAAAATCGTCATATCGGCTCGGGGAAGTGTAACTTAGAAAAACATGTAAAAAGTGGGACTTCTACGACGGCTTCATCAGCAATCAATCTTAATTCCCCTTCAGACAGAGCGAGAGGATCGGATTTGGATTGACCTTCACCCTGCTGCGCACTCTGACATTCACTATGATCACACACACCATCACTACCAGCTTCTACACTACGACAACCAATCACTGTGGTAAAGACACAGACAAAGGTTTACGAAAGTACATCGAGGCAAATGCACAGCAGAGTCCAGGTCAGATCAGTCTGGTTAGAGAGGGAGAGAGAATATAGATGCTGTACAACGCCATGAGAATGTGAAAATCAAGACAACTCAGATGAATGTACTGAAGAGTCTTTGACCAGAAAACAACAACAAAAGCCTGCGTTTATCATGGCTGTCATGGACACACATGTCCTCATATCAGAGGTTGTTTGGTCCTATTACCATAAAAAACTGAAATGAGGGCAAACATAGAAATAGTAACACATGCCTTTTCTATTTTGTCAGCTTGACACATTTCTTCATGCTGTCAGCATAGTTGAGTTCAGATGAGTTCTCACTAACAATGTCAAAATGCCCCAATAGAGCTCAATCATCATTTAATTTTGTTTTAATTTTGTTGTGAATTTTGATGTAACCGTAGGCTTGATTCAGACTTCGTAAAGTTGCGATGGTCTTCTATGGATCGACACACACATGTGAAGTGTTCCCATTCAGACGTGGACTATTCAATGTGCACTCTGAAGATGGAGCTGTCCCTTTGCTCGTCCAAGGGTTGATTAACAAGTGCTTTTCGTGCTGACACATTTGCTTTCACTGTTGTGTGCCTTTAATTGAGTTTTGTTTAGCAGGACCTTCCTTGATAACTGAATCACAAGCTTGCCCTTGGGACATTTTAAGAATGTATATAAAACAAAAATTATACTTTATAAAATCTGAAATTATTTAGTTTATTCTTCATTCTACATTTTACTCCAAAGAAACCACTGAAAGACACTACTTTTTTTTACATTTTGGGCAATTAATTGAGAGAGACTTGTGCAAAAGTAGAATAAGTAATTCCTGTATTACCAAAAATGACAATCAATGGAGTATTAAGGCCTGCAGGGGCTTCAGCGGCCAGAGCATGGTCATGTAAGACTGAGTGCTAGGAAAACAAATAGAATAAGAGTGAAGGAGAGAGATTTTTTGAGAGAGCAAATATAGAGAGGGGAAATCACTCAGTGGCAAGAGGGCGATGTGAGGTACTTCACGAAGACATGAGTTTTCAGCCAACCACAGAAGATGAGGATTGACTCTCTTAAGGGAGTGGGAAGGTCCTTCCACCATTGAGGAGCCAGGAGGGAGAAGAGTCCAGACCGGGTGGAGTGTTGATCAGGTCGGGTAGAGAAGGAAGAGCAAAGTGGTGGTAGACTGCAGAGCATGGGCAGGAGGTATGGGGGTGCAGGTCCCTTAGCAGCCTTGTACATGACCACCACGGTTTTGAATCTGCTACAAAGAGCCACAGGCAGCCAGTGGAGGCAAGGTAGGAGGGTTGACCAGACAGGAGATGACTAAAACTTGAACGGTGAGCTGGAGCTGTGAGTCCCAGGTGAGTAAGGTTGATTCGACGGATGTTGTACAGTGCAAACCTGCAGGATCGTGTTGTAGCTGCAATCTGGGCCTCGCATGGCTCTCGGTTATCTAGAGGAACACCAAGGTTCCTGGAAGACTGGGCAGGAGTCACCGTGGTCTCGTCAACAGCAGCTCAGTCTTGTCAAAGTTTTATTATATTTAAAATAAGATTCTTATAAACAGTGAGTTTCTTAATGACAACTGCTGTCCATGCAGAAACACTAGATGCAGAGGGCACCCGTTTAAAGTCAGCACATTTTAACAATTGGCACCCTCTGTGCACCCCGGTAGCGCTGTCTCCTTTGAAACTCAAGCACATAAGTGGTATGAAGAGTCATCAGATTGCTTTAAATAACATCCCGAATGTTGACGACTGAGGCGCTCTCTGTTCACGTGGGTTCTGCAATGCCCTGCAGGGGGAAAAATGGAGGGACAGATGGTCTCTACGCCGTGGTCTCTGCCTTTCCAGAACTGTGAAGCAAAGTTCATGAAAATTATGAAGAGCATTTGGCCTTGGTCCATTCCTACTCTTACTACTCTCTTACAATCTAGGTGTGTGGACGGATGCCAAATGTGCCATGTGAACGCCACCCAGGAGTCCATGTGTCACAGGGTGAGAGCAGACAAGCCTTGCTTTACTTGTTTGCTTGTTCGTCACCTCAAGAGTGTGTCTGGCAGGAGGCGATGTATCTCCATGCAGGACTCCGGGGTTGTCACCAGCGCATTGCAGTGGTAAGAAGACCGATTCTTTGAACTAACTCGATCGTTTCAGACTGTCAGTAAGTAGTGAATTGATTCAAAATGAGTTCATCTATCAGTACCTCCTCCCTTTTCTCCCCAAACATTAACAACATGAGCAATCAAAGAGCAATAAAAGAAAGTGAACAAGCACGTTTGAGAATTTGCTGCGACTGTAGCTGATTAAGCCCGTCTTGGGGAGTCGCCAGCCAGCGCTGATCGTTGCCAAGGTCGGCTGTCCAACTGTCTTTGTCCCCAACATTAGTTTTGTGTTTACAAGCTTGTTAGGCTCCCTTAGAACTGCAAGGAGTTCAACCACGGACACTGAATCAACTTGAACTTTCCATTGACTTCGGTTGGCAAAGCAATTTGATTTGTCCGCTTTAAAGTATTGTTCAAATCAAATGGAAGCACAGTGGGGCAGATAAAAAAAAACAACTTAAGCGCCGCTGCACTGGTCTGAAATCAAGGTCCATGAAGAGGTTGCTACACCGAGGACAACTCCATTCACTTCAGCTTGTGAAACAGCACAAAATGCGAGCTCAGACACACACTGTGTAGCACCGAGTTGCTTAATATCTGGGACGGGACTCCAAATGGGTCACAGTCGTTCTATTGTTTTGGGCCTTGACTTGACAAGAGCACTATCATGTTTTAATAAGCCCGGCACCACGCGATGACACTAAATTTACTACATTTCCTCAGCACCGTCTTAATCAATCTTCATCCTGCTTTAGACAGAGGGAGGATTGGGTTTGAGCTGACCTTTACCCCGCTGGACAGTTTGACATTCTTTATGATCACCCGCATGACAGGACTTTCAAGGCGCGAGTCTTTTGGAAAGATTTCGCTCCTTTACAATGACAACAAATCGCTTAGACAAGAAGACGGAAAAGGCAAGAAGTATCACATGCCTGGAAAAATCCTTTGTACACAAAACAATTTAACATAGACTCTTAAACACCCAATGTGTCAAATGTTGCAAAGTGATGCAAGTTTCTCATAAATAAACACATGGATATGGTGAAAATGACCTTTTTTTTATGTACTATAGTAAATGGGTGAATACACTGTAGGCCAATGCAAGTGAATGTTATCACCACAGTTAACGGGACCAGCTAATAATGCGTGCCCAAAATATCACTTCAACTTCACCTATACCATTGAGGGCAATGCGTGCACAATTTTTTTTTCCTGTCTGTCAAATTTCTCCCGTATCACTGTCAAATCAGTGATGGATATGAAATCCAATGCTTCCAAAAATATTCCATACTCCCATTATATGTAATAAATCCCCTTATTGTTCCTCCATTTACATTTGAGACTACATTTTGCTGCAAAATCTGAAGAATTTCTTCATGGTAGTCTTGCAGGGAGAACATGAAAACGACTGGAAAATAATATTATTGTAACATTTAGTTTTTTGATGATACATTTTTGCAGCAATTTATTCCATTGAAATACTCTGTAAGTAAATATTGGTGGTTATCACAAAGCAGGGAATGTGCTCTGTCATTACGTTGCATTCTCTTTTCTTTCATATCAATATTTAGAGTCGCTGGGAGGGAAGCGAGGGAAGAGAATACAAAGCAGGAGCGAAGGACAAAACAGGAATTAAAGCGCGGGAGAGGCTCGCGCTAATAAAAGTGCGACTGAAAAATAAAGCGCTTCAATAAAAACGGCTAAAATAAGAAGAGTGTTGTCGTTGAACGTGGTGTGTGTACGCTTTGTGTGTGTGTGTGTGTGTGTGTGTGTCTTCTTTGTTCTCTGCTGCGTGGCCTTTGCTGTGTGCTGTCAGTTCGCTATCAACTCGCATTACCTACAAACATGTTTTCTTATTTTGCTACGTTCATGCTAATCCCGCCTGCGCCCAGATCCACTGCATGCATCAAATGTTATTAAAGGGAACACACGCCCTCTGTGCCCTCTGCCTACCCCCCCACCCCCCCCACCCCCCAACACCCCCAGTGTATATCTTTATTGTACTGTATACACTTGTACAAGATGCACCATTTGCTGCAATGCAGGTGGAATAGGAGGAAGAGGAGGGGGGAACAATGTGACACACATACACATTTGCGTGCACACACACACACACACACACACACACACAAAACTATAGCTACCTGTCAATCTCTGCCCACAGGTGCCTCCCTAGTGTGCCAAGACTGCTGAGAGATTGAGAAAAAGTGAGAGGAGGGAGAGAGGAGGTGAAGAGAGAGAGAGAGAGAGAGAGGCTTTGTCCTACTGTGATAAACCACACACACACACACACACACACACACACACACACTGTTAGACAAGACACCGGCTCAAGTGTTTGTACTCGTGTATGTGTGTGTGTGTGGGTGTGCCTGTGTGTGTGTTGTAAATGAATACAAAGCCACCGCATCTTGTTCTCCCTCCCACTCACATTACCAACACGGCGTTAAGCCACGGCGTTCACAGCTCAGCGCCCATAGCAACTGACTCCCGATGGGTTGAGACCTTCGCTGTGTTTGTACAGAACACGTTTGACAGGGCACACATCTTGATTCCTCTAATGAAGAGTCTGAATCGGACCGTTTCTCGTCTTTGTTATTACGCGTCAAGAATACAACTTTTTCTTTACGACGCTCTCTTTTTTTCGGAGTTCGCTGAAATCGCAGATTGGCGGAGCAGCTGTTCATCATGGTCGCTCTTTCTCCTCTGAAGCAGGAAGTAAGGAATGATAACCAACAAGGTGGATGTTAAAGAAGTTGGGGCTAAAATCCACCTGACAGACGGGTGTTATAATACATATATTACATAGAATTAACTTTCATTATGTCTGCACCCATCGATGTAGTTTCAAGCTTCAAGATTCAAGAAGTTTATTCGTCACATACATACACGGGGTGTGCAGTGAAATGAAAAAGTGGCAGTGCTCAACAGAAATGTGCAAAGGGCAACAAGTTCACACTATTTACAATTAAAAAAACAACACAATATTTACAGTATTTACAGTATGTAGTGGTAAATAAAAGGTGTGTGATCATCTTAAGGTAAATATCCACCAATGTAAACAAAAATCTATGTTCTAATTCAGTTCTCATCCTTAAAACGTATATATATTCATAGATCTACATATATCTACTACTTATTCTTATGTACACTATGAATTCGTGTCATCCTGAAAAGGTGGGGAAACTTCAGGCGGGTGTACCAGCCGCTACATCATCGTCTCGTTTTCCAAGTGAATGCATGCTCGCCAAACTGTTAACACACACACACACAACTAGTATCCGCTCAACCCCCGTTTCCATCACACACATGAACACACCTGCCATCAGACTCCTCCTCTCCATATGCTCCTCTCCATACACTCTTTCTGCTGCTTTTTCCTGCAGTATACACACAGAAACACGTATGCAAGCACAGAAGCACAAAAATAGATACACATGGGTAAAATAAGCACCATATTCTCTCTCTCTCTCTCCCTCTTGCTCGCTCGTTCACACACCTACACTCACATCATCTTCATATTTTGCCTAATGCACGTAGCTCGGGCGTCCTGGTGGCTCAGTGGAACTGTGATGTCCTGCGTTTTTTGTCTTTTTTTTAAAGACAAAAATATGTCTTCATTCAGCTGCACTAATAGAACTTCTGCCCTCCAGTTCTCTCAGTGAATCCATTTTAATAAGCACTTCTACTGTACTTCCAGCTGTACGAGCACACTGTGTTTCCCTTATTCAGGGCTCTTGGGGCTCTTGAGGCCTAAACAGTACGCACTTACACACAGACGCATCATGAACACTCACAAAGCCCATAGAGGAGTCTGGAGCTGATCATTGGCCCGCTAACCCAACTTAGCTGTCATTCAAGATTTACTGTATGTACCTTACTAAGTAGTTAACTAGCTAATACCAGCTAGTCTAGTGAACGTCTAATGAACAGACAAACTCTGACACCTACAACTTAAGGCTACACAAATGTACTTGACAGCCGAGGATGCATCGGATGTTGACTTAGCCGATAAGTACGAACGGGAAGCCCCAAGATTCATTGCAAGAACAACGCATCACCTCCAATCGAGGCGCATCGATCCACATCGGCCGCAAACAGCCAAACTCCAGAAAATGAAAGTCAACACATTCCCAAACATGTCCTCCTTGATTGTGAAAGACACCGGTAACAGAGAAAACATGGTCTCTGTTGCCGTGTGTGGCTTCGTGGAGTGTTTTTCAGCTCGTGAGAGGATGTTGAGGGAGCATCCAGCTGTGACGAGCATGGAAGACTAACATGCGTGCCAAAAACTCACGCTGAGCGTTCGGTTGGGGAATTCAAAACTCATGCATGAAAAGGTTAAGATAATTCATTTTATCCCCACTTGATTGTATAGTTCACTCAGGGGGCGGTAATGATGCGGGGGGGGGGGGGGGGGGGGGGGTGACTGAGGAGATGGGATGAGCAGTTTGGGAGAAAAGATGTTTCATGGCGTTATGTGTTATCGTTATGTTTTAATACGGTGATTACCATTGATGTTTAACTGTCCTCGTTTGGTGTTGCGACCGCCTGACCTGCCCTTAAAAAATATGACACGCAATTTAAAAAAAAAAAAACTGTTTTGTTTTTCCACTTTCACATGAAATATGAGATTAAGTCTTCACACACGCATACACTTGCACACACACACGCACACACACATTCATATGTGTGCCCATGCAAAAATAACAGAGATTAATTTTAGCAAACAAAACGTGACACAATATGTCAGTGTGTGGTCCCACTGTGTGTGTGTGTGTGTGTGTGTGTGTGTGTGTGTGTGTGTGTGTGTGTGTGTGTGTGTGTGTGTGTGTGTGTGTGTGTGTGTGTGTGTAGTAGCTGAAGACCCAGGGGGTGTTCGAGTACAGCAGATATGAAACAGGGCATTAATTGAGCTCCCAACTATAGGGAATAGTGGGGGCAGGAGGGGGGAGGGGGTGTATGAGTGATGGTGTATGTGTGTGTGTGTGTGTGTGTGTGTGTGTGTGAGAGAGAGACAGAGACAGACAGACAGAGAAAAAGAAAGAAAGAAAGAAAGGGAGGAGAGAGAGAGAAACTCATGCTGAAGGGAATAACAGAGAGACGCTCATTAAAACTGATTATTAAAGCAGCAACACTGAGGAGCAGCACTCAGGCGTAGCCACAACATCCCAAATGTGTGTGTGTGTGTGTGTGTGTGTGTGTACTATGTTACTATAAACAGATACCCAGTGAAGTATTACAGTAGTAGAGTACACATGCAATGCAAGTTGATTTTCCTAAATGAAATATTGATCCCGTTCTTAAATTGTCTTTCCTCTGGGTCTCTCCTGTCATGTGCTCGTCTGTCCTGTCCTGTCACACATGCTGTCAAAGTGCACTTGAGCAAGGCACTAAAAGGAAAATCTCCCCTCAGATACACTAACACTGTTACATATCATCAGTCTGTGATGTTCGATGTATTCCAGGAGTTATTTTGTGTCCTGGATTTTCTTTCTTTGCACCAGCAGTCATAGAGAATACATCAAGTTGATTTTTTCATTTATTGCCATTTGATTGGGAAACACTGAGACTGCATGTATTGCACTGATTTATCGACAGCAAGTGGATTCTCTACGACTGACGGCATTAGCTTCACTGCATTCCCTCTGCAAGTGTGTGTTTCATCATGTGTCTTCAAGCTGGCTTCAGGAGGGTGATGGTCTGAACAGTGCTGGGAGTGGGTCCAACGGTGGGTGGCATCTATTGCAGCGCCTCCTGTTGGTGTGGGGGACCTAAATCTGTTTGGGGTTACATCCTCCCACTTCAACAACCGGTGCTTATTCCAGGGATCTGGATCGACACAATGGATCTGGTCTAAGTGTGCTCCTTCTTTGTGAGGATCACTTAAAATAGCTGAGTTGAGCCCATGCCAACAACGGACAGACGAGTAGAGCTTACCGTCAGTGGAAGCAATACTTTCCATGTCTTGAAAGGTGAAACAACAAATTCATCCTGAAGCATCCTTAAGAGTTTGCAGAGGGTGGGTGACAGTGTTCATATATAGAGCAGATTGATATTGGATTTACTCAGATCCTGGGCTAGGAAATGAAGAAATCCTGTTTCATGTTTGACATGTTTGACCATTGAATGATCCCAGAATTAGAATGACAATTTCAATATTATATACCTGTTTGCATGTTACATTGGTACATACATCATGTCTTAACAGATCAATGCTTGCATTTGATTTCTGAGTATGTGGATGCCGGGTATGCAGGGTAGAAGTACTGTTACTTTGCAGAAATTGTATTTAAGTAGAAGTATATTTACCTGTGTAAAATCCTGTTACATGTTGTTGCTGTCGGGTTACAATCTCCAAAGCAGCACCGACTTTTCAGGCACTAAGCAAAACAGCTTTGTTTTTAGACTGACCACCATGCATTGTAATGGGTTTCGAAAGGGTTTCACAAGGCCCCGGGTTGTAGAATCTCCCCAACCCTTAGAGAACCATGCAATCTTTCAGCTGAAGCTAAAACGCGAAAGTCAAGGTTTTCACATGGCAACAGCAGTATGATGTTCCATGCGAAAAGGACAGAGAGGCCAAACGAGATTCTTTTAATTGAAGAAAAACAACACATCAGAGTAAGGGAGGGTTAGCGGTGATTTCTGTACCGACCAACCTTCAGAACTGCAAAACCTAAAGGGTGAGGCCCCGAGGAGCTTATTTGGATCTAATGAGAGTCGCTGACCTCCCCTAACTTCCCTCATTCGTCTTTCCCTTAACCATCACTTTCCCTCTCTCGTCAACCCCCTCAGTCTTCCCCTCGTTCGCTAAAGAGAGAGTTGTTGTGTGCAAAGTTAAACGCAAGTGTGTAGCAGCCCAAGTGATACGCAGGTAGGTTCAAGAGCCCAGATATGAAATATGGTGCAGACTGGAAGGTCGTGCACCGTCCCGCGGAGAACACCAACCTCGCATCCCCTCACCCAACATCCATTATTGTTTTATCTCTGTACTCACTGTTGATATTGAACGTGTTTTTACTGACTATGTTGAGTGTTCAAAAAGTCATTATGGCATCTGAGATTTGAAAAAGTGAAAACACCCATCACCATTATTCAGTTGTTACGACTAGATGTTTCTTTTGTTGTTAGCTATCCAACTAGCTAGTAAGAGCAGAAATGTAATAATATTATAGCTTTTTGGCTAATGTTAACTAAGCTTCTATTAAAAATATTGCAGATTATTCCTTTAATGTTACTCTTAGTTCATTTAAAGCTGCACTAGACAAGATACTTGGGTGTATACTTGAAAAACACACCCCTTCTTACCAGCCTGAATCACAGAGTGGGCCTAAACAGAGAGGGTTCCTTCTCCGGAAACCCCGTAGGTTCACCCTTTTTGTGTTGGGTAGGTAAACCTCTCTGCCTACAGGAAGTGACAAATCAAAAGTGTAACTGTACTCATCTCACCTGTGCATAACTATATCTATATATATCTTTATATATATCTATGGAGCCAAAGCCATTCATTTCCTGGTTTGTCAGGAAGTGGCTTCCCTGTAAAGTTGGACACACACACCACAAGCGCTTGGTGATAGTCAGACTTTGTTTCCTTAAATCACGTTGAACCGCTGTAGTATTTCAATGTTGAACAAATGTGTGTGTGTGTATGTGTGTGTGTCTTTGCATGTCTTTTCAATAGACGGGTCACCTAGGGCTTGATTAGTACGTACCATCCGCACTCCGACTCATTTATTAACACAAGATATCAGCGCCATATCGTCATTCATCACTAAGTCACATTCATCATCTTCCATCTCCTGTCCTTTTCCTTCCTCGTCATCTTTCTTCCACTCGCTCCCTCCTTCCTCTGGCATTCTCTCTATTCCAATTGACCCTTTGCCCTCTTTCAAATCCCTAGCGATGGTTGTTAACGCGGAACAAGCCGCCGCGGCGCCCGTGAGGAGTTGATAGGAAGCTTATGGTTATTTGCCGTCATGAAAAAAAAAAGGGCATAAACATTATTGGCTTAGTTAGAGGGATAGATAATGTGCTGTTTAGGGTCAAATCCAGCAGGAAAATCGCCCAGGAATGATTTATATAATTTCCAAATGGAGGGGAAATTGAATTCACCCATCCACAGTGAAGTTCAGTGCAGGATGAAAGAATGTGTTAGCGTACATTAATCCAAATGTGACGGAAAAACAGTCGACCAAACAAACACATACACACACAGGCCTGGATTTCTTAGCCCTGTGTCACCCAGATTGGTTGGATTTTTGTTGTTGAGGTTGAAAAAAAAAGAGAAAAACAAAACATCTGGAAATGAAAAAAGAGGAATAAAACATCTGGGATATTTTACTTTCATGTAAACCAGTGATAGACGCTGATTTTGAAGAATGATCACTATTATGTTCGCTTTTTTTCTTCTTTTATTCCTCTCTCTGCTTAACTCTCATCACATTTCCTTGATTCTTATCTGTTGTTTCTCTCATTTCCTGCTTTATATTTTCCTCATTTCCACATTAAAAAAGGAATGCACCAATTTTGTCTTTGATCAAGCGTTTTTTTGACAAGGAGATTGGTACAGTGTTCCTTCTGTGTGTGTAGCGTTTAGTGCACCGGGAAGACTTGGAAGATTATTCTTTCCATTTGCCAAATATATACAGTACACTGTTGCACGGTAAACTAAGTAAACGCTGGACAGACGGACAGACGGACAGACGGGAGGTGAAACTGCTGCCAATCGTCTCTTTGCACAATGGTGAGCTGATCAAAGAAAAAAAAATTCAGTGTCCCTTTAACCAAACACACTAGTATTCACAGTAATGACTAACCAAGCAATGACGAAACACCTTCACACACACACACACACACACACACACACACACACACACATAGCACTATGCAATGCCACATCTGCCAAATAGAAAAAAAAACAGAAGATTTTGTGGGTGTAAATGTGAGAGAATCTGGATGTGTAGAGTCCTAAAAAGGTGCAGGTGCAACACAATATTGTCGTGGAGAAATGAGCATCATATCATATCATGGTGAAAGAGAAAACAATGCATAGACACCCCCCCACCCTCAAACCCCCCCAACCCCCCCATCCCCTGTCCCTCCCTCTCATCTGTCTATCCCCTCTCCTCTTTTTCTCTTTCTCTCTTCCATCCCCATCTCTCCGTTGAAAGGTTAGTAAATGTCAGATGGGAGTTGTCATCATCTTCAATGGCATCATCTTTCTTCATAGAAACACTGTCTCTGTGTGTGTGTGTGTGTGTGTGTGTGTGTGTGTGTGTGTGTGTGTGTGTGTGTGTGTGTGTGTGTCTGAGAGAGAGAGAGAGTAGGTTGAAGGGAATACAATTGAACAGAATGAAATAGGATATTGAAAATGGGAAATTACTGCTTGCAACAAAGGGTGGGCATCCACACATGCAAGGACAAACACACGCAAACGCACACACACACACACACACACACACACACATACACACACACACACCCACGCGTGTGCATGCAAAGAAGATCATCTGAAATAGGGTTGAACATGTATATTGTTCATAGTGCACACTGCCTCCTCTTCGCCGTGATCATCATACCATGTAAAGATATCTCAGTGCTTGGACAACTTAGCATCACTATGGCACCTTTGGTTTATTAATATTCACTCACACACACACACGAGACACGCACACACACACACATTGTATCCCTGTCTTGGTGCTGCGTCTTCATCGCGGTCTCTATTCTCTATATATTTTATGACTAATAGAAGGAACAAGGCTTTGCGGTGATGACAAATCCCCGCACTCAGACAGTTTTACAGCCCCTAAAGAGCCCCTTGACAAACGGCTGGGCTGTAAACCTCATATTCTAATGCTGCATGTTATTATAATGGCGTATAATATGTGTGTGTGTGTGTGTGTGTGTGTGTAATGGTCTGAGTCTGAGTGAATGCTTAGGTCACGGTAACCACTGCTCATCGCTACACTTTATAGAAGTGCTTTACCGTAACAGCCAAGCGTTCATGTAGACACAGACATACTCTTTGGAGACGCAGCACACAAAGACAATAACACCCTGGCTGTCGGCTGGCTTCAGTGTGAGAGACTAGACTAGGAAAGTAGATGAGAAATCTGTTGGACTAAATGAAGACACGGCCTTCTAACATGGCATGTCCTGAACAGTCCAGTCCTCTCAAGTGTTGTCGTCATTTCGGGGCTTTTGGATTCTACCTGGATCCACCTATCGTTATCATCGATATCGTTCTTTTCTTAAAATGGGTAAAATAATAAAAGCAGAAACAACATATGATAGAGCTATTGCATGTTTCAAAAATTTTAAACATGCTAATGCTAGTATGATGATTTTTCTTTTTTTTTCACTGCAGCCTCAAATGTTTGACTGCAAGAGAGAATGAAACCCTTTATCCACTTTCATGTTTTGGGTGTCAGTGGTATTTGTGTATCTACTGTATGTGAGTCATGGATGGGGCTTTTCACGTTAGGGCTTGATAAATCGTGAGCAAAGCGAGTCCATTTGTACATGGATAAAGCTCCGCCCCCCCCCAGGGCTCCCCCCTTCCACCCATACCGCCTTACAGTGTATATGTCTCACACCTTTTCTTCCTTTACTTGTCCATAATCCCCTAACGGTTACGCGCCGTTATTTCCCCCGAGGGCCAGCGAGCCGCGCACCACTGCGGGAATGCATTAAATTCAAGTGTTGTTGACGCACGCTGAACGGAAAGCAATAACCTGTGCCGGGTCATTTTTTTCCGTTCATTTTCTGAGGTCGAACAGAATTGCCTTTCAGTGCTAGTGTGATTATGTTCTGTTTAACATGGGAATTATGAGAATTACACACATAAGTGTGGTGAAGCATGCCTCGACAAGATTAAAAACAGCTGCACTGGGAGAGAGAACAATAGAGAGAGAGAGAGAGAGAGAGAGAGAGAGTGAGAGAGAGAGAGAGAGAGAGAGAGAGATAGAGGCATGTAACTTTACAGCTTTAATAATACCTAGCCCTAAACTCTTCTGAGTATGAGCTACAGTATTAGGATCAGGATCATCCATCCTGTATGTGTTAGACATTTGGTGTCTCTGGTGAAAGCATGACATTGACCGGTGGCTATTTAAAACAGCTTTAAAGTCTTTAAAACCCGATGGGCAGCTGTGTTCAAATTAGATTTATAGATGTATCTTCCTTCCTGCTTCTGTTGTTAGTAGTACATATTTTATGCTAACAACGATGCTAACCTCCATCCTCTCCCCTAAAAAAACCACCCCGAGCACAAGTTAGAGACTGCATTAAAGGAATTAAGCTTTATTGTTTTTGCTAGATCTTACAAGAAACGTTTGTACTGCATACACACTGAAAATACCTTCCAGGAATGTGCACATTTGCAACCCCAGCGGGTGACTTGCAGTTTTCATCTCAGTATCATCAATGACAACAACAAAAAAACAATGTTGATTTCCTGTCAATTATTCAGAAAAGCTGTCTGGAACAAATTACTGCAAAAAAACCCTGCAGGGTCTACGAAAAGAAGATGGCATCAGCCTTCGGGGAATCCCTGCCAAGCACTAGAACACAACGCCCTGATAGGCCGAGCCTGGGCCCCGCCGGGCCCCGCCGGGCTCCCCCCTCGGCCATTAGAGGGCAGGTAAATTAAATGGCTTGTGAAAAAGGCTGTAATAACCTCACTATCCTCAATCTGATTTGGAGTCACTTCATTATCAGAATCAGAAGACCGAGCTTTTTCCCCGCCGCCGGCACGAGCCAGTTCATTAAAGACCCGCTACCGCTTTGTTACCCCGGCAACTCCCGGGGATCGATGTGTAATGCGCCTTTTGTTTATGGAGGCAAGAGGAAAGAGCACAAACTAATTAAGCTGCTCCAATTATTATCTTGATAGCCTAGTGGCCTGCTTGATGTCAAGCCAGTGGAGCGGGGAGATCCTCCCTGCGAGCAATTATAGGTGCATTTCCAAAACCAAAAGCTGTTGGAGGGGATGGTGTGTAATTGATCCCATCTGATGCGCTGAGCGAGTGATGTCGCAACCCCTTCCGCCTCCCCTCGACATAAAAACAAAAATCATTTTTCTTAAACCTCTCTTCTCTTTTCTCTCCTCTGTGGACTGGATAGAACCTAATGGCAGGTGTAATTGAATTTCATCACACTGACACACGCGCACGCACAGAAACAAATGGCCCTCTTGGCTGTGAGTCAAAACAAACAGCGCTGATATAACGGCACGCGCACGGCAATTACAACCCGATCGGTTTCGCCTGCATCCCCCTTTTTAATTGCTCCTCTCTCCCCTCCTCTTCTATCAATCCCCTTCTTCTTCCCTCTGCCCTCCCTTCCTTTCCGCTCTGTCTCTCTTTCGCCGTGCTGCATTTGAAGAATTAACCGCGCTAACGTCGGCCCTAATTGGCTGTCACCGCGCGCCTCGGAAAATGTGAAGCCACTTCCTCGATATAATCATGTTTACACGCGAGCGCCGGGTGCCAGACTGCTGGGACTGTCTCTATCGAGCTTGTTTAGGGAGTAATTTACTGTAAAATTGGCTATGATAGTCAGTCACAGGGAGAGAAACGAGGAGACGGAGGGGGACTAGCTCAGCGTAAAATGGGTGTTGTTGAGAGACAATGATTTGCTCTGTGTGCAATTTTTTTTTTTTTTGGTGGAAGGAGCAGAGTCTCTTTCAAAACAACTCTCTCTCATTATCGCAACCCCGTTATCTTAATCGGTCGGACTAAAAATGAAATGTGGGTTTTAACAGTGGATTAGAAATAAATGGGAATTAGCCCACCAACAAATCACAGAAAAACAGATTACAGGAAAGTCCGACATAATCTTTTTTGCTGGTACATTTGTTTACACGCGTTCTCTTTCTGCTACTTCAATTTATCACACTAATTGGAGGAGATACAAACACAAGCATTTTAGAAAATAACGAATCAAGATGCAAAAAAAAACAAAAAACAAAACAAAACAGCGCAGGCCTATAATTCATCGGTTCTTTTTAAAGTCTTGATGGAAAAAACGAAACGTGTTACTTCAAATACAAATATCACATCTTATCTTCCACTTAAACCCATACAGGCTTACTTTTCCATGAGCATCAAAAATGTTTGTGTATATCTATATATACTGTATATATATATATATATGTGTATGTGTTTCTGTCAGATTCAAAAGCATCATCTTCATTTGGAGGCTAGGTGATCGGAGGGCAGCTCTCACAGGAACACGTTCCTTATTTACCGGCCCTGTTAATTCCCATTCCCAGCACAGCGAGGGTTGGGGGCCACTTGAGAAGTCTGCGCACTAAGAAGTAGACCTGACATTTTTCTCCTCTAATTGTGTTTTCGTCTCCCTTTGCTGGATTGTGAGTGTGTATATTTGTGTGTGTGTGTGTGTGTGTGTGTGGCTGTGCGGCAAAAGTGTACATACAGTATGTTTGTATCTGTGTGTGTGTGTGTGTGTGTCTGGTGTCTGTGTGTGTGCGCGCGCATACTTATTTATCTCTGTGTGTGTGTGTGTGTGTACAGCAACAGTGTGTATGTTTTTGCCAATTAGGCACTCAATGACAGGACATGTGGCGAAGCAGCTAGCTAGGCTATTCATGGATCAGCAGTTATGGGAGGAAATTTCCGAATACCAAATGGACACACACACAAACTCACACACACACACACACACACACACAAGGGCACATAGAGTCCAAGCAAGCAATTTGAAATGCTTTAGTGTATGATGGCGATCTTAGTGTCAGACGGCAGCATGTTGTGTGATGATGTGTCATGTCCTGATGCAGTCGTCCTCTTGCACTTGTGCTTTGGGATTTATACATTTCTAAGTTTACAACATTGAAAAACAAAATCCACCCCAACATTGAACCATCCCCTCCAGGTTAATGTGATTTGGGCCAGCTCCAGGAGCTAATTGTGTTTGCTGGTCCCCATGCACACACATATTCATTTAGAGGGCTGCGAAATGTTGTTTTTCATTGAAGTGTGCCTCAACACCAAAAATCAACATTTGGTGCCGACAGGCAACGCGGCGCCTGCCCTCGTGTCCAGCCTCCTCTACCATCACTGCCTGTAAAAGAGGGTTAGGGAGGCGAGGCAGCGGGTCCTGGTGGCATCAGCCCTAGGGTGCTCAGAGCCTGTCAGTTAGGAGAGGTTCTCCAGCACCTTCAACCTTCAACCCACACCACCTTGGTCCCAGTGCTGAAGAAAGGAAGCGCCAGTGTCCACAATCTTTGACACTGACACCTCACATTATGAAGACCTTTGAGAGGCTGGTCCAGCAGAATCTCAGACTCCCTGGACCCCGCCTCCGCCCCCCCCCCCCACACACACACACACTTTAATTCTCATACCTGACCCAGGTAGGTGTGGCTGAATCTACCTGCTGCCAGCTGGAGACGCCAGGAAGCACGGTGTCTTTGATTTCTCCAGTGCTTTCAACACCATCCAGCTTCCCATGCTCAAGAAGAAGCTCAATGCAATGCAGGTGGACAGCACCATTGGATCCACCGGGATCCCTTGTCATCACCAAAATTAATTTCTTTCCTGCCATCAGTGTCACCAATTGCAGACAGACGGGTATGTTATTATATTTTTGGTGGAGCAGAAATGTAACTGAGAATGTGAGAAATGCAACTGTAAATTTTTGATGTCCCGAAATTTGGTACACGCTGCATGGCCAATAATTTGTCCAAATCTTTCATTTTTTTGGTGTAGGTGTCTTAAGGTGGGATGAGCATGACACGGCTTTACTTACCTATCAGACGGAACGGCAAAAGGCAGTTAAAGGACAATTCCGGGATTTTTAAACCTGGCCTCTATATCCACAAAAGGAGAAGTCCCGCTCTGTCAGAGTTGAGAGTTGAGAGTTGTTGGAAATGTGACAAAGGTGGTCTATGAAAGCAAGAGGGTTGACTTGCTGCAGGAAGAGGATGGTGGAAACTTAAATCAGTGTTGGAGACGTGTGTTGGAGTATAGAAAATGTGTTTTTCCCAAAGATAAAAAACAACAACAATGGTTATTTTTTGCGCATTTCCGAACTGTGCCAACAAAATGTTGAGGAAGACTTTGCGCAGCTTTAACAGAAGACCTTTGTCAGGTTTCTACCGTCCTCTTCCTGCAACAAGTGAACCCTCTTGCTATAGATTACCTTTGTCCACCGTCCATTTCAGAGCGGGACTTCTCCTTGAGCTAGACTTTAGTTTTCTGGTTAAAAAAAGGTCTATTTCTGTAGCGATCCTTTCAGTAATGTCGTCAGACACTTGGATAAGAACACGAATAACAATCTGAGCCTGTCAGTGACAAAAACAAGCACTTTTAGTGGACGTACTTTGACCGCACCTCTATGCCCTAACAGATTACATTGCAGCCATTGAGCCCGTTTCGCGACTGCCGACTGAGCCGATCTACCGGAGCAATTCCGAAACTTTTTGGACCTATTTTGCGGTATAATAGGCGATTTTGTGGATATAGAGGCCAGGAATTGAAAGAAAAAACCGGAATTGTCCTTTAACACAGCCTCCTAAACCTGCCAACGCCATAGAGTCAATGTTTGATAACTACAGTTGCTATCAATACCAACGATTGATTCCAATGACTCAAAGATTACTTGGCCAGGTGCTGAGATTTCTGCCTTTCAAACCTCACCAGCCTGTACTCTGTAACAACCCCCCCCCCACCCATTGCCATTTCAATACTCTCCCAATCTTCCCCAACCTACTCACGTTGTCAGCTGCTCAACGATGGAGGTCGGTGATATGAGCGACCAACTGGTGTGCAAGATTTCAGCTACAAAGGCTAAAAAGCCTCATTCTCAAGCTAATGACAAGTCAGTGTTATTATTCCAGTATGTAGCGCGGTGATGTATTACCTTTTGACTGCTCTGCTCTAATGAGCTAGCTTACTCGTCTCTACTGAGAAACTGGAACTGTATTGTTTTTTGTCAATTAACAGTCTACTGCCACTGAAGGGAAGGGGAGGGGTGGAGGGGCTGGGCCAGAGACTTGTGCAGGAGGAGATAAGTTCTGTCGACGTTGTTGTAATTCCTCCTGGTTGCAGACAGAGGGCGATAGAGGTCATAGTTTGCTTAATGGACCTTTAAGGCACGACTAGGAGGTTAGGTTAAAAATCGTAGCCCCTAGACTTTCTCTACATCGAAGTTAGCGAATTCACCTAAATTGCTTCTTACAATGCACATTATTGTCTTGCTGCTTCTACTGTGCTAATTGTGCCTCATTGCTGTAATTATTTAGTTGATGTTTTTTTAATTTTATTATTTGTATATGCTATTATTGTTATTTTATAATCATTGGCATCCTTGTATAGTTTAGCATGAATGCTATTAGAGAGAATTCAAGATGTTATCATATGTTTGTATCCCTGAGTCTTCTGTAGGCCCATACAGTGTGTGTTTTTAGTCATTACTGGTTAGTTGTTATTGTGAACAATTGCACTTTTGGTTAAAGGGACAGTCTGACATTTTTGCAGATGAGCTCTTCGATCAACCGTTATGCGACGAGCCCATCAGTAGCAGTTTCTCTGTCTGTCCAGTATTTGTCAGCTTCCACCGCTGGATTACGCAAGAGGAAAATATGTTTTGTAACAATTATTTTTTTTTGTTCTTTTGTTTTCTGCCGTATTTTGTTGTTTTCATTTTTATGATTAAACAACAAAAACCCATCCAATCCGGAGCGGTGTGTGTGTGTGTGTGTGTGTGTGTGTGTGTGTGTGTGTGTGTGTTGTAATGGTCACCTACTGTACCGAGCGTGGACTAAGTCACCTCCGCCTCAATCAATCATCATCGTAGCACTCCTCTCCTGAAGGGATGCCATATGGCCTCTCCCTACCTCTCTCCCTTTTTCCCTTCTCTCTCTCTCTCTCTCTCTCTCTCCCTCTGTCCTGTTCAATTCCTCCTCTCCTCTCGCTCTCTCCTTCCCTCTCCTCTCTCCCTCTTTTCTCCTTCTGGTTAATACTGCCTCCCCCTGTTTCTGTCCTCCACCCATTTCTCTCTTTCCTCCACTCTCTCCCCACTCTAGCAGACACACACACACACACACACACCAACACACACACACACACACACACACACACACACTGCCCAGCTTGCCCTCATGCCACTGACTTTCCAGAGCCAGAGTGTACGTGAGTGAGAGCTTTGCCAGCATAGAGAGAGAGATGGAAAGCCATGGTGGGTCTCTCTCTCTCTCTCTCTCTCTCTCTCTCTCTCTCTCTCTCTCTCTCTCTCTCTCTCTCTCTCTCTCTCTCTCTCTCTCTCTCTCTCTCTCTGAATGTTATGTGACAGGTGGTACCACAGGTAGAGTTCCCCACCTTTGGTTAGTTGTCCATTCCCCTTTAAGTACTCAGGTGCTGCAAGCAGTTTCGTTCCTTGGCGTGCACCTCACCCCAAAACCACGCTGTACCCTAAATCACGTTGTGTTGATCTATTTTTATGACTTAGATGAAGATCACACCATATTGTAGGAGCCATTTATACAGGAATGCAGGTCATTCAGAAGTGCTCACAAAGTAAAGTCAAGTACAATCAGAGTACTCCAAGTATGTTGCAACCAAAGCCCTGTTCAGATGGGATTAATCTTCAGTAGTTAACACAGGACATCTGTAATGTGAATGGCCAATAGAGTACAGAGATGGGCGTGTCTACTCTTTACGTGTTGTCATCACACCAAAAATGTACCATGTTTCATATGTCATTTCTGCAATTGACCCAGTTGAGACTTTGGGTCTGAGGAAATGACACAATATTCACCAACAATCTCAATTCAGGTCAATTCAGACGGGAATAGTTTCACCTGAGCTGATTTTCACCGGAGAGAAAAGAGGCTGGAATTGTTCCTACAGACATGAACAAACTTCCCGCTGTTCAACGAATCCAGTCCAAACAGGGCTGAAGAGTATAATCACACTAGCTACTGACATGGGCCTGCCTCTCTCACGTCGCTGGGAGTAAATGTGTGTGTGTGTGCATGCAGATGCGGTCAGTAAATATCAGTGTTTCTAGCTGTACGGGGCTTTGCATTTTTTTTTTTTCCGCTGTCAAATATTTTTCTTCGCCCGTCTCCCGTCGTCAGACGGTGTCTCTCTCCGCGTCGACCGACCGGACTGGGCGCCCGTCCAAGCGACACATCTGCTGGATGCCACAAAACACATTAGTGTGGAATGAGAGGCTTTCGCTGTGACCCTCTACTCCTCCTCTCCACTCCACTTTCCTTCCCTCCTCTGCTGCCATTTCCTCTCTTCATATAACCCTTCTTCCCATATTTTCCCTCCCATCTCTTCTTTATCCTCTTCTACTGATCTCTCTCTTCTCTCCTCCTCCCTCCACCCCTCCTCTCTTCTCACCTCCCTTGCTCTCTTCTCTCGTTTCGTCACTGTTTGTCATTCTTTCAACCTGTCCTCTCCTCGTTTTTTCCCTCACTTTCCTCACTTTCTCTTTCTTCCCCAGTCCTCTCCTCTTGCGTTCTCCCTCGCCTACTCTCCCCGAGGTTGTTGAATCCATGATGATAAAGGGAGGGAAGGGAGAGGGGAAAGGAAAAGAGATGGCAGATGACAAAGAATACAAAGAGACATCAGGAGGAGAAGAAGAGAGAGAAGACTGAGCAGCAACAGGAGGAGGAAAGAGAGATGGAGATAGAGGAGAAGAAGAGGAAAAATGGAAGATAAATGGATGAGCATAGATGTAGCTTGGTTGTAAACTGGTCATGTGGTACAGACAATACTCTACCAACAGCAGAGTAACCCTGTCTACAGCTTTATCACTAAACCCCTACATCAACCCATCAGACCCAACGGGGTAAATTTCTTAATCACTTACTAATTCCTTGGCTTTGGACAAGACTCAAAGTTTCAAAAATATCCTTGATCAATTTTTCACTTTAGTAAGTTTAGGGTTCAAAAAGCTGCTACCCTCTTGGGTTTGTGTTGGGGGAATCCTCCTGAGGGGTTAGGGTGAAGCCAGGCTCGTCTTTCTGGATGAAGGGTGGATGTTTGATGTTTGGAGGAGAGAGTTTGATGTTGCTGTTTTCGCATCAGTGGTTCTAAGCGCGCGTTCTTTAACATGGGTGAACTGAATGGTGCGCTGTGGCACTGAATGATGATTTTTTTATGCTATTTCACTTAATAGATTATCGTAGGAATGCCCGGAGGCTACACAAGTATTCAAAAGGGCTGTAAATATTCAAGTGGTTGCAAATATTACATTATGTATACACAAACACACAGCTTACCAAACAGGAGAACACCATGTTAGACCCTCTGAAAACGGTGTGTTTACTTTAACACACACGGACACGCCTTGTGAAAGAATCGATACTAAATATGTACACAGTACGCTCTGCTACTGCAACACACTCAAACACACCAATATCTGCAATGCCATCACAGCGGCATGCACAGGGACAAAAACCTGAAAAGGGGGAAACACTGCAAATTGTACGGATGTCTGGGGGCGTGGGACTGAGTGAAATGTTTTGGGGGTTTTTTTGCCCAACGTCAAGGACAAGGTGAAGAGCAGTTCTATTGAACTGAACTGATAAAATGGATCCATTTGTTTGGTAACAGAGTTGCATAAAACTCACCTTTCCATCTGAAATACTTGAATCTCTCAGTAAATAAACAAAACTAGATTGGCTTAAAGGTCGTATTGTCTATAAAGCATTAGCCATACACAAAGGAAGTTTGTTGTTCCAGTGAATAGCACTACCAGACACTCGCTAGTCTGTCAGTTGCATTATTCCTAAAAGTGCACCCTCCAGCATCCGTCTGACATGCAGTAGTTGCATCAGTGGGGATGCAATCTTACATAGTACTGACTCTGACACCCACCTTGAACGGGCTTGACTCAACGCCAGGAATGCAAACACAGCTGTTACTATGAGCGGCCCGACTGGCTCGCAGCAGCCGCCGCAGCACCCCATGCTCCTGCAGCAGCTCCCTCGGGACACCTCGGGGGAACGTGGCCCTAGGCTTTTTCCAAAACAGCAAAACACATGTTAACAGGACGAGCAAATCCCCAGGACCTCTCGATTAGCTGTGAGAGGGTAAAAAAAAAACCTGGTCCGCTGTTCTGCAATTCTGATGACATTGTTGCATTGCGAGTCTGAATCTGAGACTTGACCTCGGACAGAGTTTCCTTCCCAGCACCTTTGTCATCTTTCTCAGGGAAACAGAGTCGAAGCGCTGCCAAGGAGATCAGACCGTCCAGCGCTGCCTCCTGCACAGAGCGAGTTGTATAAAGTGTTTCTTCCACCTTCACTCAACGTCCCCAGTCGAGGTCAATGTGTTACCACCCCTGCTGAGACAACAGCCCCGGCAATGTCCTACCTTCCTTTCCTGAGTCACCGACCTCTTTGACGTCACCGACTGCTGGCGTCCACCGGTGAGTTCTTCAGTTGCCACCATGACAGGCAGTGACCACCTTCTAACAGCTGCTCCCATGACAGTGGTTTTGAAGAGGGTCTGTTCTGACTCCCCAACCTCCTCTGAGATAGAGGACAAGCTTGTTTGGAGGTGAGAGTCCTCCGCCAGGCTTTCCCAGCACAACCTCACCACACATTTGTGTTTCCAATGTCTGTCAGATGGTCATCAGCTGGCAGCTTCTTCCTAGAATTGGAATCTCATCATGATGGAGGGTTTACATGCCTCAGTGATCTTGGGTGTAATGTTGTTGGGAGCCCTGTGCTTGTATGAAGTAGGGACACCCACCTGGTCTCAGTCAAAGGGCCAGACAAATATCAATTCATGAGGAACCCTATGGCAATCTCAAAAATAACTAAGTGAACCTTAATCGGAACAGGGATACCAGGACCCTCTCCTGGAGTCAGGTCTGTTGGCTGGGTGACCCTCGTAACTCAGCTGGACACCGGGTTTGGAAATAATGGACCTTGGCAAGAGAAAATTAAATGGGGGGGGGGAATGAACCAGAGATGGTGCAGGAGGCTGAAAAGTACCAGCTAGAAGGGCTGGGGTGAGAGGATGGTCTTTCTCCAGGCCACCAGGTAGATTTAGGGATACTCTGCCGTCTCTGGCTGGGAGCTGCACAGTTTTCCCAGTGGACAAGAGGGTCGAGGGAAACTGTTGTTTGCTCCTAACAGCAGTTCAGTGTACCCGACTTTTTTGAGATGCTGGAGAAGCCTCCACATATCAACTCCATAGTCCATTCATTAAAACACAAGCAATGTATTGTTATTGGGCACAAGGAGAACCGTGGGCCAAATGATGACATTTTTGTTATGCTGCAAAGTTATTTAATGTCTATTTGTATAGGATATATATATATATATGATGTCTTCAATCCATTCTATTGTAACTCTAGTGTATGTGGTGGACTTAGCTTCAGAATATTCCACTTTTACTGGGTTTACCCTCTAATTTTTCTATTGACCCCCAGAGTCAAATTAAACAACAATAAGGGCAATGAAAGGACACCTTCAGTATTTTCCCTTATAGTGACAAGAAGGGGATGACAATTTTCATTACAGCTTCAGAAACTGGCCTCAGATGAACTGCATTTTCCATACTCTACTTGATTCATCCTACTCTCTAAAATCTCATTCATGCGTTGAATAGACCTGGTCTCGGCTTCGTTACAACGAGTACATCAGAATTAGTTTGACAGGAAGATATTGTTCAGAACCTCTATATATAAGATGAATAGGAAGTCACAAGCAACACGTAATTTAGCCCAAACCAGAGATGGGAGTGAATGGTTTGATCTATTTGTTTTTGCTGTTTTCAGTTTATACTCAATACTCAATTACAATCTGCAATTCGTGAAAATAACGTCTCAAAAAAAAAGTAATAGGTGTCTTTATTGAGTTTAATCATTTCACAAATTAAAACATTTAGCATCATTGTTACCCTTTGTCCTGGTGTGCTAGCATGCCCCACCGCCCCACCACCTGCCCCTGCACACCAGTGCATCATCACCGTCATCATCGCTGTCGCCACATGACTGTATTCCAGAGGGATCCACCTGCCTGTAACATGCCAATGTAAAACCAGCAAAGAGCACAGAGGCAGAACATGTTCCTATTTGCACCAGTCCCACTGTGACCGTCTGTCTCACACACACACACACACTCACACACACACACACACACACACACACGTCTTCCTCACCTCTTCTTCCTCTCTTCCAAACACACACACCCTTCCCTCTCTCTCTGTATTCTTCATGCTTGGTCAGCTCTTCAACTGGGGTTCCTGTCAGGTCTTCAGTCAGAGAGGCTGGCAGTTGGTTACTGATCATGTTGCCTACAGACAATACAACTTTAAAAATCTGTGCACGCTGTGAAAAACCGGAAAAGGCCATTTCACAGAAAATGACAGAATTTAGCAGATGTGAAGTCTCTATGTCAGACTTGAAGAAAGGTTATGGAACGGGATCACATTCATCACAATGCAGAGCTTCACACATGACATGGATCGTCTGCGGAGAACGCATCCATCGAGCTACTATCATCGCCTCCAAGCTTTTCCTGTGTGCAAAGTTTGGAGACAAAGCTTTTCTCGGGTCTCGGTGTCAACAGGTAATTGCAAGCCTCTGCCGATGAAGAATCACATCCCCTGTCAGGTTCCATATTTCACTCTCTCTGTGTTTTGCGCTCCGGCCCTGGAAACGCCAACAAATGCGAACAATAAAGCAAAAGCTGGGAGAACAGAGGCGTCCGGATCCACCAATTGTTTGTTATGAAAACAATTTGCATAGTACATGGCCTTTTTTTTTATTATTTAAGATTAATTGTGTTACGGCTTGAGAAAAAAACGTAAAGGTTACAGCACTGCCTCCTCTATGCAATATGCAAGTAGGCCAAGTATCAGTATCAACAAATCATCCTGAAAAGTGCAGCTAATATCTGCACTACGTCGAGTCCGGTCCAAACGACTCGCTCGACAACGCTTCCTCAAAGAGCGGGTTTGAAAGTGAGGCTGATCGATTTTGCTACACAGAATTAAGCTTTCTAAAATCATGTCGTTCCAGGTGGTAGCACAGTTTGGATTTCCATTGCAGCAATACGTAGCCAGACCAGATAGTGATATTAGTGAGATGCAGGGAGAGAGAGCATCATTTATAATAAATAAGGTATAAAATATCATTGATGACTATAACCTGTCCATGTTCATTGTAAGCTGCTTCATTCTTCTCTGCTCTGTCTATCAATAACTCTGTGCTCTGGGTCTCTCACCTCTACTCCCCCGTCACCTCAGCTCATAACACAAAGTCAACACAGTCAGCCCCTGCTTATGACAGAATACCCCACTAATACCCCCGTGGTACGCTGACCAGTCGACTGTCCACTATACTGCCTTTGAAAACGTTCAGGTTGGGGTTTTTTTTTTTTTCTCCAGCATCAGTGTACTCCAAAATGCTCATCGGTAGGCTGTTCCAGGGTGCTACATGTGGAAAAGGTTTACTTGGTCATTTTTTTCTCTAACATTAATATAGTGAAAATGCCTGGACATGAATTATCCAGTACATTAACTTCAGTCATCTTCAGTATAAAACTACTAGAAACTATGTTGAAACAGGAATGAACAGAGGACTGTTCTCTTCCTGCCCTTACGAAAAGGGCAGGAACCTGCACTTTCACATGTGAAAATATAACATGCGTGTCAAAGTCACATGTGAATTTGACATTTCCACGTGTGACTGTCCCTATTCACATGTGAAAAAATGTTTACACATGTGAAAATGAAGTCTGTCACAAAATCACACGTGAATTCAACATTTTCACGTGTCCAACCACACACTCATATGTTGTTTTCCATATGTCGTTTTCCACATGTCGTTTCCACATGTGACTTTTTTGTAAGGGTGAACAATAAGCTGCAATGTGACGGTGCACAATGCACATTATCATTACATGCTAACAAGCATAAATTATTTTTTTCCAGCTGGTAGTTTCTGTTTCAGTTGTACCACTCAGGTCTGTTTCGGTGACAGCGCTCGGCAGATGGTGGGGCTTTGTGGTCGGTTCGCCACAGCAGGAGGCGTGTCAGTAACGATCAAGCGGCGCGGTGCAATTTTGGTGTCAAGGATCAGGGAGTTGCGCTCGTGGCCACCCGCCTGCTCAGACCATGTCAAAGTGCAGGCGGGTTTTATGCTATTTTTGTGGATTTACCAAGCGATAACAAGCATGAACAGATCTCATGAATCCTATCAGCCCTTTATGTGGATGATATGTTGCAGCAGCAGGAAGCAGGAAAAAAAGATACAAAAAGAGATGCATCATTTTTCATTCTAACGATACACTCATGTGGCTGTGGTGTGAAGGATTGTCATCCAACATGGAGCTGTCAGTAAGCGCCGTGACGTGCAGAGAACAACATTGAAGGGAATTTCAACATCTCAAAATCAGTTTCCTCTTGGGGCGGATCGGCTCCAGACTGTTCCCCTCCGTCACTAAATTGCCAGAGCGCACTGCTTTACACAGCGAAGGAAAAGAGGCGATTCGATTGGTCACAGGCTCACCTCACCTACTGATAATGTCTTCCTCCTAATCCGGCCCTGTTTCCTGTCGCGCCACAGCTGTACCTCCGGCCGTAAAGTGATCAAAAATCAGTGAGCACACCGCGTGAGACCGTGCGTATAGAGAGCCCATGATGTTGTTTTCAGTTACGTAAAGCTTCGTAAAGCTTCTCCCAAGCAAGTGCTTAACCAGGATGAAAGATGTGGAATACTGTGTTTGTGCATCAACACACTTTCTGGAGTTAGCACTGGGAAAACGCAGGAAGAGGAAAACAAGTTCACATTCACTTCCTTGGTTTTCTCTTTTTAGCAATGAAAATATTAAATTATTATTTCATGTTTGGGGGACAGGAGTCTACTGAGATTCTTTTTTAGTAATGGATTATAAATCTATGAAAAGTGTGTTCATCCATGTGTGTAATCTAACCTGCTAGTTAAAGATTACCTGCTCACCTCCCATGTCAAGGCAGTATGTCTGGTTATGTCTGGTTATAACTTCAATAGTTCTCTGTGATATTCTGGTTTAAAACACTCTACTCCTCAGTGAGCAAACTCATAAGCATACACACACACACACACACACACACACACACACACTCACACACTCTTCTATTCTATATATATATTTTGCAATAAGACATTTTTGAATTTTGACAATTTTGACAATTGTTACAATGTACAGTAGGTGTGTTTGTGTGTGTGTGTGTGTGTTGTGTGTGTGTGTGTGTGTGTGTGTGTGTGTGTGTGTGTGTGTGTGTGTGTGTGTGTGTGTGTGTGTTTTATTTGAGTGACAGGGGGTGAGAAGGGAGGGGGCCTTAGGGAGAGGGTGACTGTCAGAGGATACGAGAGTCTGGCAAGGCTCAAACTACCAAGGACGTGTGTGTGTGTGTGTGCGTGTGTGTGTGTGTGTGTGTGTGTGTGTGTGTGAGAGAGAGAGAGAGAGAGACCTTAGAGGAATAGTGGGGCACAGTTCAAAGGGTTATCTGTCAGAGCATGAGGACAAAAGACTCGCTTGCCTGTACTCTAGTCTGTCCACGTGTCAGTCTGACTTGCTTCCTGTTTGTCTGTCTGCCTGCCCATCTGGCCAGAGTGGGCGGGTGAGAGGGCAATGGGGAAAGTGTGTATGGCAGCAGGAAGTGTGTGTGTGTGTGTGTGTGTGTGTGTGTGTGTGTGTGTGTGTGTGCGTGCGTGTGCGTGTGCGTGTGCGTGCACGCTCTTGGCAACTGTAAATAACTGTGTGTACATTTCCATAGAGCTGAGAATACAATGCTGCATCAGGCCAACCTGTCAGCTTTTTATTGACATTGAGAGGAGAGGAGAGGAGAGGAGAGGAGGAAAGGAAGCAGAAGAGAGGAGGAAAGGGGAGTGTGGAGGAGGAGAGGGGAGTGGGAAGGAGATGGGAGAGTAGGAGGGAACACACACACACACACACACACACTATGTGCTATGTAGTGACCTGCTGCAGACAATTATCTCTCCCTCGCTCTGCCACAATCAAATTACTGCTAGAGGACAAGGCCTTTGGACCGACCCACTGCTGTGCTCACACACACACACACACACACACATCCCCTCTCTCTCTCGCACACACCCACATTGTTGATGTGATGCAGAAATCTCACTGTTGACATTACACACACACACACACACACACACACACACACACACACACAGCCTAGCGACTGCTGGACAGGAGCGAAGGTCAAGAGTATAAACACTCAGAGAAACAATATTAGAATTAAAACAGTAACAGAAAATAATAATTTTGCCCTTGACTTTGAACAGGGACGGTTGAGAGGGAAAGGGACATCGAAAGAAAAGAGGATGAGGGGAGAAAAAGCGAAAAAGAGAGAGAGAAGGAAGAGAGAGTAGAGGGGAGATGGATTGAAGAGAAGAAGATAGGGAAGGGAAGAGAGAGAGAAAAGAGATCGTGGTGGAGGGGAAGCAAGACTTGAAGAGAAGAAATCCAATGAAGAGGGAGAGGAATAGGAGGAGGAAGGAGGGAGAGGGAGGAAGAGGGAGAGATGATGTTGATGTTTGCTTGTTATTCCAGCACTAATTTTCCCCCTGGAGCTCATTAGAGTCTGCAGAGAAACAAACCACAGAACCTTAAAAACCAACAGAGTGGAGAGTGAGAATGAGAGAGAGAGAAGGGGAGGAGGCAGAAAGTTGGAAGAGAATGGAAAGGACAGAGTGGCGGGAGGGAGGGGGGGGGAGGGAGGGGGGGAGGAGGGGGTGCAACCAGAAAACATTAAAAATAAACAAAAGGAGACAGTGGGATGTAAAGAGAAGGGAGGGGAGGGAGAGAGGAAGGAGAGAACCTTAAATATCAATCGTTTGTGGAGAGACGAAGATGGAAAAGGGTAGAAGGCATGGAGAGGAGGAGAGGAGGAGAGGAGAGAGGAGGAGAGGAGGGAGCTGATTGGATGTGATAGAGGGCAGAAAGGAGGTATGGAAACAGAAAAAGAGGAAGGGATCGAGTGGAGGAGTGAGCGAGGAAGGAAGAGACAAAGACGAGAGAGAGGGAGAGATGGAAATCAACCCTTGTCACAAAGCTGCAACACACACACACACACACACACACACACACACACACACACACACTGTAAACACCCCCCACCATCACACACACCAGCAGCCTCGCTCTAATACACCTGGGGCTGTGTGTGTATCTTCTGCTTGTTCTCAGAAGTTCTGCCAGCATGGAAGAAAGAAGTCGCCAGGCCAGATGAAAGTAGGTTTAACAAAAATAAAAGTACCATTTAAATTTTATTGATTTCATCAAAGCAAATAAAAAAGAAAACAGTAGATAAATTGATTTGATTGAATTGGGAAATCAAAAAAGAGTGTTGTCGTAGTCTAAATATTCACATGTATTTTACAGTCAATAATAATAATAGTAATTCATAAAATTCTTTTTTAGCTGTTGTTTTTTCAGGTTTTTTTCTTCTGGTAAGGTATATTAGTAGTAGTTTCAGTTTGTAGCCACAACTTGGTTTGACCCAAAACAAAAACAAGAAGCATGGTTTTAATCAGAAGAGCAGAACGGCAGCCTCAGATTTCCACACACAATCACTAGTAGGTTTCTCTTAGAATATTTTTCTTTTATATAACATTGAAATACGGAAATACAGATATTATAGTCATCAACCAGATTCAGTTTTCAGCATTAGTATTATCATTATTATCATCATAATACCAGTAGAATAGAAACGGTGGTTTAGATTTCGATATATTTATATATCCATTTATATATATATTTATATATATATATATATATCTCTAGTTATACAACGAGAGAGTCCGCAGTTGTACGTTGGTTTCAGCGTCAAAAGTCCGATATCGAAGAAAAGCAAGGAAGGAAGGATCCGTGCTGGGAGGCAAAAGAGTACAGCAGCAGATAAAATGCAGACATGGGCAGGGAAGGAGGGATGGACGGGTGGAGAAAGGAATGAAGGGATGACAGGTGTACAAAAAAAGAAGAGAGAAATCTGCACTTAGTGGGTAAGCGGCATAGTCAAAGAGAGAGAGAGAGAGAGAGGGAGAGAGAGAGAGGGAGGGGGGTAAAAAAAGAGGAAAGCCTAGAAAGGAATCTGTGCTTGTAGGTGAAGCAGAGCAGCAGTGACAGCAATGGAGGGAGGCTTGGATGATGAAGAGTCAAGAGGGTGGGATGGATGGAAGGATGGGGGGGCTGGATGGAGGTAGAGAGGGAGGCACGTATGCAGGGAAGTCAGAGAGAGAGGATAGAGAGAAGTCCACGCTGAGGCGCTCGGCCGGGTACCGGAAATGAAAACACACTTCCACTCCAGAGGTGATCGCACTTCCAAAATAAAGCTTTAAACGCGTACAACACTTTCCACTTGAGCAGAATCAGGGTGATTCTCTACCCTGAAACCGTAAACGTCCACCTGTTTTCATATCCTTTGACAGTTTCGATGCCTTATGATAAACATCAATACCAACATCTGGTTCATTAGATACAGAGGCGGGGCAACAGAGATTCCCATCCAACCATTCCTATGCTTGGCAGAAAGGCCTCTAGAGACTGGAGGATTTTCACCAGGTCCTTTTTGAACTGTGCCTGTATGGAATCCGGTTTGTGCCAATATAATCAAACAAAACTTCTTAAAAATCAAACAAAAATAAGAATTTGAGAGAGAATAAAACTCACTGAAGCAAAAAAAGTAAATCTCAAATCATCTCAAAAGTAAAACCTGTAACTTGCAAAGAAATTATCTGTATAATCGTGTACTCATCTTTTATTTTTTGACATGTCCTTTTGTTTCCAGTTCCCTCTGCTTCTCTCTGATCAGACGTTTGGCCTCTCTGTGGCGTTGCCTGTGGCGCTGCCAGCTCTCTCCTCTCGACTTTTTGTGCGCAGTTCTGACACGCGTGGGCGGGTTTTTATCAGGGGTGCGTCCCCATTGGCTAATGAGTTTTTGAGTGACAGCTCAGTGCCCTGGATGTTGTTCAGTGCAGCAAGCGGTTAAGCTGTCAAAAACGTAAAAGACCAATAGTTTACACGATCATACAGATCATTTGTTTGCAAGTTATAAGTTTTACTAGTGAGATGACATTTTTTTGCTTCAGTGAGTTTTATTCTGGTTTTCTTGTCATTTTACAACATCGATCTGGGGTTGAGTATCCAGTCCTCCTGCAGTGTTTATGAGCAGTAACGCAGAAGGAAGCTGGTTGTTGTGTGTGCTTTGTTGTCATCCCTTCTAGCTGGTCGCCATAGTTGGCTGTTGCCAAGACGCTCACAGCTGGCCAGTAACTCACACTGAGCTAGTATTTTTAGTTGTCGCCATGTCCAACACAGCTTTGTAATACTAACGGGTATGAAGAATGCTAGCCTGTTGGCGTTAGCGGTCTATAAGAACAGGTATCAGTGTAGCGAAGAAGAAAGAGAAAGACAAAACAAGAGAGAAGGTTTGGATGGGATAGGAGATGAAGAGGAAGAGGGAAATGACGGATTGAAAAGGGGATGAGGAAAGAGTGTGAGGACTGAGAAAGGGAAGAGGAGCTGGATAGCAGGAGGAGGGTAGATGATGCTTAAAGGAGTAAACGTCCAGGTATCTGTGTTACAGGGAAAGTAAAGTTGCCTCTATAGCATCTGATTTGGGAACAGTTGTGAGTGTTTCCCCCCTATAAAAAAAAAAAATCTGGTTTGGCTTTGGGGTAGAAGCTGATCCCAAATCAGTGCTTCCTGAGGCAAGTTCAAAAAAAAGAAAAACACGGCGACATGGAAAATGTATCCCAGTAGTGGTGGTACATGGGAGATGTAGGAAGCAGCTCTTTGATACTAAAGGTAACCGAGAGAAACATTCTTCAAAGCATATGCTGGATGGATGGATGGATGGATGGATGGATGGATGGATGATGGGTGGGTGTGGAGGAGGGAGGGGGAAACACTTGGCCTTTCGAAACACTCTGGAACAAATAAATGATCACACACATTTTTCGGCAGAGAATAAAAAAAGTTTTGGCTGTCCAAAGTTGCAGTCAAGACACAGAGCAGCGAAGGGAGGGAGGGATGGATGAGCGGATGGATGGAAGGAGGGAGGGAGGGAGGGAGGGAGGGAGGGAGGGAGGTGAAGAGGCTGGCTGCACAACTCAACATATCTGCTCCCTTACTCATCGCTCTCTCTCTCTCGCTCGCTCTCTGTCACACACATCTCTCTCACTCCGACATGCTTCCTGTCTCTGCAGCGTCCCAAGCAGAAGTCTGTTATCCCATGCTCCTCCTCCTCCTCCTCCTCCTCCTCCTCTTCCTCCGTCTCGGTTTTCTCCTATCCCATCTTCCACCAGCCCCTCCTCCTTCTTTTCCACCCCCCTCTTCCTCCACCTCCCCCTTTTCCTCTCCCTCCTTCTCTACATGGGGAACACCAGGAAGCCGGAGAAGGTGGAGTATTTCCAGCCTCCCATTAGGTTTCCTCTCTCCAGTTTGAGGTAGGCCCGGTCTCCCTTCTCCATCTGGATCAGAACACCGTTGCTGGCCGCCTCGCGCGTCACATCCTGGTCGCCGGCAAACGCCGAAATCACCGGCCAGCCGTTGTGCATGAGGCTCACCTGGATGAGGGGGGGGAGGGGAAACACAGGTTACAGGATGAAAGAGAGACAGACTGATAGACACATTTGATCTGACACACACCCAAAGCACTCCCTCACACTTTACACACAGCCTAAGCATATCATGCTGTCGGGTGAAAACCTCTCAAGTCAATTTCATGATCCCAGGACTCCTGGAATTCAGTTATTTTAAAATGTTAAAACTTTGGAAATAAGAATTGTTGGTATAATAATCTAATACAAAATGTATTCAATAATTATTTATTTATACATTTATTTATACATTTATTTATTTATACATTTAGGTACATTTATTTTCAAATAATATATTATTATTATTATTATTATTATTATTATTGTTATTGTTATTGTTATTATCATTATTATCATTATTTATCTATTTATTTATTCATCTATCTATTTATTTATTTATTTTATTTTATTTTATTTTATTTTATTTTATTTTATTTTATTTTATTTTATTTTATTTTATTTTATTTTATTTATTTTGTTTGCATGATGCAGCCATAATCTGGTAGGGGGATTGAACGTCCAGTTGTAGAGTTGAGTATCATTGGCTTTATCAAGTGGGCACTTCCCATCGTGGTTGTTACTTACCACTGTCAGAAGATTCAACAGTGATATTCACACACACAAACCGATATATACCACAAATGTTTCAAGGGGTAAAAAGGAAAAGCAACTTCTAGCATAGAGACACAAATTGATGCGTCTTTTTCTACCTTTATGCTCCCTTGAGAAACTGTTTCATGCCAGACCTTGCACCAATGCAGGACTTAAAC
>JAXDDW010000003.1:1352500-1365000 GCA_034670385.1 Hoplostethus mediterraneus | reverse complement strand
CATGCCTGTCTAAACAAGGGGGGGTGGGACCACAGTGAATCTGGTGTGATTGTTCTCTGTTTAAAGGGCTATGAAAAGATTACACATGGTTAGAAAGGAGATGTGGTTGTGTTCCTTTGCAAACACAGCATTAAATGTTCTGGTTGGATACTGTACAGGTGATATGCTGTCATGCAGTCCTTTGGGGACTGTTTTAAGGGAAGCAAAGTCGGTGGGTAATAATAAAACTGGGCTCAAATGACAGGAAGTGGCTATAAAAGAAGAGATGGAGGCAGTCAGAACAAAGCTAGGAACTTTACTGGACTATTTACATCATGCGCCCAGGCTCCGATACAGGCCTCATGCATTTCAACTTCTTCATCAGACAGACAAACCCCTCAACCACGGGTCAGGGATGCAACGGTTTGTAGTGTATAAAACCCAACATGGTCAGGTGATGCTTCACCCAGCGGGCAAGTGCTTGTATCGTGCCCGCCAAAAGAAGTCTACAAGCGCTTGATTCCCACAGTGAAGGCTTCTGTCTGCTCTATTATGGTGCGTGGGACGATTTCCTGCCACGGTTTAGGTCCACTGACCTCCACAGAGGGCAAAGGGAAACGCCAGTAAACCATATACCATGACTTGGCCCAGTCATCATGGCTGCCACCCAGACGCTGGTGGAATCTATGCCAAGATGCACTGAAGCTGTTCTGGCAACGCGTGGTGGCTCAACACGCTGATAACAAGCTTAACACTGGTGTTGAATGTTTTTATTTTTTTAAGTGCATGGGACATTTTACAGTGTTAATAAAAAAATAGATTTCAAAGGCAATTTGTTTGGTGTTGATAGAAACGAGAGTGCTTTCAAATCAAAATGTTTTTAATGTAATTGAGTTTTTAAACACATAAAGCCCATTTAGATTCAGATTTTGGTTGATCTTTCTTCCTTTTCGGTGTTATTTCACTTTGATAGAGCATTAAACGTACATTTGTAAAAGCTCGTACCTCTGTAGGAGTTCATGAAAGGTTGGCTGCTCTGGCAAACTTTTATTTTTTTACTTTACTTTTATTATGAAAACCCACTCAAAAAAGAATAGTTCCCCACACTCCTACACATGTTAGCCAATGCTAATGGCCTGCTCCTTGAACTACTAAGGTGTGCATGCTGACAAAATGAAACAGTCAAATATATATGGGCAGTGGGCTGGGACTGTTTCAAAGTGTGACTACAATGCTGATGACTCATTCTTGTTGGGTCTCGCTGACAATATGAATATTCCAAGACTACTCTTCCTCTCACACATGAGCAGACTAACACGTCTATAGTCTTCTGCCAAAGTTAACTGAAGGAGATTGAGCAAAGGGTTTATGCGCTAAAAGTGAAACCAACCATCTGGCTAGAAGACTGCATATATATATATGTGTGTGTGTGTGTGTGTGTGTGTGTGTGTGTGTGTGTGTGTGTGTGTGATCACGTAAAGTGTAACAACAGGAGATGCTTCAGTGAATCAGACAGTACAGAAAAGCAATATGAGCACACACACACACACACACACACACACACACACACACACACACACACACACACACACACACACACACACACACACACACACATTTCAAGACTACCAGGACATTATCACACTAATTTACAGATTCATACACCCACAGGTTATTGAGGAAGCTGGTTTAACAGGTACATTCAGTATATTTATCTCTGTCATATTTAAAGAAATATTTCATTCAGGAAGAAAACTGATTTTTCAAAACCTCTGACAGTAGTTATAATAATAGTTGACTCCAGAGTCACCGCCAACCCCCAACTCCACCAAAACAAAACATATATGGAAAAAGGATTGTCAAATAACACAAAATAAACCACGGTATGACCTGAGTCGTATCATCCTAGTGTGTCACCTCTCTGCATTCCTAAGGTTGTTGGTACAGTGGTGTGTGTGTGGGTGTGTGTGTGTGTGTGTGTGTGTGTGTGTGTGTGTGCTATAAAGTGCAAATTAAAGTGAAATATCAGTCACTTGATCATCTAAAAGTATTTTCCACAGGTAGAAACCAGTGAATCCACATTCTACTGTGTACTGGTATATGGTTGTATAGCCTGAAGCTGCTTCCTACTATGAAGTCTATGCTTGGCTAACAAACGAGGCCCTAAGAGGTGGAAAGAATGGAATATGGGTTTTAATATAAATGAGAAATCTAAAAATGGGGGAAAATACAACAAAAAAACAAGTTGAAGTCCCAAAAGCTACATCAGCAGCTCAATTGCCTATAGTTGTCCTTGAAACAAGAACACAAACAAGCGGGTACAATGCCCTGCCTGCCTGTCTGTCTGTCTGTCTGTCTGTCTGTCTGTCTCCCGGGACAGACTTCTATCGGTGGGGCCTGACAACTCCCAGAATGCATTGCTTCCCTGGCCAGTCGCAAACACAGCCACTCCATTACTCCATCGTTCCTTCCCTCTGTCTCCTTCCTCCATCTCTGAGGCAAGAGCAAGCCGGAAAATGGAAGTAGATAAGGTGTTTATTTATGTCACTTTGACTCCGTTCTCATTTCCCCGCATCTCGAACTGTTTGAGATGAATGCTGATATAAGGGAGGATATATCAGCAGGGGACGAGTGTTCCCATTATTTATTTCTCAGAGCTTATTTCATGCATTTCATTGTATTCAGAATGACTTCCCTCCACGGTACAACGGACCAATGCACTACTGGCTACTCACTACACTTCCCTCTACACCTGCAGCATCGCATCGAGTACTTTGAATGTGTACATGTAAAGGGATACGTCCTGGTATTTCTTGCATTTCCCCTTTGCACTGTATGTGAGGTCCTGTTCTCACTTCATGTGCGTCAGTGTACACTTTGTAACGGTAGATTGGCAATATGTGCAAAAACAAATTCCTGTACATTTCACAATCTTGGCAATAACATAATTTTGGACATTTTTGGATTTAATTATGGAAGCATCTGGATGATGTCTGAGGGAAAAGACCACGAAAAAGAGCGCTGTTTGATTGATGACAAAGCCAACCACTTGTTCATGTGCATGGTGTAGATGGATTCTTAATTAAATGATAAAAAGATACCGTATATCTTTGGGGGGGAAAACAAAAACAGAGTGTCTTTGAATTTTAAATGAAGTGGATTTAACAACAAAAAAAAAGGATTTAATGAAGTAAAGTAACGTGATGTCCAAAACAGGGACGGGCTTGTTTTTTTCCCCTTGTAGTACCTTTGTCAAGTCTTGCTGGATGAGCAGTAGCTACAGACCGCAGGGTGAATTTATCCCCTGCTCTAATTTACTAGGACTAATTTACAGGATGTGGGGGTCAGCGGGGTCGTGTCATAGAAAGTTCCATCCAACGATGTTAATTACATTTGAAACCTGCAGTGCAAACACTCCCAGCTCAAAAAAACACAGCCAAAGTATCGGTATAGCGATATTAAGTTTGTCTCTGTTAGGTTTGGATGACGGCCTCTGACACCAACTAGCTTTAGGGTGAGCAGAGTGAATCCAAAGCTTGTACTTGCTGCGGTCACTGGGAGGCTTGAGGTACGGCGGGGATGCAGAGGAACGCTTTGATTGCTTTGTTTCTACTGCATCTCGACGTAGGGTCAGCACTGTTCACTCTCAGTTCAGTTAATTCCAAAAGGTAAAAAAGAAAGTACTATTCATTTTCTCAATTCTCTCAATTGAGCATATGGTGACTGCAGTGATTCAGCTTGGTGCAGTCACCATATTTGTATTTAGCGTCTGACAGTCTGCAGGCTATAAGTGGAATGCAGCACAGGCAATCTAGATTAAATGGACTCTGTGTTTGATGATATTTAACGATGGCTAGAGGGTATGCTTCAGCTAAACTGAATCTCAGTGGTTGTATGTATCAATTTTTTAAAATGTTTTTAAAAGTGAAGCCACACTTTACTTGAAGTGGTGCTAATAAAACATAAGGCATTGCAAGCACATAGCTTTCTGATCACAACACTTTCTGATGTGATTGTATTGTATAAGTGTGCTTATAATATGGTTATAATGCACTTATGATGCTTCATGCAACTCAAATGCCAAAGTGAACCCACATTTGGCTGGTGGCTAGCGTTAATGTCAAGCCGTACATGTACATCCACTTTAAAAAATGACTAGCGCTGATTTGTTTCATAGTAGTATTACCTACTGATCAGGAGACAGTTTTAGTACGCTGAAAATGCTAGGATGTGATTAATAGAGTGTATATACTATATGATATCAACCAGATATTAACACAGTATAAAAGTACCCACAGTATGATGCAATGAGTGGTGGTACAATTAACCATTTGGGTTTCAGCGTGCCATACATGCGGAAGCTATCCAGCAGCTTGTGAGATGTGGTGAAAAGTCTCCTTACAACATAGGATGACCCCAATGACCCAGTTTGCAGGGAAAGAAATCCATCTTCGCTTTGTGCATTTGAAACCAAAAATACGCACACTGAAGGAGCTGAAAGGTCTCGTTGCAGACGGATGCTTTTACTCGGTGTCAAATTTTAAAAGCACAAGTTCAAATAACCCAAAGAGAAGAGGTGCAAAAGTAAACTGTTACTATCAGGGCAGCGTGCTATAAAGGGCCCGGGGCGGTGCCTCCAGCGTTTCATCGCACAACGGGTAAATGATGGAGATGTTGAGGCCTTGAGACGCCGGCGACGTGAGGCATTTTGAGGCTGTCACCCGCTGCACAGATGCTCCAAAGTGCTGTTGAAAAAGATTGCTTACTTCCGCGAGCACAATAAATGGCACTATAAAAAGTATGGATGGATGGATTATTCTATGCATATCTGGGTGAAGGCAAAATTTCTATATTTTATTTTTGCTCACATGAATGAACAATTACGTTTTGAATCTTGGATTTTGAGATTTGATGTACTGTAGAAAGGCACTTTTCGAAAAAAAAAAACAACATAATTTCATACCAGTTCAGTTGCTGATAACATGTTTTTTGTTAGATTTTGACGAATTTGCCAGGCAGCATTCTGACTAGAGGCAGGTACTTTACTTTACCCCTGTACTTTACTTGTTTTTTTATAGCAAGGCCTCTAAAACAACAAGTGAGTGTGAAACATCCTCAAGGCCACCGGTCTCTCCAAAGAGCACCTCGAGTTGCCGGGTATTGACGGTCACAGCGGCACCTCATCTGTTTGTCTTTTCTGATCTGTGAGCTCTCTGTTCCAAGCTGCAGGTACAAGATGTTCTCTAAGGGAGATGGGGATGTATCGACGTCCGTTTCAATTTACACGTAAAGCAAGTTCGGGGGAATTTAAAAAGGTTGTGTCTGAAACGGGACAAAGTAACCAAAAGAACTGTATGACAAGTATTGGATTTCCTTTAGTGGAAGAGTAGACATAGTAATTTTGATCCCTGTAGACCAATGAGCGGGGCCCATAGCAGGTTTTGAAGCAGGCACCCACATCACACCTCTCGCCCTCATAGATAGATAGATCCCTGCAGAGAGCGGGATTGATGAGACATGGAACAAACTGTTTATCTTTCCCCTTTACATCTACGTCCGCCAATCTATAGTCACTCATGCGCCTGTGTGTCTTTCTTGCCCCCGCCCAATCCCTTCCCTAACTTGTACCTTCCTTCCCACCTCTCCTGTTCAGGTCTTCCATTTCTTTTCCCATGTTCCCTCCCTTTCTCTCCACTTTCCTCTTTTTCTCCCTTCCATGGCCCTCTCTTTCCCTTACCCTCCAACCCTCACCCTGTTTTCCATCCCCTTGTCCTTCCCTGTGTCTCTCCTTTACCCTCACCGTTTCCTCTCTCTTTTCCTTCCCCTCCATCCCTACCGCTCTCTCTCTCTCTCTCTCTTTTTCCTTCTGCCTCTCGTCCCCTCTATGCACCACAGTAGCCGCCTCTAAGGCAATCAAACAGTGGGAGTTTTCAACACAACAGATGCGCTGGATGGATGGGAGGATGCATAGGAGGGATGGAGGATGAACAGTACACAGTCTGGCTGCTTGGAGGAGAGATGAGAACTTACACCTGTTTGTTTCATGTCAGAGACATGTCACAACAAAGCTATTTCTAGCAGCATCGCAGGCTACATGTTCCCAATCCGTTTTTACATCTTTTCTTTTTTATTGTTGGTTCTGTAATATACACATTTTTGACTTTTGTTGCTTTTGAGTGAATGGGGCCACTGCTCTTCAACAAACACAAAGTGGGAAAACAAAACTCAACCTTGTGCAGCAAATTAAGTCTTTGCAAGTGAAGCAACAGAGTTTTTATTGAAATTGAGTTATATTGTGTAATCTAACCAGGCTGCAGTCAGAGTCAGATGGTTACAAACAATTTTAAATTAGCTCTAAATTCCTCTTCACATGTTTTACTGCCCAATACCAGCACTGTGAATCTCAGTTATTTTCTTGTTGACAACACAGCAAAATGATTGCAAATGCAAATGCAATAATAATAATAAGGTGACAGACATTATAACCAGTGTGCTCTATACTGTATGACAGATTTAATTAGCTCAATGCCATGAGTCAAGTGTTTTCCATCCATGGTCTGTTGTGTTCACTGACATGAGGATGATTGGGCCTACACGCCAAGCTTGACATTGCTTCCCCCCGCCCTCCTCTTTGTTGCTGTTGTTGTTGTTGGTGTTGTTGCTGCTGTCATGATAATTAATTCAAGCCTCTAATAATAAGGTATAAGTAGCATAACATAATGCCAAAGCCCCGGGGAGCCAACGGCATAATTACACAACAGTTTAATTAGCGAAAGATACACTGTAATTAACGCTGCGTGGCTTTTAAAGCGCTGTCGCGTGCATGTTAAATGTTGTTTAAAACGGGGTGACGTCTAATGAAGTGCTTTCTATCATTTGACGCATCAAAAGGATAAGCAGCTTGCATCCGAAGCCCAGTGAAAACGAGTTGTTTGTAGGATGAAAGGAGAGTTAGGATGAGCAACGCTGTAGGCGGTGTAGAGAGAGAGAGAGAGAGAGAGAGAGAGAGAGAGAGAGAGAGAGGGGTAGGGAAATGGACTCAACCTAACCTCAAACTTTTGAATAATCTGTTTAGTCTGATCCTCTTTTCATAAGGTGGAGGCAGAAATCTGTCTGTAACAGAGAGCGCGAGAGTCGCTGTCCATGGTTCTGAAAGGAAAGCTGCTCGAGAGAAAATGGCCCCGCAACCCAACGACTGCACGAGCTCGGTTTATCCCTGTGGAACCTATCGATTAATTATGATTGGGCCAGCGGGTGGTGGGCGGCTGACTTTCATCTGTCAACGCCTCCCACCGCCGTTATCTCCCGGGGAAAGGCATCTCGAGCATCTACAAAATGACTTCCGTTACTGGTGATATTCAAGTTTTATGAGGGGGGGAAGCACACACATACACACACATGCAGACACAACTCGCGCTGACCTGTATGGTTTGGCGGTTGTAGACTTTCACCACGTGGAAGTTAAAACTGTAAATCCCTTTGCGCGGCGCGATGAAATTACTCCTCTCCTCGTCGAAATTCTTCCCAATGTTTACTAGGATCTGGAGATAACGAAGGGAAAATAGAGGAGAGAAAGAAAGAAAGAAAGAAAGAAAGAAAGAGTGAGATGGGAGAGAGGGCACATCAAATGAATCCTCATTTTTCACATCATAAATACTTTATCGGGCTTATGGCTTTTATTTTTTTGCACTCGAAAGTCAACGTGAAATCGCTTGGTGCATCAACATTTTATAATGTCTATCTTAACAAACAGCATAAACAAGCACATGGCTTCCATCTTGAAAAGCTGGGGTTTTCAAATATGTTCACAAAGACACCCCCCAAGTAGACTCACATTAAGCCGAGGGCCTCCCATTTGATGAGATTTAGTCCCAGGGACCCACACGGGGGATGTGTTTCATAGTCAAATTTAAATGCTCCTTATTTTGCTGCTGGGGGCCGTAACGGGGCCCCTGGAGCCTGGACCTCCACTTTGAGAACCACTGATGAAGAGAAGCAGCCCTCTACTTTCATCCAGTACTTTTTTGGTCAGAACTTCCTAACTTTAACTTAATCAATCTTTCAAATGAATTTTTCAATTATGCATTTCTGCAGCCAAATGTCTGGTTTTATGGGTGGAGGCGAACTACAGCGTGTAATTGAACGGCCGTTTGAAGGGGAATTAACCTTTAACGGCACGCGGGTAGGACCTCGCCCTCGCGACCCGCCGTCACTAAATTATTCGGCGAGATGTCAGTTCCCATATCCTTTGCCGTCAGCTCAAAAAGTTGAAATACTCACACGGCTTGCCTAGCGGGCTATACTTCCACCACCACTTTGGAGATGTATTAACTATGAAAAGAATCCCGAGAAACAGATAAAGTAGATTAATTTCCGTTCCACTTTTAGCATCTGGAATGGAGCAGCTCTCCACCGTTACCGGAGGCGCACTACATGCTGCCGCGCGCACGTTCATCCGTTGCAGCCTTTAGATCCAAAGTCCATTTTAGCCTAGATTCAGGGTTTTGGACAACCTGTTAAGGTTTGTTAAGGTTTTTAGACTACCTACTTTCAGACTGAGTGTACATGTAATCTGTGTTTTAACCTACATTCAGGCAGGTAGAGCAGTAAAAAAAAAAAAAAAACTGCACAGCAAAGATCAAGCAAAAAATGTCTAGAAATCAATTGGGAATACAAATCTCATCAAAATATCTGGACCCCAGAAATTTCAATACTGCTCCACTTTGTCCCCAGAAATGTATTGTGGCAAATGATATTAAATGCAGGGACTTTCTACGCAACCACACGAGCTCAAGATCCATCAAGCAAAAAAATAAAATAATCGCACCACCACATCAAACCTGTTTTTGTTTTTTAATTTCTGACTTCTTTGTCACATATCTCATCTTTGATCAGTTTCATCCAAACAGAAATAAATCCAAATCACTGGACTTTCCCCGCATGTTAAGACAGCGATACCACTAGGCTATATCATGCTATACACACACACGCGCGCGATCTGAAACTCCATACGTGCACTAGTCCTACACGCCTACTTGATCAGATCATTCCTTTGAAAAAAAGATTTTAGATTTCTCTACAGCACTGGGTCAAATCGGAATTGTCAAAGTAAAACTATGGGAATCTAGTTCAGATCTTAAAAAGTTCCTTTACTAAATATTTAGTATATTTTATACCTGACGAACATATAGAATAGAATAGAATAGAATAGAATAACTTTCCCCTCCTACCTGGTCGAAGTAGATCACCATGGTCCGGTTGCTCATCTCGGAGGGCTCGTGGTTGGTGTTCCGGACCGCGGAGAATGCCACCTTGGCGCTACCCGATCGCACCGAGATCCCGAGCGCAGTGCCCGTGGGGTCCGCGGTCGGGTTGGAGTCGCACACCACTAGGCATTTCCCCTCGAGGACGATCGGTTCCGTCTCGTTCTGAGCGCGGGCCGGGCTCGCCGCTAACCACACGGCACTCAGCAGGCAAAACGTCAACATAACGGAACGGAACGGTGTATACTTCTTCAGTCGTCTTCACACTTCAAACCGTGGGTCTATTCCCGTTAAAGCAAAAAAAGTAAGGTAGATTGAGTTTCCCGATTTTCCCCCCGGTGACACGAGCCACTCCGTATTCTTGGACTTAATTAAAGCAAACCGTCTCTCACTCTCGGAGTCTCACGGTCTCTTTGAGGGGAACGGACCGTGGTATTTTACTCTACTTCCCGTTTTTTTGAAAAACCTCTCTGTTGGTGGCCCTCTTTTATCTCCGATCGGTTTCCCGGTTTTCACTTCTTCTTTTGCCCTCTCTCAGAAGTCTCACTTCTCAGCGGCTTTTCTGTCACTTGGAAACGGAATAAGCGGGAGTCGTGTGCGGTGCGGAGGGGCCCTGGCCGAGTCGCGAGGCAGTAGAACTCATAGCGCGCGCAGGGGAGCTCCGTATGCTCTCTCTCTCTCTCGCGCTTGAATTATTGATATGTGAGATATGAGAGTTTCAAACAAAAGGCTCGGGAGGAACGGACGCCGCGCGCGAGCCTACAATGCTCCCGCCCTGCTCGTTTTTTTCTTTTTCTTTTTTCAACAGACCCCTCCCTCCCTCCGGTAACGGAGACCCATCACCGGATTAGCGCGCGCGCGTCTTCGATATTTTCCAATCACCGCGCGCAGACCCCCGCCCCACCACTCGAGCATCTCTCCCTCTGCTTGTCCCTCCCTTTTTGTCTCTCACATACACACATGTTCTCTCTCTCTTTCTCTCTCCCTCTCCCTCTCTCTCATTCCCTTCCCTCCCTCTCTCAAATAAACACACATTCTCTCTCGCTTTCTCCATCTCTTATCTCTCTCTCTCTCTCATCTCCCCCTCCATCTCTTTTTCTTCCTCACTCCATCTCTTTTTTTTCTCTCTCATCTCTCTCCATCTCCTTTTCTTCCTATCTCATCTCTATTTCTTCCTCTCTCCACTCATCCCTCCATGTATTTTTCTCTCTCTCCATATCTTTTTTCTCTCTCATCATCTCTCCATCTCTCTCTCCATATATATATATATATCATCTCTCCCTACATCTCTTTTTCTCCCTCACTCCATCTCTTTTTCTTTGTCTCTCATATAGTTTTCTCTCTCTCCATCTCACTCCATCTCTTTTTCTTCCTCCCTCCATCTCTCTCCTTCCTCTCTCCACCCCTACCTCTTTCCCCTCTCGTCTGTCAGTTTGCAGTAGTATCGTACAGGTGGACTCGGCAACACAGAGAGCAGCAGCAGTCCCTAAAGAGGAGCATCTATGGTCTTGTCATTCACGCTGCTCACCAGATGTGCACACACCACCGAGTCCATTATACGTGCCTGCGACCCGCTTGTTACCATCATCATCATCATCATCACCACAGTCTCAGACCACAGTTCGGCCTTATCGCTTGGAAACAGAGATGTGAAACTGCTCTGCAACCAGCAGCGAAGTGTGTAACCCAGGGCAAGGCGACCACCTTAAGAACAAGGCCCATTTTCTGTTCAAATAAATAGAATTTGAATATCAATATTATAGGCTATGTACACAAGAAGCATGCTAAACTAAACACATTTAGAAGATAATCAAATCATAAAAGTCTACAACTATGTTACTAACTATGTTATTACACATTATACCATTATACCAAAGGAAAAAAAAAAAATTGTGAAGGGGAATCTTCGTCCAGTACCTGGGGGGAGAAGCCCCCGTTGCCCCAGTTGTCATCTGAGTTTTACAAATTTGATATTTATGCATCAGATTATGTTCATATCAACCCTATCTCCAAATTATGACCTTGCTCTTTCTTTAAACTCAACATAAATGTGACAATAAACTACTCTTTTTTTTCATTATTGTTTGATAATTGCCTATTCATTTTGAGGTGATTGGCCTATGACAAATCACAGTTGGAGGATTGGATTGTTTTTAAAATTATTTTAAAAATATTGTCATGTTTATTTATTATTTATTAATATTACTTAAAGGCTTATCGCAAATATTTGCCTCTCACAATGCTTACACTAGCAAAGCTGAGAGAGTTAGCTATATTTTCTGAATGTAGATTTTTTTGACTGATAATGTAAATTTCTTACAATATGTTATTTGATATTATTTATTTATTTATTCATTATATAATGTTATTAGATCCTGCACCTCAGAAATCAAACATTAGCCTGGCTAGGCTATTCAAAATATCATTGTGAGGCAAGATGGGGGGGCTTCTTTCAAAAGGTAGAAATATTAAGAAATAAGAAATATTTCTTATTTCTTGATGTGAAAAAATTACCTAAACTTTCCTCAAAACCGTTTCTTTGGAATACCTCCCAACACTGCTGAGTTGGATGCTATTCAGATGCTATTCAGATAAGTGGAACTGTCACCATCTAAGACGAGCTAAAATTACATTTTGCTCAATCTAGTGGTTATGAGATTTAACCTAAACACCAAACGAGAGCCAAAAGAGGTGGACTAGGCCTACTGGAAAAAAACTCCCAAAAACTCAACAACTACAGACATCATAAAAATCACAACCGCTATAAAGACAAGAAAGAAAGAAAGAAAGAAAGAAAGAAAGAAAGAAAGAAAGAAAGAAAGAAAGAAAGGTGCAACTAAATAACAGAAAAGAGTACTACTGGGGAAACAAACAAACACACACCGGGTCCTATTTTTGTGAATCAGGAGCAAGTCAGCGTGCAGGTGTAAAAGGGCCAAACATGGACAGCAATGGGCCAACGCAACACAACAGGCTGTCGGACCCAGAGCCAACACAGAAAGGCACTGAACCCAACAAGACTACCGGCAGCTCCTGTCATGGAAATCTGTCAATTGCCGCTGAAAGTTGTTTAAGCAGAGTGATCATTTAATCACGTTGCAGCATGGAGAGAAACCAGCATCCAGCTCCAACAGCATTCAAGCATTTCTCTGCAGGATCTTTATACCTACAAGTTACACAAGCCCCTTTAGGGTTACCTCTGGTCTTCATAACAAGGTCGCTAGCAGAGACGAAACAGTACAGGGAGACAAATCACCT